>CAXAMN010012224.1:380784-431891 GCA_963970005.1 Durusdinium trenchii
CAGCTTGCTGGAAGGGAGAGGTGGCAGGAATTGCTGGTCTTCGAAGGAGTCATGCATTTGGACTGCCTGGATCACATTTGAGTGAGGATCAAAATTGGTTGTGGAGTTGCGGGCCATCAGGATAATTTGGTGAGTTTATTTCTGTGTATCATCGTCTGTTAATGTCCGTCATGTTGTTGTTGTTGTTGTTGTTTTTGGTGACTGTGATTATCCTTTTTGAGCGATACATGAATGTTGAACTCCAATGACCACTCACTGACCATTGGTCACGTTCACTAATTTTGAGCCCAGCTCACATGATCTGCAAGGGTGTGAACACACCCTACCACTCATTGGACTGATCGCTAGTCACCCGGCGGAGCCCGTTGACCACCGGGAATGAACAGACTACTGGGGAGGTCAACCTACCAGGGATTAAGGGGTCCCGGTTTTGCCACAGCCATTTGGGCGTGTTGTTGGTCGATCCCATTTCCTGCCTGCCTGCAGCAGAGCGAGCAGTAGAAGTGCCAAGACCTGACATCACATGGAAGTGGAATTCACCCCCCCTCCCTGTTTGGTAGAGGAAAATGGTCTTCCTTTCGGGACCATGCCATCCACGTAACCATGTGATGAGCTTCGTCAGAGGGTAAGTAGAAGTGGGGAGCAGCAAAGCAGGCTAACGTCGACAAGGGTCGAACTGCGTCAGAACGAAGACACAAGTCGTGCCATCCAATACATCTTACACGCTGATGCTCAGTCTTTGGTCCAAAATCCAACCAACAGCAGTCACACCAAGTGTTGTGGACTTCTATGGCTTCGGCTCTTGAGATGCGCCACATGAACCTCCCCGAACGACTCGTCCACTCGTCAACTCGTCCCATCCGGCCATCCGCCCATCCGGTGGTCGCCTTCGCCGACGAGCCTGCAGGCACGAAGGCCAAGGCAGGGCTTGACTGCTGATGCCTCGGAAACCACGCCGTCGCCCTGGTTGGGAGATTGGGAGGTTTGGAGGAAGCACCTTGGAACACCAGGACCAGGCAGGTGGCGCGATCCGCCAGGCAGCTGGCGTCCGAATTCATCCGGGACTCGAAGGGACTTCCCCTGCACTGCTGGTGGACTTCAGTAGCGAATCCGTTGACGTTGGGATCCTGTAGATTGCGATGAGAGCTCCACTGCTCAAGGCTCCAAAAGCATGTTCCACATGGACCGTGCACATTTCAGAAATTAACAGCTCGTATTTCAACCAAAACACCATAGAGAATGTAGGTCTAGCTACTAGCTATTCTCAGGACGCTGAACATGCAACAATACAAAAGGAGCAAAATACTTAGTAGCCTATATGATGTTCCAACATCTATTATTTACTGAAGGTTTGGTTCCGTATTGGAAGGTCTTTTCTTTAGTTCGCAGGGAAGGTTTTATCATCCCGTCTGTAAGTGTCACAGCACTAATCAAATTACTGACACCACCTTAGCACTGAAACAGTTGTGAGAGTCTTTGCAAGAAACGGTCGTGAAGAAGATCAAGCTCTTGCACGCTGAGTCTATCCCCCCCAACCAAAAGTCAGTTTTCCGATCAGCCATCATTTGTCTCTTCACTAGAGGCTTTCTGTGGGTAACGCGTTTGGAACCTGATTCAGCAACTGAATTGGAGGCCTACCCCGGTGCTCCAGCAATACCCTCAAATCTTCCTTTGTACCAGGGGGAGAAAATTTTAGTGATTCACTTCACACTCCAGAATTTCACTGCCGACCATGTACCCAGTGGACGGATCAGTGCCACACAGAGTTCCCAAATCATTCCCCTTCAACCCTTCCCTCAACCGTCCTCCATCTCCACGTCTTGCAGTGAAAGAGACGCTTTGGCGTTGATCTTGGGTCCGGCGGACTGCACCACCTGGAGCGAAGGCTTCATTCTTAACCCTCCAACGAGGGTCACCTGGTTTGGTCAGGTGTTTTCAGCCCACCCACGAAACCATCCTCGGAACTCGGGTAAAGAACGCAGGATGTATTGCCAAAGCCAATTCGGCATCTTTCATCTAGAATGCGAACATCTCAGGCAAAACCATCGGTAAAACAGAGAGTGATGGTAAAACACTGTGGTGCTCAACTCCTTAATGCAACACAACTCCTTTGACCCCTTCGTTTTCCTCCGTCCTTCATGCGCTCATGTTACGTAGACATCCAGGTCCTGCGTTTCATCTCCCCAACAGTGCAGCGACCAAACCTTCAACGTTGAGCTCTCCACTCAAAAACGGTCAGAGAGAGTCACCTGTCGAGAGAGTCACCTGTCGGTGTATACCCGTCATCCACCCGTCGGGCTTTCTCTTCTCTCTGCCAATCAGGTGTATACCCCGTCAGGGCTGGTTCTTCCGTGCTGATCATGAATCTGATTCTGGTCTAACAAGCAAGCCCACAGTACCACTCCCCTACGATCCCAATCTTGATGCCCAGGGATCCCACTACGAGTTTCAGGGGATGCGCCTGCATCATGTTCTTCGGCAATGAAAGTTGCCTGTGGTCCGAGAGCAGGGCACGGAAGAAAACAGACGGGACAGGGGTTGATCGTAGTCCCAAAAACTTCAGTCATCTTCTCAAGTGTGGTCTCACTTGGGGGAGTGGGGGAGTGTAGTCTCACTTCTATGGTCAAGAAAATTTGAGAGGTCTGCATTGATTCATGCATGAGAGGTCTCCCAGAGAGACTGCATGGACAATGGAGTTATTCATTTCTTGATGGTTGTGCTACCCATACTAGCAGCCCTTTTGTTTCATGCTGATGGGCCATCATGGGAAGGTCAAATACCGTCAAATACAATCAATTTCTCAAAAGTACAGGACATGCATGAAGCATGAGACTTCACAGCAGGAAGCATGCACAAATGTATCTTGAATGTAAAAGGTGCAGGAGGGCAATGAGGCCAATTTACCTAGCTGCCACTGCCCTCAAAAACATCCCCGATTAAGCATTGTTTTTCTTTACCCAGTGTCAGAGAGCTTCACCAAGAGCTGCCTCCAAGGTAGCTGTAGTCTTGGCAATCGCGGCAGCCAGGACGGCCAGGACCTACCGCGGGGTAGTTGGCAGATGGCAGCCTGGACCTAAATCATGGAAAACACACTGCGTCATGCCATCTAGGAAGTATATAGTTGCTATATCACTGGACGAGGCGTCCACCTCTAGACGCCATACGTCAACGACCTTGGAAAACCTCCAAAAAGAATGAGTGACACACCACACCGTCACCACACATCACACCACCACCACCACCACCACCACCACCACTGTTGGCTGAGGTCATTCTCCATTCGAATTCGCCCTTCTCGGCCTCTGCTTTTGCTTCACGTTCTCCGAGTCCCTTGGAACAGCTGCTGAACGCTCTTCGGTGCTTAGAACGAGAAGGAAGGAGCACTGCCTGGAACATGTCACCAAAATAGAACGATCGGTTGGATCAAACAACTGAATGGTATTGAATTTTGTCGCAGGCTTCCCCAAATGCTTGGAACATGTTCTTCCTCTCAAACAGTTGCCATACTTGGCCCATCCCCATCCTTTCCTGCCCAGTGGCGGGCGGGCCAGGAGTGTGTCTGGCGACAACTTCTTAAACTTGTCTTTCAGCTTGGACTTCGTCGCTTCAGACAGCTCGTTTTGCACCTCGAGAGCCGCTTCGACGCTCGTCCACCGAACGAAGAACGAACGGTGTTGTGCCGGGACGGTGTCAGCAGAAAGCCAAACCACAATGATGAGGGCGAGGGACACACAAATGAGGAGTTGATTTTCACAGGCGGAGTTGCAAAAATTGTGGAGGATCCCAGGAAATGAAACATTGGATTGACAAAGACGTCACAATCAAAAAAAATAGTTCCTGACCTGCATGTACACCCCTCTAAAAACACCTTCAGCACCTTCAGCACATTGGGCGTTCGTGTGTGAGCAACACGACACAAAAACACAGCTCTTGGGCTCCCAGGGTGGGATCTGCTCGTCTCATTCACTTGTTTGCTGGTGCGAAATCAGCCCTTTGGGAATCAGCACTTAGAAAAAAACACAAAAGCATTGGAGATGTCATTAGACCCCAAAAGCAAGTCAACAGCATCAAGGCATACTCTCTGATTTGCGAGTATTCACCGCACGGGACCTTCAGCATTTTGAGCTTTCTCATGTCTGTCGTGACCTGATATGCTCGCAGCACTCTTGGGCTCTGAGTGTCAGATTTCCTGGGGGGTTGTAGCGTCGAACTTGCTCTTTTTTGTTTTACTTACTTTGTCAAAGCCCTTCAGCCTGGGTGGTCTGCTGCCTGCCCCAAGGCTGAGACACTGTGGGGTTGGAAAGGCTCCTTCCTGTTGCACCGGGATGGCCCACGAAAAGTTCATGAGGTGTCGCCTGTGGCGGGGCAAGAAGAGAGTTCCACTTGACAAACCAGATTTCGTGGCAAGCTAGTGCTTTTGTGGTGGCTTCAGTAGTGGTAGTGGTAGTGGTAGTGGTAGTGGTCGTGGTCGTGGTCGTGGTCGTGGTCGTGGTCGTGGTCGTGGTGGTGGTGGTGGTGGTGGTCGTGGTCGTGGTCGTGGTCGTGGTCGTGGTCGTGGTCGTGGTCGTCGTGGTGGTGGTGGTGGTGGTCGTGGTCGTGGTCGTGGTGGTCGTGGTCGTGGTCGTGGTCGTGGTCGTAGTCGTAGTCATAGTCGTGGTGGTGGTGGTGGTGGTCGTAGTCGTAGTCGTAGTCGTAGTCCTAGTCCTAGTCCTAGTCCTAGTCCTAGTCCTAGTCGTAGTCGTAGTCGTAGTAGCAGCAGCAGCAGCAGTAGTAGTAGTAGCAGCAGTAGTAGCAGTAGCAGTAGTAGAAAAAGCAGAAGTTGCTGTTGTTGTTGTCGTCTCTGCTTTGACTCTTGCCTCAAGACCAACCCACCACACGAGACCAGGACAGCAGAGGCCAGGACTTCATCTGACATGGATCTTATTTCTGAATTCTTAATATGTAGTTCTTAGTAACTTCGTTCTCAACCACTACCGGCTTCAACATCTAGAATCTCAAAGCCACCAATCCATTTCCGCAAGCCGCTCACCGATTTACAATTACGGTGCGCCTTCCACCGGACCCGGCACAGCCCGGACCCGGCACAGCCCGGACCCGGCACAGCCCGGAGCGGTCGCCTGGAGCCCCGCTTCGATCAGCTGCAAGCCGACCTTCCCTGCACAGCTTCCCACCAAGAGAGCGCCCTGAGTGGCACGGCAGACCCGTGGCACCAGGGCCAAAACGGGGTCTTTCACGGTGTCAAACGGGTGGGGGAACCGGTGGGGAAGTCATCTGGAGGTGTTGGTGATGGTTGTTTTGCAGGCAGGAGTTGATGAGTCCGGTGTTTTGCCTCCACTTACTCTAGTGTGTTTTGCAGCTATGCCTTTATGCCTTTATGAGGCAGCACAATCGATACCAGCTTTCTTCCAAACTACTTGAATGTGCATTGAAACAAGGAGACACCCTGGCCCTGGCCCAGTGGATTGTCTATCTATGTTCCTTCTTCCAGGGGGTCTTTGGGGGGCTCTCCCGACACTATTACATACCCCCTTCAGGAGATGTCTGCCTTCCGTTCCGTCTAGTTCACCGGCAAAGGATCTGGTGGTCCACGGATGCTTCACTCACCTTCCGAGCCCCTGTCCCAAGGCGGTCGACCGCATTCAACGCCGCCGGCCTTGCCTGGAAACGTTCAAAGGTCCCCGCCATTGGCCACTTTGGACCTGATTCAGAGGGAACTCTGAGTGGACAACCGGCCGGGCTAGAGTCGGCTGGAGCTCAGACGTTGGTCGAGAAAGAGAGAGTCCGATCAAAGCCCAAAATCAAAGAGAACAAGGATCAATGAACGAATGGATGGAGTTTGGGACCTGTTTTCTTGAGATTATTTTCTGGCAAAAGCTCCTGTGAACCGATGTTGGAGCCCATCCAAATGTGCTTCTGGTATGTCTCTGATTTCCCCAAAAAACGGATGCCTGCTGGCCCAGATCACCAGTCCCCGGTCTTACGTCCTCCGTCGTCACGCAGTCCCTCCGATTCCGACGGTGGCAACAAGGAGTGGAGGTGTCCAATCTGTTCATGGAGTCTGTTTCCATCTTCTGAAGATAGAAGATAGATGTGACAGACCGAAAAACCGATTCAGAAGATGGAAACAGACTCCATCACTTAGATGGATGTGTGTTGACGTCCATGTTTTTACAAATAGACCTGCGCAAGTCTCTCAAGTGTTTCAAGTCTCGATGTGGGAGCCCTTTCAATCTGAAGACCGAAGACCTGAGTCACATGAGAGGTCGGAAGCTGGGCCGGAGAATGGGATCAAACGCTGGACTCAACAAGAATTGTTGTGCCAAGCTCGGGGTAGTATCTGCTCCTCAATGAAAGTGGGTGGATGTTTGATGCCGCTTTATCAGAAACTCTGAGAGGTCCAGTTGCTTGGATCCCCCGGGCCCCTTTCACCCATTCAGTTCCCATCCAGTTCCCATCCAGTTCGCTCTTGTGCTCCCCAGGCTCAATGGGACTTTCCACTTGATGGGTTGCTCCTTTATGTACAACGACGCCAGCACCTGGGGGGACCGGTGCCACCCAGCAGGGTGCTATCCATGCGTGGGCCTTTCCACAAGGAGAAAGAAGGTTCGTTTCTCTAGGCCCTAGATCTCTATCCTTCGAAGTCACTCGTCACATGCGATGACCCGGACGGACACCGCCTCTACAGTAGAGGGGTGTCAGGCGATTGCAGAGAAGGGAACGATGTTCAATCGCAGTGCCTCAAAATGGTGAGTATGCTGTTCCTTCCTAAGGCAAATTCACTCAAAACCTTCCCAAATGCTGCTGCGTTGGGTGCTTTCGACATGTCAGCCATGTGCTCCGTATCTCTCCCAAAGTAAGATCCCCCCCAGGCGTCCAACGGCCGTCTGCGCATCTTGCGGGCTTTGCACAAGGCGACTGGCCTCGGTCATGGTTGGCATGGACTTTTGTGGCATCATCCATGTTCTCCACATGGGATCACGTGACTGTGAAATCACAAAAGCATCATCTCTTGTCTTGTTGAAACAAGGAAGCAGTATTACCAAAGGTGCCACTTCAAGTTGAAACTTCCGCAACGGTCGAATGCGTGGCAAGTTTCGCAGGAATTCCACCCATCTTGGCCTAATATTGGCCCACAGGCCAACAGCTATGTACAACCAATTTAGTTGCCGTTTTTAGAAAACACACACCAAAGTGTGGGTTCCTGAAGGGTCAGTTGACAAGATAGATTTACGCTGGGTAGTTTCAGCTGTTCTAGAAAGCTTCTATGCAAAGCCAAGAAAAACATGTGAAGGATGAGTCAAAACTTCAAAAGTCTGGAACCACTCTGGGCACAAATCAACTAAAAATCCAGGAAATTCACCCAAAACTCGCAGCTTGGCAGGCCCCCACGTCACCACCAAACCCGCATGCGAACGAACAGCCATGTCTAAGGCACCGGACCAAGGCGGAGCGAATCTCCGACTGTTGCTGCTCCACCCCACCAAACAAGGCATGGCCTGCGGGCGGGTTTGGTGCGGACGGTGGGTGGTCGTGGGTCGGACGAGTTCCCTGCAGGCTTGGGAAAAAGATTCAGCCTGGGATGCGATTCCTCCATTCCAAGCCCAAAAATGCGAGCGGTCTGAAGCAACACCTAGAGAGGTTCCACGCGCCTTGTCAAAGGTTCGTACCCTTGGCCGTGGCTTAGGACTATACTACCGTGGCTCGCATTTCAGGACCCTTGTTCTTGGAATAGTCCACATGAGCCCAACAAAATCAGGCCTTTGGGGCCCTCCGGGTGATGGAGGTTTTTCACGAGGCCACTCCGATCAGTGTCATAGAGTTCCAAGCTAGGTGCGAGGATGACTCGCTCGATCAGCCTTCCTCTTCACTCAATCAGCCCTCAACATCAAGTCTACCTGTGAACTACTCACATGACCCCACGTCTGTGGATATGGGATCAGTTGTTTCCTGCATTTGAAACCAAACAAATGTTGACAGCGAAAACAAACGATCTTAGATGGGCCGAATCTTCCAAGCACTATGTAGTTCTATCCCAATAAAAAGCTGTCAAGCGAGCTCCAGACTTCAACCAGGTGAACCTGACCGCTGGGTCGGCATCACCGCTTGGTCGGCTCGGGTCTGTTCTTGAGATTAAGCACCTGGTACCGCTGCCATTTCGATGCTGGGAACTCCTGTGGTCCCCAAGGCTGCATCTGATTGGCTCTGAAAGCGAAACCCAGCTTTCTCATAGCAGCGAGTTCCTTGCTCAAACGCTCAGTTCGGTCGTCAGCCACCAGCCACTGGGCGCCAGCAGAGTCTAGACGTGAGCCCCCCAACAGCACAACTTCACACCTGTTGAAAAGCGCAGACGACAGCACCGTGCAAGACGGCACTGGGAAAAAACATAGCATTAAAACGTACCCGAAGGGCAGGCGATTTGCTCACCCACGATCAAAAGCGCACGGTTGCGAAAAGCCGTGATACCATGTTATAAAAGCATGGAATTGTGCGACTTACGACAAAAAGTTGTTCAGCGGCCACTTTGCTGCTTGGACTGGCTGCGGTGCTATACTCTGGAATTATGCCGATAGATCCATTGGAAGATTCTCTCACAGATCTTAACGTCCCACGCATCAACGTTAACCCATAGCATCAACGACCCACGCAAGTGCACGTGAACGTTAACATGCCCGACCCCACCCCAGTTAACATGAACGTTGACATAGCCCATAGCATCAACATCCCAGGGTGCACATGAACGTTAACATGCCCCATCCCACCCCAGTTAACATGAACGTTAACATAACCCACAACATCAACGTCCCACACAAGTGCACATGAACGCTAACATGCCCCACCCCACCCCACCCCAGTTAACATGAACAACATGCCCCACCCCACCCCACCCCAACTACTTAGACATGTCGTATACATGTACAAGAACCAGCAAAACACCTAAAACATGGTATCGTTTGCTTGCGGCCGTGTTAATTGTCCCACGTTTGGGACGGTTTTGGACGTTGTTTGTGACCAGTCTGCCACCCTGGCGTAGAAAACTGAAGATCCGTTCTTGAGGCGCCAAGCCTCGTAAAGTCGGCACACACAGTCCGTGGCCGTTTGGAACGCCATCCTCAAGGCTGACAGCTCCCGTCTTCAAGATCCCTCAAAAACGTAGGTTGAGCCGTGGGACTCCTCGCCTAAGGGTTTTGGAATGGCTTTTCAACCGTCTCGCTGCCTCCACCGATGGTTTCTTTGGGCGCTCCCCAAAACACCGGTTTCAGAGCGCCCTGAACCAGCCGCCTATTGCAAAGGTGGATCCATAAAGCACTGCCAAGGCATAGGTGACCTCGGCTTCACGTCGGGTGAAGAGGGACGAGGTAGAGGTCTGATTGGTCACCACGATGCACCTAGTAAGTGTTGTTTGCATGTCGCGCACACACACACAACCACATACAAAGAAAAGAATCGACATCAAAACATGTTGGAATCTTTGGGTCTGGAAGTGTTACTCGAATGACAGCACAGGAAGATGGCGGCGAAACCTGCAGCTGCAGTAGGTGCGCGGAACCTGTGATGATATACATATAGATAGATCAAGTGATGTAAGAAATTGCAGAAGCAAGAGTTTCGATACTTGGCAGTCCTGGAAACAAGTTCATCCAAGTCGTTCCTCCAACAGCTAGGTATTTTTTTCATGAACGAGTTCAGTTTTGCGGTTCCCCAACAATTAAGACATCCCTTCTCTTGGCCCTAAGGCCCTAGGTTGCTTAAGAAATCGCCCATGCTCATGATTGCTGTTGTGCACATCAGAAGGTTGTCACCATAATGTGCTTAGAGTCTAAGAGGTCCCTAAGTATGTTATCTTCTTTGACCTCACTTTTGGACTACAGCCTACAAATCAAGGTCCAGGTCACCTCCTGACGAATGGATGGAACTTCAACCGCCATCATGGTCCACCTACTAAGCGCGGTAGACCCGAGCGCCCACGCATACACCGAGCAGGGCCTTAGGCCAGCCAAGTCCGGTGTCGTTGACCGTCTGGAGATGTCGGGTCCAGGTGGGACCAAACCGAGCAAACCACGAAAGGTAGCAAAACGAAAGGGGGTGAACGAAAGGTTGCAAATGATGTCATACATGTTTGCTAAAGCAAACATGAACTCAGGTAGCTGAAGCTACCTTTCGTGATTCATAAACTTCCACCCTCCATGAACCTCCAAGAACCAGCTTACAGAATTCTTGGCGCCAAGAAAAGCCTCGGCCAAACCCTCCACTCTCCGCATCTCTCCACCCTCACCTCCCGGCTCGTTCACTCGGGCAGGCCGAGGCCCAAACGCTAGGCTCACCTGGAATACGGCGTAAAACGTGCAACGGGATGAAACGCCTCTGCTCTCGGCTCGGCTGCTCAACAGGACAGTCACGACATACACATACCTTTTCCACACTCAATGCGCCACGCTTTCCTCCAATTACCTCTCAAACAACCAAGGAACACCAAAAACCTGGCGACCAAAATGTGCAAAATCATTGGTCAAAGCAAAGGATTTCAGCCTACGTCAAACAATGCTCTACATCCATCACCAAATGTCTAGAGGTTCTGCCTGCTATGCAAAACTGCCTGTCTCCAGAGCTTGTTCAGAGTCCTTCTAAATTGAAAAAAAAACATATTACTTGGTTGAAATCTTCCCATTTCCACGTCCAAGCCCACGGAAGGGGGCCTTGTCAATCCAAAGCCACACTGAGCAGCACTGCCTCGCTGCAAACAAATGTGACATGTGGATCGCCAAACAGAACTTGTTAATCTTTCCATGATACAGTCATTGCCATTTTGTTCCAACCCACCTGTGGACACAACGGGACACAACACCCTAGTCAGTGGCAACTGGCAAGGACATTCCTGGCAACACCAAACTCTTTGCTATTTACCATAATTACTCCTTTTGTCACCTGACCAGCTTCTGCTAAGAATAAACCGGCAAGCTTGAGTCACCTTAGGCTTTGTAATTCAGGCTACTGCACAAGTCATAACCTTCGATCTCTCCATTGTAACATATGTGGATCTACCCATAGTTTTCTACATGATCAACAAGTCATTCGGACTCAACTACACTGACCCATCTTCTGAACCGTGCACCATCACTCACACATCACCCACCAAGCCAAACAACTAACTCGCCTCGCCGCAACGAAAAAAAGGACAAAACGTCGCTGGTCGTCGACTCGGTCGACTCGACCGAGTGGGTGACCAGGCATCAGTGTATAGGCTAGGAAGGCCAGCAGGAGCCACATCACGGTGGAGGAGAGTTCCTGGCTCAGTGGAAGAAACCACTTTGGCCACAAGAGTAAGATCCCACATTGGCCATGACAAGGTGGTGACTACAGAATTGAAATTGGACCAAGGAATTGGACCAAGGAATCACTCTGACTCACTCACGTGGAAGTGAAAAGCCTCCGTTCTACGAAGCATATTAACTTATCAATAAGTCTAGGTCGCAGAACGAGAGGGAACAAAGGTTAAAAGAAGACACCTAACTGGACAACAGGTGTTGAATGCCACCCTGCGCTATCAAGAGCAAAAGCAAACGCAAGGTGGCAAACGCAAGCAATCGAATGTTTCACAGAATGCGTCGCCTTGGTTCAGGTGTGCAATGCAAAAAAGAGGAAATTGCCAGGAAAAATGAGAAGGGTTTAGACTCAATCCTTTCACAACAGGCAAACTGACATCACTGGCTGGGCTGGGATGCTGTATGCATGAGGCAATGCATGCGTATGGAGCATCTGCACCACCACCTGAACTCCAGTAAGGTTTCAATCAGGCTTTCACAGTAAGCAGCACCATCCGGTATGTACAGTGAAGGCACAACCTGTCAACCACATCCATATATATATATAACCATCCTGGAGTACATAGAATATGGAATTGAAGGTTCCGGCCGTTTTTGTCGACGAACTTTTTGAAAATCCAAACGGGTACATAGAATAAGAAAACGTGGATTTCGAGCTTTCAAGTCAACCACATTTTTGAAACATAGAATATGGTTCCCCTCGATTCTCCTTTTCTTTTCTTTTTTCCTTATTTTGTTCATGTCTGTTCCTTTTATGTTCCTTTTGTCTTCCTTTTCTTGTGATTTTCCGTTCCTTTTGTTAAATTGTTTTCATTGTCTTATCTTTTCTTGTCCAATTCTTGTCCTTTTCAGCAGGAACTTAGTAAAGGAACTTAAAACAAAAAAAACATAGAGTCTCAAACCGACCGCAGCTGTCCACAAAAAAATAGAAACCACAAAATATTCTAAGTACCATGTTTGGACCCATATATTCCAAGTACTTTTTTTCTTTTTTGCAGCCGCGAGATTGAAAACACACATATTCTATGTACTCCAGGATGGTTATATATATATATACAGTATATATTGCAACAAAAGAGCCAGCCCGTAGTGCCCACGTTGTGCAAGATGGACGTGGTATACCCAGTTGTCCACAACGTTTTAACAACACGTTGTAACGGTTACACCACGTGTCTGGGGCCCCCGTTCGAACCCAGTGGAAGATTGTGCCCACAGGCGCCCTCTTCATGGGTGTTGCAAGAAAAGCTGATCAAAACTGCTGAGCATTGCTCAGGAACCCACAACAAATGACTGTTTCTCGTAGGAGGGATGATTCCACCAAATTGTTTCGGAGTTGCATGTTCTCCATGAATTCCGGAATTCTGCTTCATCAACTTACTATCAGACACAAACTGGTGATGATGCATGTTCTCTCTGAATTTGCATCACCCCATAGGTCTGAGTCTCAGTCCATCTTAGGACGAAGAGCAGCATCGTCTCGAAGGCGGAACGAGGGGTCCACGCAGCGTTACGGATGAAACGGGCTCCACGAGACCGATCGGCCCAATGGCCCCCCAACGAGACTGATCCTCTTTCGATCCTCGTGCCGATCCAGCGAATTGGTGGGGCCCCTTCCCGCGCAGAGCATCCGAAGGCACCATCACCCCACCGCATTCTGCACCTGTTGTCGTCGCGGTACGCAGTCCCCACATGGACGCCCCAAACGAAGACGACCCACGCGGAGAACGGCGGAACGCCGAACGCTGCGGGGGGACGCCTTCGCCAGGCGATTGACATGGTGAGCAAGCCCGGCGTATTTGCTCAAGACATCATCCAGTGGCACCTCGGAGAGCAGCGGTCCCCGGCGTCCGAGTGAAAATCCCGGCGCGGAAAGATATCATGCAAGCATGCGCAAGCAGGACTGTTGATGAAGTTCCACCGCATAACCTGGCACCAAGTTCTTCACCCCTTCTCTGAAGCAAACAGCTAGCAGCTGGCAGCCATGGTAGATCATGGTAGCCATGGTCGAGGCTGCAAGCACTCCCGGACACGAAAAATCGAACTGGGCTGTCTGGCTCGACCTTGCTCGATGCCTTTCGCCAAATCTGACAGCCTCTGCAATGAGCGGTTCCACGAGCGGTTCCATGAGCGGTTCCACGAGCGGTTCCACATGGTTCCCAGTTCCATCTCATGCTACCTAGGTCATGGCTGACTGCCCAGGTGCACCCAGAATCACCACAAATTAAAAGCCGGGAGAAGGGTCAGAAGAATCATCTTCAACATCAGCGTCAGAAGGTTCTTGGCTTCTTCTTTGGACTCTCCACCAGAGGCTAACCATGGAAAAAACGGAGGCGAGGCCCCCCCCCGCTTCACCCGCCACATCGCCTGCTTTCAGCCTCCGACAAGCCCAAGAGCACTGGGAAGAAGGCGCAACAAAGCCCCGGGGTGCAAAGCACCAGCCCTGGCCACTTGGGTGTTCTCTTGAGGCGAAGAAAGGTGGGGCGAAACACAGGAAAACTCGGATTTGGGAAAATGAAAATCTCCATCCGGAAAACCCAGTGAAATGGATCACAAGAGTTCCCGAACTTCACTCTTGCTGTAAAGGTTACATGGGTGTGCTTAATGGGTTGACTGGTATATTTTCCTTATTTAAGACTATCTATGATGGTCTCCCGATTTTAATACACACCCACATGAGATGTTGCTGCACAGGCTCTGAAATTCCCAAACTCCAAACGTCTGTCGTCTGCCTCAATGTGCGTTCCTTCCCACTGGTACTTTGGGTGGCGACTGTGGTAGCCAACGTTCGCCCCGAAAGGTTTCAGAAAGCTGCACAAAACCGAACTCTTCACCGTCAGGTGTTTTGATCAACACCTGACGTCTCGAACTTCCAGGCTCCATTGATGTGGCCACTTCCATGGATGTGAAACCTCATGTGCCGAAGCTCGGTCCACGGTCCACCGATTGACGCCGCGCCTAAAGCACCGGAGGCCGTGCGCAGCACTCGGACCTGGAGACCGAGTAAAAATGTGTGAAATGTAGAACAAAATGAGGAATTGTGGCTGAAAACATGAATATACATTAGTGTGTGAAATCCTCGGATCGGACTTGCCGCCCCAAAAGTTTGAGCTGGAACCCGTGAAAAAATAGGAAGAACCAGAAGCAAGTACTGTAACAAATAAGTATCGAATTCGAAATAAGCGTTGACGAAGCGTACCCGTTGTTTAGAATCACTAAACGTAGCCAAGCAATGTTTGTACATAAGAAGAACACCAATTTCTCTGTGATCGCAAAAAACTGACAACTACCCAACATGTGTTGAAAAGCAACGGCCAAAAAAATATGTTCCAGCAAAGCGCTCAAAAACAATAATCGAAAACATCGCTGATTGTTGATACCTGTTGTTACACCTATCTATCTGCTCGTTCTTTTTGCAGTGTGTGCTATTGTCTTGTTTCTTTGTTCGCCCATGCTTTTTGCATCCTTCCTTGGTTAAGCACTGTTTGCTCTTGTTAACTCAGTGGTCTGGTTTTCAAAAAGCATTCTATGTCTTCCAGATTTTTTCAGCCAAACCGTCCTTATTTTGGAATGGATCAGGGAACTGAATTGTGTGTTTCTCTTTACGTTGTTCATCTTCCTAATTTTCTGTTTCTTTGCAGCATTCATTATTTAGGCATGGATAAGGTTTGGTCTTTTTTCATCCTTTTTCTAGATGTGTTCTCTCCTTTCCTTGTGTTTCTCTTGGCAGCCATCTTAATTTAGGCATGAATAGGGCACGCGCCTTCTTTTCTTGTCTTTTCCAGGTCTTTCTTAGTTTGTCTCTCCTTTCCTGTCTCTCTTACTAAGACCATTACACTTCCATTCGTGTTTGAACTTTCATGTCTTTCTTGTCTTGTCTTCGTTCCGTCGCTGTTGTTCTTCAGGATTTGGTTTTTGCAGGTGAATGTATGTTTTTCTAAGAAGTTTGGTACACTTACTGATTGTTTTGCTGAATGCAGAAAACATTTTTCGAAGTGCAGAACTGTTTGCACACCTGCAAGGCATCCATTTGTAGAAAAAATGGCATCAGGCCACTACAGTGGCGACACACTCCGGAGACACACTTGGATGCTTCGCAGTTAGGGTGGAAGCATTTCTCCTAAGGATCCATACCGTAAATAGCAAAAGCACGGGTATCGAAGCCAGGAGTGTGACGCTCGCCATCGTAGACCTCTTTGCCGGCGTGAAAATTGGCGCCAAACTGATAGTTCCGTGGTTGCAAGAGCAACTCAAGACAGCCATATAGCTCAGCGTTTTGTTGAGGCCTCCGGGCTGTGCCAAAAATCTCGCAACAACCACGGCGGTAACCCAAGAGTGGGTGCTGGAGTTGGCCCTGTGACTGGTGGAGACATGGTTGGGCCTCGCGCGAAGCAACAGTTTTCCTTCGAGTCGCTTGGAACAATATGCTGCAAACAAAGTTAAGTACTAGGTCCTAGCGGATGAAAATCAGTCTGCTGCCCAACATCTTTGCACCACGCAGCTTCTCCGTTTGTCTCTACTTCGATGTCTGCTTGTCAGGATAGTTATTTTTTGAGAGCTCGAAGTTATGCGGGCGTGGTTTTTATGCGTTTTTGTGGTGTTTTTCTTAGATTTTGTCATGTTTTGAAAGAGTTTCCACGGTTGCGGTCTAGATATGTTCTTGTGCTCCTGTTTCCCAAACAAAACCAACTTTTCTTTTTTTAAAACAACCTCTGGATCCGACTCTACCCTTCCTCACCCATAAGCATTCTCATTGTTTCAAAGGTAGCACTTTTTGGGCTTCTCCCTCCACCTTCTTTATGAAGTGGGCTTCTCCTTCCACATTCTTTATGAAATGGAGAGAAGATCATGATCTTGAAACACAATGTGCCCTCCAGGCCCAACAAAAGTTGAGAAACTTTCTTAGTAGTACTGCAGCTGGATGACTGATTGGAATTGGGCTTTGCATGGCCTTCTTGACGCCCATAGCCATAATATGCCTCATCGTCATTCTCCGGGTCATAGGGAACCATTCCGCGAGCATTGGGAGTTCACATCCTGTCCCACAAGTTCCATCGGACCAATCCTGCTCATCTCCACTGCTCTCACCCAATGGCTCTTCAGGCCTATGCTCCATATCCTCCCATCTACGACGAAATCTTCCAAAGAACCTTATCAGCCCGTGGAACGATCCAGCCATAGATACACTGAGGGTCTGAATTGGCTGCATGGCCACTACTCATTCCCAACCTCATGAAGCACCTTCTCTTCACCCCAACCTTCTTGCCCACACATAGACATACATGAAGTCAGGTTGTACCAAACCTGGCATGCTCAGCATGCTCCCAATGTTCACCCAACATTGCCAAGGATTCTTTGTTGTGATGCCACCCAAGCTCAAAACTCATTGGACCTCACCAACACCCACCCAAAAGTAAACAAATAAACTGCGCACAAAATATGCTCTACCAATAGCATGAAACATGAGGATCAACGAACGTTGTACCCAAATGCTTCTGATCTTCCATTGGGCCACCTAATCACGCACAAACCCATTTGCACCAGGCATTCCATGGACCCCATCCCCATCATTGATTGCTCAGCAAGTGTCCCTCTCACATGGCGCTCATGTGCTCTTGGAGGCCAAACAAACCCAATCGAAGCACCATCCATATTGTGCTGCTGTCTAGGGCATTCGCTCAATGACTTGTATAGCAATACACTTTGCTCAAAGTCAGGATCCCAATCTCTCATGCCCAGGTGTTGCATCTACGCAGCCGCCTTTGGTCCCAAATGAAACTGCATACATACAGCCACATGCCCAATGCCAGCTGTTTGATGCACCCAACGCTTCTCTCATCTCATCTCATCTCATTTCATCCACATTGGAAGTTCCATTTTCCTATGCTCTCTAGCTATATGCCCATCTCTCTCTTTCATTGGATATCTTAAGCCATCAAATCAAGACACTCTTCCACACTCCACCATTGAGACCATACAGTATAGGTATCCACCCTCGCCACATAGAGCCTGAATCCCCCATTCCTTCTCCATGTTCTGATATGCAATGATCCAATTGGCATGGCTCTGATCTGTCAGATCTCTCATCAAGCTTTTGCAAAAATACTAGCTCTCATGATTCCCACACAGAAGTCCATCAACCATCATCTATCAGCAAGTTCAGGACATCACCTCATACATCATCAAGTCATCACCTCTATATGAGGGGGATCTTGCCTCCAAGACCTCCAATCTCCATCAGTCCTCAATCTCCAGCAACTGGGCCTGCCGGGCTTCTCCCGGGGCGGGGAGGCGAAAAAATAAAACAAAAATTGCTCGTGGAATTTGACTTCTGCGTGGGAATCATGAGAGCTAGTATTTTTGCAAAAGCTTGATGAGAGATCTGACAGATTACAAGTCGACATTTTTGCTAGACACGCTCTTCAAAACAACCAACATTTTCAAAAAAAACAGAAAACCACAAACCACAAAAACGCGAAAAAAAACACACCCGTATAACTTCGTTTTCTGGATTTTTTCCCTACACCTCGTCCTCGCAGGCCTCATTCTCCGGCGCCAGTTCATTATACACCGTGCGCGACAAGGCATTGGACTGGACGCCAACCTGGCTGAAGTGCACGGTGTCCTGCGCGGACGCATCGCCGCAAACACCGTCAAACTCCATAATGAACGCGAAAAGTCGCGAAGGGGTCGCGCACACCTCCAAGTGGCTCACGCAGTACCGGACCATGTCACGGCTGCGCTTCAGAATTGCAAACACCATTGTCCGGAAAATGTACACGGTCTTCAAACCAGAATGCACCACACTGGCGCGGTACAAGGGCAGCAGCTCCTGAAACAGTGGGTCGTCAATAGTATTATATCAGTTGCGCAGCACATCCAACCCCAAGCGCACGCTTGCCGGCGTGCCCTCATACTTGGTGGGGTTGGGTGTGTTCAGGAACATGCGGAAGTCCCTCCGCCCGAACAGGAAAGTCAACCTCATCAACGCTCACACCCATTCGGACTGCCTCCCAAGCCACAAATACACAGCCGCAAACATGGCCAGGAGGTCAATGCAGCCCATATGCCGATATCCGGGGCTCGGTGCGGCGCCGGTACGCCAATACGCCGATATCCGGGACTGGGGGGATATCAGGGGCGCCGATACACAGATATCCGGGGCTGTGTGGATATTGGCGCGGCGCCGATACGCCGATATCCGGGGCCGTGGGGATATATCGGTGTTGCGCGGGTACGCCGATATGCAGGAGTTTATCTGCTTTCATTAACGCAACACAGGAGAAATAGATACCAACGGTTCTGGCGAAGCTGCATTTGCGTGCAATAAAATAGACTTAAACATGCGGTGAGTTTAGAATGACATGTCGGCAGACACACGCGACCATTATTCAATTTACCTTTTCTCTTGCTTGCAAACTCAGTCATGCCACAGCTGACACACTAGCCCAGTCGTCTATGGACAAGTCCTTGACTGGAATCTAGAATGTTGGCATTAGGCAACAACAAGAAGAAGTTTGTAGGTAAAGGTCAAAAGACAAAACGCACGGTAAAAGCAAAAGAAGAAGACCCAATGCATTGCCCATGGTTGCGCACGCGTGCGCATCCCTCAGCTGCTGCTTCTGGATCTTCATCCTCCTACTGCAAGGCTATTGTCTCTGCGGCTTCATTGTCCTTTTTGGGGTCTTCTTATTTTTCTGCAGCGACATCTTCTTGATCCGAGGCTGCAACTTCTTGAACAGTTCATTCATTTTCTCTGCCCGAGGCAGGCGTTGCATGCCTTTGAGTGTTTCCACCACTTAGTGTAACCCTGTTCGCTGCAAATGCTGTGGAGGCACGTTGCCAACCGCGCAAACCAAAGCGCACAAGGTCAAGCAGGTTTTGTCCCTGGCGACGGTGCTGCATCGTTCTAACCATTGCCTTCTGCGCTATCTGGCACCTGAAAATCGGTATAATGTCAATCGTAATGCTTTCACATCTTTCAGAACATGAAAACTCAAAGCACATGCAAGAAAACTCCGTCTAGCGCAAACTGCTAACTTAGCTTTGAACATTCAGACTTGAAAAATCTTCCCGATAAAAATGACACTCCCTTTGCTCTTTAGTTGTCCATGTTTTCTTCTACTTTCTTTCCTTCACCTTCTTTCTACTCTCTCTTATTTTGTGTCTTCTCCTTTCCTCTCACGTTCTTTCTTTTTGCATCTTTCTTAACTTTCGCTAATCTCTTGCTTTTTGCACTGTTCATGATTTGGGCATGGATAAGGTACTTGCGTTCTTTCCTTTGCTTCATCTTCTTTCTTATCTGCTTTCTTCTTTTGCATCCCTTACATTTCGTTTCTTTCTGTTTGCAGCCTTCTTTCTTTATGCGTGGGGTAGTTACCTGCAATCTGTTCTTTTCTACTGCCTGCTTTCGAGTCTTTCGTTTTCTTTCCTGCCGTTTTTCTTTGCAGCTTTTATTGCGTCATGGATTAAATATCTGCGTTCTTTGTTTTGTTTTTTATTTGTCTTACTTTCTTGTCTTTTTCTTTGCGGTCTTCATTGTTTAGGCGTGGATAAGGTACCTGCGTTCTTTCCTTTCTTTGCCTTCCTCTTTGCAGCCTTCACTGCTTAGGCACAGATAAGGTCTTTCTTTCTTTCTTGCAACCTTTCATTCTGTTGGTTTTCGTGTTTTTTATCTCTTCTTGGTTCTGTTTCTTTCTGACTGTCTTTCTTTCTTGTCTTTTCTTTCTTTTCTTTTCTTGTCTTGTCTTTTCTTGTCTTTTTGTCCTTCTCTTTGCTGTCTTATTTAGGCATGGACGAGCCACCTGCATTCTTGCCTTTCTTTGTCTTTAACTTTGCAGCCTTCATTCTTTACACACGGGTAAAGTACCTGCGTTCAGCTCTTTCCTTGTTTCTTTGCAGCTTGCATAAACCAATTCCCTCATGCCCAAAAAGGGCTGATCCCCTAAGAGAACAACATGGGAAGTGAAGATCCAATGTTAACCTTTTTTGAGTTGGTGAGTGCGCTTGGCATAGGACTAGTGCGGACTGGTAGATCTGTACTTTCAATCGGTCAAGGCTTGGGCCGTGTTTGACGCAGCGCTCAGCACTAGGCAAGGGAAATGGAATATTGGGATACATCTGAACCGCCATGGATCTTCCTACTGGCGACATGGATGAAAGTGATGTCGAAAGCGGCAAAGATATGCCTGTGGGTAGTCTTGCTGGTCACACAGATTGCCATGACGAGGACATACTATCGCTACCTTGGACAGACCCTTCTACAAATCACTCGGGCATTTCAGTTCTCAAACAGAACTGGTTGAAACAACGGAGGTGCAGGTTGGTGCTTCTCACTGCTGCCACGGCTCTTGCAGATACGAACCGGATTTTGAAGATACACCCGTGGTGGTTGAAGCAGATCATGTCTGGCGAAAAGAAAACTGAAATCCGTGGAAAGAAATTCCCTCACCCAGGTTGGGTGTCGTTAGCGGCAACACGGCTTCAAGAGACTTGGTGTCGAGCAAAATTAGGGAATAGCCACTTGATGACGGAGTCCGAGATTGGGCACTGGAAGCGCTAAAAAAAACAACCCATGGACATGGCCAACTGAGGAGGCAGCCACTCAAAAAGCTATCAAAAATCCTACGCCGGCTGGTCGTCACAGCGTGCACTGGATAGCTCGAGAGAGGTGGGAATATCACAACGTGGAAAATGCAAGAACTTCAGCCAAAGGAAAAACAGCGAACAAGCGATCCACTGCAAATTCGATACGCGAAGCTGCGGACAAGGTGGTAAATCAGTAGTTGTTCACCTTGCTGTTTGAAGTAAAGAACTTTAGCGGCAGACATAATATTTGTCTACGACCCCATGCATTGTGATGCCCTTGAAAAGACTCCTGGGTATGTATCTATGTATGTAGGTATGTAGGGATAAGCAGACGGAAAAGGGAAGAACGCAGGTACCTCCCGCACGCCAAACTAATGAAGGCTGCAAAGAGAAAGCGCGAGAAAAAGAAAGGAAAGGAAGCCGGGTACCTTATCCACGCCAAAGTAACTTAATCAAGGCTACGAACACGAAGACAAAGAGAAGAAAAGCAAGTGTAGAAAGGAGTGGGGACAAAAGGAAAAGCACAGATACCCTACCCACGCCAAAACAATAAGGCTGCAAAGGGAAGGCGAAGAAAAGGAAAGGACACCCATCCCATACCTTGTGGCAACGAGGCAAGACCATCAAGTGCAAAGGATGCGGGCTGCAAAGCCATTTGGATGATGCAGAGCGAGTCATTCTCACCAAAGGGCTCAAGAAGAAATGCAGAGGACTGAGCCAGTCATCACCCACACTTGACCAACTTTATGGCACACAAGCCAAAAGCAAGCAATCTCAAACCGGCCATGAAGCAGTCAACCGCGGCTGCCAGCCTCTCACCTCCGGCCCCCAAGAAGCTCAAGTTCTCTGATCCGAACACCTCTGCTGAGGAACCGGGTACAGATGAGCACCCCTTGAAATTGCGAGCCAAAGGCTGCGAAAACAATGCATGCAGACAACAACAAACATGAATGTGTCACCGTCCTTTCTGTAGATTTAATACCTTTGGCATAAGGAAGGACCCAAATACAGATTCAGAAGAAAATAATGCAAAACTACGCAGATAGTTGAGGCGCAACAAAAAAGAAAACGTTTTAAAAGGATCTGTTAAGTTATGTTGTGTTTCTTTTTTTTTCTTGTATTGTCACTTTCTGTGTTGTTCACTCCAAAGCTTTTTCTAGCCTTTTGGTATTTCTTTAGTCTCCTTGTGTTCCCTTTCTTTATTTCTTTAGTCTCCGAGTGTTCCCTTTCCAGCCTTCTTTATATATATATATACATGGATGAAGTACCTGTTTTCCTTCTTTTGCATGTTCATTCTAATCTGTCTTGCTTTTCTGTATTTGGGTCGATCATTTTTTCTCACCTACAGATTCTCTTATGCCGCATGCATGTCTTCTTTCTTCTGGCTCCTCTTCTTCCTAGTCTCTCCTTTTGGTTACTTTCCTTGGTTTCTTTATGTTTGCAGCCTTCATTAGATAGGCGTGGATAAGGTACGTGCTTCAATCGTTCTTTCCTTTTCTTTGCTTTTGTTTCTCTTTTGGTTATTTGCTGTATTCACTATCTAGGCATAGATAAGGTACCTGTGTTCCTTGCTTTTCTTTATTCTTCTTTCTGTATATCTTTCTTTTACTTTGCCTTCCTTTCATGTCCGTTTCTATCGCTTTGCAGCCTTCATTCTTTAGGCATGGATAAGAGAAAACGGTACGGTGATCATCCCCGGCGACGGTACGGTGAACATCCGCGTAGTCTTGTGGGGTCGTGGAGAGTGTCTGGTCTGTTCCAAATGCCCAACTGTCTTTTGGAGGATGTCGTTTGGATGTGAATAGTATTATATAATAGTAATAGTAAATAGTATCAATCAGCTGTACATGGGTCCGTTACGTGGATGGCATGGCCCCGATGTTGGATGACCATGAAATCCAAATAGGAAACAGGTGGTGGTGCCATCCACGTAACATGGAACATGACGCGGAGTGTAGATGGTGTCAACCGATCATGTAAAGCCTCATCGCTCTGCGTCATCCCCATAAGCATCCGGAGTGGGCGTCAGGACCGCGACGCCCTCTTTGCTTTTTGGCCCAGCAGGTTCTGAGGGAGATCAGAGGGTCTTGATCAGGTTGCGCTGTCAAGCAGTTGAGCGCCGGACCATGTCGCGTTCATTCTTGTGCAAGATGGAGTGAATGAAGAGGATCCAATAGAGAGCCCTTGGTCAGCAGGACATTCTGACTAACCCAGTCACTTCAGTGTCATCTTGATCTGGTTGTAAGATGTTGTAAGGTCTAAAACTGTCCTTGCATCATCTTTGCTAGGCGATCCTTTTTGGGGTATCTTTTTTGTTGCGGCTCTTGGTGCCGGAAATACCGAGACTTTGGGAGAAATCCAGCCGCGCACGGAATCCACGCCAAACGCTGAAGAGATCCGCTTCCCCGGTGGCCCATTCTTTGAGAGAGGCACCTGGGGCAGCTCGCAGAGAGAGCTGCGGAAAGGTCCAATGTTTGCCGGGTGGGTTGCTGTTTAGCTGGTCAGGTCGACGTCCATGATAGACTCCAGAAGGTTCCCTGGGTTAAAATAGAGCTTCTGGGCAAGCTCAGTTAGACTTGCAAGAGTTCCCACCCACTTCCCAAGCACCAGCGGTGCCCAGCCCCAAGCGACTGGGGGTCCCTGCTGCACCAAAGCTTGCAGAAAGCCCCAGCAACAGCACTTCTTGGCCATGAGCTCACTGTGCTCCGCCGCCACTTGGCCCAGCAATTCCTCGGGGTCCGCACCCGGAAGAAGCACGGAACCTCCGTTTCAACATTGAGGAAGAAGCCATCATCACCATAACCACTACAGGCCACTCACTACCCCTTGTGAGTTCGGGTAAGTCCAGTGGCATGGAACACCTCAAGTGGCATGGTACGTGTGTATGGTAATTCGGGAGTATCCCCCGACCAGTGGGACCCTTGGTCTATGTTCCTTTTGAGGAGGGAGCCGAACTGGGGATGCTCTCCCTATTTGAATACACACCCAGTTCTGCCAGCGATTTCGCAGCTCCCGCTGGACATCCGCGCCTGAACCCGTGGCAAGGCATAGGCGTGGCGAGAGGCCTGGAGCACTCACTCGGCAGCGCATCGAACATGGGGCCATGAAACATGACAACCTCCATAGGACCAGCCTCTCCAGAATGAACACTCATGTTTTCCCCCCGAAGCCATGAGCTGATGCGGCCATCCGATTCTCCGGAGGTCAAGGTTCGCCCACCAAGAAAAGGAAAGGCTTATGGGCTGGGAACGTGCTGGTTGGGAGCTCGTTTGCACCTCGATCAATGTGTGTGTGATTCTCCCGCAGCCATCTAAATCATCTAACCTGGAAGAGGGAGGCCATTTAAAACAGAAAAATGCATAAAGCATGCATGTCTCTCAGAAACAAAAGCATCACTCGATCCATCAAAGCATGCAGCGTTTCGTTGCTGTGATATGATCCGTCACCGTCATCGTGACAGACGCGTTCATCATATTCCGTCGTCCATCGAGCCTTGAGGGCCAACAGGGCCAACAAATCAAAGCAGCCGAAGCCCACGGTCTTCAGCCCACCTCCGAACGAGCGGGCGTGGCGTGGCAATGAATGCGAAGACAAGCAGCAACCGTGAGAAAAGCGCGGCGCGGGCGGATGCCGCGTGTGGCTGGAGAAAAGCAGCGCGGCGGATGAAGCTGCCATAGAACGGACAAGCATGATTCTCTGGCCTATCAACATCATGTATTAAAGTCCGCGTCAGTGTCTAGTCTACCTGGCTCTGTATGATGAAAAATGCCAAGCAAACCAGTCAACCCTGCCTCCTCACCTCTACGATGGTCTACAGTCTACAGTTTCTATGTGCCTTTGCGTTGTTTTACCTTTTGATGTGTGTTTCTACCATTTGCATATTGTATTTGCTTGATTCTTTTTAGATATTTGTCGGTTGTTCTTGCTTTCACTCAGTCTACAATCTTTGCCGCAAGCACAGCCACCTGGCCTAGCCAAGCGGTGAGATCCGAGTGCTCGCCATCCCTCTTCCAATTCGCCGACCAACACCATCCCTCACACGGGGCGTGGGGCTGAACCGGAAAATCCAACGAACGGCCTTTCGCCAGATGTTCAGCAGTATCCCCCCCAGAACTCGTTTTCTGTATGTGAAAAAAGACGGACCTTGCGGCCCGTGACCACCTCGACGGACGGGTGTGGACATCTTTCATCAAGACGAACTCAAGTGGCTGCGTGGCTGCCTCTTCTGGGGCATCAAAGAAAGAGAACAGTAAAAATGTTGTTCAGAGCCACAACTTGACCACTCATACCATTCAGTGTGTCTGTGTGTGTATATGTGTGTTGCTCTCCGAACCTCGCCCTTCATCCCGGCTTCACCCGCTCCCTTCCCTCTCAATGAGCTGTAGGAACTGCATTCATCTATGAACTAGTTGCATTAGCTGCACGAACATCTGCAGATCCTCCCCCAGGCGGATCGACCAAGCTCCCTTGCAGCATGCAGGCCCAAGGTGGACAGGTAAAGCCACACCACCTGCAGTTTGCACTGTCCGTTCAGCACGGAAAACGGCACCTTCCATTGAAGCACAAGCTCGAGCTATTGAAGCTGGACACAAAAGCCTTGGTCTCGTACTTTCTTGCTTTCTTAGTTCGGAAAGCTCGACCTCGAGCGAAAGTCACTTCCAGATCCTTCTCTTTCTCAACAAGGTCTCAGTCTCACATCTCATCCGTTCCCAACACCTGCTGCAGGTACCACCAATTCTTCGATGCCTCGGCATCGAAGAAGGCTCATCACTCCGTTTCTTTGGTATATAGAGGCTGTGCCTCAGCCTCTTGGTTTCCGATGAAAACCGATTGAAATGCTCATTACAGTGCCTCAATCATGCACCCAGATCACCCCAAGACAATCATCCCCTTCCTCGACCCGTCACCTTGGCAACCAAACGCGACGCGGCCGCCCACTATCGACGCGGCTGCGAGCTTTTTTGGGATCAATGACCATGTTCTGGCCGGACAATGTCGGTGCGGAGAACGCGAAAGAAGGCACCAATAATGTAGAGGGTTGATGATATTTTTCATCCCCTACTGGGCCCGAAGAGGTTTTACAACCCACTGTTTAGGGAGTTATTCATCACCTCTCTACATTTATAGTTGAAATGCCTGCAAACACACCCGTTTGTGTGAGTCCAGCCGTTTCTGTCCACGCCAGTTCATGGATCCTATCACCAGTCATGTCTAGAGTCTATGGCAGGTGTTTCATGTCCGCACCAAAAAAAAGTGGTGTGACTGTTGACTGACTTTTCCGGCAACTAATATGTAATAACATGAGTTAAATAGAACATGTATACTGTAATTGTAGCAAACAACATCTGTAGACAAGCTTTTTGCTTTGGCTTCAAAGTCCCAGTGATATGTCTCTTCAATGATATGTCACTCCTTGTCAATCACTTTTAAACCAAATCTGCCAGTGAGCTACAAGACCTCAGCACCTCCAATGTCACACTGAGATTTGGCCTTTATAGAGTTTTCATATCAGCCTTCGTGTGCTCCTCAAATGTGCGCTCTTCACCTGTTTCCCCCCACAGCGGAACTGCAGGCATGGCTGGTAACAAACCACTGCCAAGTGGCTGGTGTGGATTGGAGGCCTGCAAGAAATTCACATCGCTCCTGTCCAACAGGTGAAGCTTCTCACACTCAGCGGGCACATGGTCGTCGGCGGGCACACCCAAATGTTTAGGTCCTTCTATAGATGGCTCCCACCCACAAATATGTGTTTTTCCTCGTCTAAGACACCATTTTCCCACAGGAAGAAGAAGGATCGGCAGTCGTCACAAGCCAGAAGGCCAAAACGGATCACCCATACCAGATCTACAATCCAAAGTCGGATCAGAAGCCGCCCCAGACGTCCGCGGATCTGTCCCAGATCTACAATCCGAAGTGAGAACAACGATCTGGAGAGGCCGATTCCCCACGGAGCCGAGAAACTCCGCCAAGCCACTGCCAAAGACTTGGCAAGGTGGCCAAACAGGAACCTGCTTGAGCTGGGTTCAGCAACAGCACCGATGTGGAGAAGAAACCGTACCACCGACGCGGCAGCTTCACCTCCTTAGGTTCCGACCAGGAGGGAAGACCCTCTGAAAACCCCCCTCTTCAGACCCGCCGGACGGACGGACGAGTCCATTCGGACGTGTCGGACGAGTCCATTCGGACGCGTCGGACGGCACGTCCTTCCAAGTCGTTTCAGAGACCACGGACAGCAGGCGCTTGGCAGCAGAGATCGCCTGACGGCAGGGCACCATGGTTCCTCTGCTTGGTTAAGTAGGAACATGGGGGGGGTGAAGCTATCAGTTGAGTGCGTTTTGCTGTGCAAAAAGTGGTGTGCACCACAACATGCGCATCGTGTTCTCTGGAACCGTCCATCAACGACTCAAAAGTTGCCCCCGACCTCCGCCGCACGTGCCACCAGCGAGTGCATGGCAGGTTCTGCGCCCAACTTTGAGGAAGGCGAGGAAAGCTCGCTCACGCTACAGCGGCTCATGCGAGTCTGAAACCATGCGACCCCAAAACAACTTCCTGGCCAAAGGCCCAAGGCCCCAGGCCTTTACTGCCAGCTTGCAGATCTCCCATGACCGTCAAGTTGCAAGTGCCATGTCTCTCACGAGGTTCAAACCTCAAAACGCTTGGGGTGCTCCGAATGCTGTCTTTTCACTCGCCCACCACGCCGTGCACTCTCCCCATCCGTGCTTCGCCCCGCCCCCCGCCCAGGCTTGAGAGTGGCGGCGATTCAGGGGGTCACGTCACGTCAGTTTTCGGTCACTTCGAAAAGCTCAAGGATCTCTCCATCTGTCAGTGATGGCTAATACTCCATCTGTCAGTGATGGCTAATATTGGTCAGCCAGAATGAGCACAGATCCGTTGGATAGATTAGCAGGTCGGAAAAGGGAACCTGCTCCAGGTGGTTTTTTCCCGTGCGTGCAAAAATGCCGAACGTCTGGCACGAAAATCCGTCCGCGTCTTGTGGGGTCTGTTCGAGTGTCGAGTTCTTCCTGTCTGTTCGAAATGCCAGGTGTCTTCTGTCGTTCGGATGTGAGTCGTATCAATCAGGCAAGTACACCACTCCCTACACGTTCGATCCACTACGCGGATGGCATCACCCCAAAAGGATGACCATCTTGGTTTCCGAATACCAAACAGGTGGTGCCATCCATGTAACCCAGCTGAGTGCCCATTTCAGGGAGTGTACTTGCCAGCTGAGTGACCAGAGTCCTCCCACAAACCTTGGTGGTTGTGAGTCTTTTCCCGACTCCCACGGTGGTTTTTCAACCCGAAAGTTCAACTGAGGAATTCTCTTCGGGAAGAGTTAGAGTCCTTCCCGCAAGAGCCCCCTGGTGCACCGATCTCGGACAAAGTCGCGCGTCCCTTTCTTGAAAGGTCTACGGTGCACAGGTGTTCTGACCTGGGTCCAGAGGTGTTCTGACCTACACACATGATGTGTCTATGTCAAAAGCTTTGGAAAGCCTTGGAAACCACGTCATGACGTGGGTGGGAAACCAAAGTTCAAAGGCGACAATATGTCAGTGTGTGTTTTTCTAAGGTTTCTCCACGGATCCCTGCCCCTTCCAGTTAAAAACAAAAAGTTTGCACTGTGATCGCCACAGGTCCCTTGAAAAAAACAACCCTCCTGCAGATGGACATGGACCCAAAAGCCACTGGGTTGGTATTCGGAAAATGGTCTTCCACCACCAATGAATTGGTCAGGGGTCCATCTGGTCCGTCCGTCGTACGCAGAAAGTGTATGTTGCCGAGCACAGGGACGGAAAAGGTTCTCTGCATTCTCCCCTTCCGTGTCCTCTCTCTCTCTCTCTCTTGGTTTGCCCCCAAAAAAACACGGAACGAGTCGACTCGTCCCGTCGGGACGAGCTTGCGCACATCGTCAAGAAGTGTACGCCGTTTTTCACCTCAGACAGACCAATCGAGCGTGGTCTTTTGGCCGATGGAAACCTGACCTAGAATCTATTGAATCTATTGATTGATGAAAGCTTGACCAAGAGAACTAGAACATGCAAAATGGCCAAGGTCCAGCATCCAAACTCTTTTGGCTCTCCAAGAGCAACAAAAACCAACGAAGCTAGAGTTGGTGCTTCAATGTGATTTCTGGAGTTCTTGCCTCAGGCCTCTGATCCTTCAATGGCTCAATACAGTTAACCAATTATTCCAATGGCTCAAGTTCCATAAAGCTCATCAAAGAGTTTTTGCTGAACACCTCCTGGCGAGATCAAAGAATCACACGTCTTTTTGCAGCAAATCATCACTCATGTGAAGATGAGTGATGATTGTTGCGGCTTTGTGGTTTTGTGGTGTGTTGTTTTTGACTCTTGAAATATGCTGAACCTAAGTAGTCAACACAATCCTTCCAAAAGATCCTACCGGGTCCCCGAAAGATGCGAGGTGCACTGCAGCAGCACCTCCAGCACCGCACGACCCCGTCGCACAAGTTCCGAGGCCCAGGCGGCTAGGTTCGCATGCAAAAATGCATATGACGCGAATTAAGTTCACTTTGCTTAGATGTTGTGGGCTAAGCTAGCTGCCTTCTCCACTCAACATGAATGCTTGACTGCTAAAGAAAGAACAAGTTGAACAGAATCCCGATGGAAAGCGTCACACATATAGGTACAGTACTTCGTTGCTTTGCATTGCGACAACTTCGGACAAACTTCGTGGATTCGAGCAAGAATTCACAGCGAGGGTCACACTGCGCAAGATGGCTGCAAATGCAATCAAACAAAGACCCTCGTGGCAACCACAACACGACATGCTGTTTTGGCCCGTCCTTCAAAAAGAGCCGGCAGCCTAGATGAAAGAGCTCGAACTTGCCTTTAAATCCAGGACAAACGATTGAAAAGAAAATACAAAAGAAATCTACTCCCGGTTGCCTGGTGGAATCAAAACTGTGGGTCCCTGCGATCATGTTAGATCAGCATGCATCATCAACTGTCCGTTCTTGAGATGTGACTGTCCGTTCAACCGCCCGGGGCATGGCAAGAATCACAGATTGAACGCATCAGTGCACCTGAATCACCTGAATTTGGGATCCACCTGCACCACCTGCACCACCTGCACCATCACCCATTTGTGTGCCTGGAAGCATGTGTGGTTTTGCATCCTTGGTCCTTGTGTGCCCATCTTTGGTCGGACACTCACCCTTTTGGTGAAAATTAGACAACGTGGCTCACTCACGCTATCTCTGATCTCTCGTGTTGAAGTGTCATTGACTCCTTCAAATTCATGCACTTGATTGCATCTTCTTGCGCAAGACCACCAAGCCAGCACAGCTACAGCGCACGGGGTGTGTCTCAGGGGAAACTCTACACAGAATGTCATAAAAATCGAGAACTCGACGATAGCTCTTCAGCGTGCCACGTGGAGCAACTTTCACAGGTTTGGACAAATCCTGTGTGCCATCAGGTCGAAATTCATAACCCCACTCCTCCAAGAACCAGTCGTGAATGATGACCACTGATCTCTCATCTACATAAGGCAAAGCAGCGAGTGCACATTCACCACGTACGCGTCCATCGATTAAAACCACATCGAAGCGAGACTGATTCGCCTCTTGGATCAACTTCAAGTAGTCCTTGAAAACGGCCTCCCGCTGCGCGGGAGAAGCATCTCGCCATTTGGGATCGAGATTGGGCCCATAAGTCTTGCGCAAGGGGTCTGCCTTGTCAAAAACCAGCTGAGGCCGAAGAATTCCGCAGTCGGTGGCGCCCATTTGCTCCAAGGCGCTCCGATTGGGCAGGGCGGAGAGCAAGTGCACATTCCGGATGCCGCGAGCATCACAGCGCTCCTTCACCTGGAACAAAGTTGATATGAATTATCCTGTGCGTCCAAAAAGTTTTGAAAAAAGAAACAAAACGAAACAAACAGACGCCCGGAACTGGTTGCCCTTGAGGACCAACATCCAAGCTGGCCTCCCCGCCAAAAGCTTTCAAGACACCAGCCCTCGTCTTGGACCTGCCTTGATTTCCTAAGGTTTTAAGGTGTTCAGCCCCGTCTGCACCACGTGTGTTCAGCACCAAAAAGCAAACTCCTAAAATCACCTGGGGCCACAACCCATCGACACCGGCGGGTGAGCCTCTTGGGCCCAACTGGGGTGTGCTCCGCCACATAGAGCTCTTTGACCAACTCAGAAAAGGCCACCGTGGAGCCTCCTGCCCGGCCACCGGGTCCCGGCCATCGGGTCGTGGCACTGAATCGGCGGTAATTACTGGGTGGATCTGAATTTTGGGTTCACCCGGAAGCGACGCTTGTCTAAGCTCGCTTACATGTACGTCATGGGCGAACATAGAGGGCTGCAAGTGGTACGGGGGAGGAGGTTTGCCGAAGCGTTGGGCAAAGCACGCCTGCTCCAAACTCAAACATCACCACTTCAGGATGTAGAAATGCTTTTAGCACGTCGATCTCGGCAGGCTCCATCATGATATGGTCTTCTGCACAGGTCGATCGGATTGAACCTTGGGAGGGTCAAGGTGCTCACCCAAAATCCAGGTTGAACCCTGTGGACAGACAGAGTATGCCATGCAATGGAAACAAGTCAGGAATGAAAATGTGGATCTAATTGGAACAAGTTTTGTCCGGACATGTCCCGAAAAGTCATAGTTATACGTTGGACTTTCATTTGTCACGAAGATTTAGATAAGTCTATCTAAACAGATAAAGAAACATATAATAATTCGAGCACTCTTTATATTATATATCTCTTTTTCGCTTGCTGGAAATCATAAAATTATGATTTCTCGCTTGCTGGAAAACTTTCAGGGGAAATTCTGTTCTCGCCAAACGCACCCCCAAAAAACAAGTGAGGACAAAATTTCCAGCAAGCAAGAGATCACGTCGGAAGTTGCCATAACAGATTGGTGTCTACCGGATGAAGTGAAACCGAAAGCGGCGCGGCCCACAAGTCATCAAGAGATATTGAGAATCTATCGTCAAGACGAAAAGAACACGGAGGATCTGAGGTCAAGTCCCAACGGCTCAAAGCGTCTGCCTCTTCATTGTCTGCTCCGGGGATGTGGGAGACATCCATTTCCGTGCAAGTGCAAGCAGCGAGGAGACACAATTTCTCCACGAATAAGCACTGAGGGAACGAAGTAGTGAACAATTTGTTGCTGCCGGCCTCTGCGCCGGTGTTGTCACTCAAAGTTTGAACACGGAGGGGAAGACGGAAACCCGGAAAAGACCTCGAAACTAGAAAAAGCAGTGCCATCTGGGCTAGTGTCTCAAAGCATGTGATGTTGCGTTGTAGGTCGGAAGCAATCGGGATTTTTTGGGAGTCAAAGTCTGTTTTGGTCAATCGTTCGGAGAACCAGTAGGTACGACCGTCCGGTGTTCTCACAAAACCCCCGATTTGACATTCGGAGCCGGATGCACAGGCATCTGCTGCTGCCTCTCCTTGCCAAAGAGGTTTGGGAACTAAGGGACGAACTGGAGACAAAACCGATAACCAATCGGAGAATAAGGTGATTATACGATGCGAATCTGTAGAGATATGCCGACGAGAGGAATTGGGATCCCTAATGCGCATCCATATTCTGCGATCAGACAAATGAAGCGTCCGGACATCATCCAGAGTTGTTACTGGTTGATGTTTGACTGAAATCAACGTGCTGCCTAATGGGATGGCAGTACCGGCAGGTCGTGCTGTAAAGCGCAAATCTGTGGACAGACATGGGGGTACCTGCAACCAGTCAGAGGGGTCTATGCTGTAATGGGAAGCAGGGATTGAGTACAAGTCCTTATACAAATAATGCAACCAAATTCGCATGTATGGAAAAAGCTGTGTCAACCACATAGCAAGACCAATGAATTTCTCCAATAGTTTGCGGGAAGGTTTATGGGTTGAGGCAAGCTCTCTTAGATACTTACGAATTTGTTCAAGCTTATCTGCCGGGATTTCGACGAAACCGGCGGCGAAATGGAAACGCCAGCCAATCTATGAAATGGTGCCTGAGAGTTCACATTTGCGCCAACTGATTGGGATTTTCAGGATTTGACACAAAATGCATAACATGGCTGCAGAAATGGGCATGAGATCACGGTCTTGAAAGAAGAGAAAATCATCTACATACAAAAAGGCTGCATGGGGCAGCCAAAGCATGTGATGCATGCAGCGGAGGATCCAGCCTCCCAAGCGTGACCACCAAGCTGCTGAGAAGATGGCTCCGAAAAGGCAAACTCGGTAAAAGAACAGTTTGCCGTCCAAAGAGAAACCTACCAATCCCCATTCCGACTCGCGAAGAACAATCCGTTTATGGGCGGATTTGATGTCAAGGCTAAGTCCCATCATGGGTGCGGAGGAATGTCGAAGGGGAAAACACCGAAGGACATCCTTGGCGGTGGGCAGAGTGGACTTTTCCGGAATCTTGCAGCGGTTATTTAGTCCGCAAATCGAGCTGTCGACGACTAGGCGTGGCGGTCGAGTATATCGGAGGTAGCCACACCGAGCTTTCCGACCGAGACCCCAGTAGGGTATGCAGCCTGCGCCTGGGAAAGGTCTCCAGGGAACTCAAAGACCCATCCTTTGTCGATTTCTTCTTGCACCAACTCGCGAGTCAAGTCGAGGTCAGCTTCCGCTGACTGCCAGTTTTGCATATGAACCGAAAGGGGGGTGCTATCAGGAGGTGAATTATCCTTAAGGGGAAACACATGGGATGTAGGGATGTCTCCCAAAAAACCGGTGCTCACGCCTTCCTGAAGACATGGAAACAAAGCGACATCGGCATCATGCATGATTGAGCTCAGTTCGGCCATTATTGCCAAGTGCATTGGCTGATGGGCACGAATTGTCCAATCCACTTTCCGGTTCAAAGAATTAAGCCATTCAATTAAATCTTTACGAAATGGTTCGAGTTGATCGTCCGAGAACGGCGGGTCTGCACGAGCTTGACTAAAATGGGCCAAGACTTGTTTGTGCAACTGCAACTGCGCAATCCTTTGAAGCCAGGTTTGGCGCAGAGGTTTGAAACAGTCCTGTTCAAGGCGAGGTCCATCACTCCAATCTGGATGGGAGATCAGTCCGCCCCCGTCTTCAAAGCTCTTGGGAAATTGACCAACAAATAAGCTTCAGCCAGTGGGGGCGGATAACATGCGGTGATTCGACTCAAGAACTGACCGGAGGAGTCTCGTGTGCCTTGCACTCTGGCATGGGTGCCCACTGGGTGGGTACAACTGCAGGCTAAAGAACAAAGACTTTTGAAGCTAGACGCGAAGATCCAACTCTTAGCAATGTCCATACCGTACTGGCATGCTGCAATACAAACACATGAGGCAGAGATCAATTTGAGAAAACTCTGGACAATGGGTTCCAACCAAGACATGGCATTTGTGGGTTGCTCTAAATGAACATGACCGCCTGACAAAAACACCAAACGTAAACATGAAACCACGCGGGAAAGCATGATGAAGCTCTCTTGCAGTTTTGTCAGGTCGTCCGGTGAAAGTCCTGGGAGTCCATCCAAGTTCTCAGGAGTTTGAAGGGCTCGAGGTCCTCCGTCCTGGCGAAGCTTCAAGCGGGAGTATTGACCGCAACTTGGACTGCCGGCGGCATAGGCCACTTGGCCGCTAGAACAAATCCGCAAGAGTTGTTCGAATGCTTGGTCGTCCAATATGTCCATGGTTGAATCTAGCAAAATATCGACCGAAAAAACGTTCAATCCTTTGGCGTGACATGCGGTAAATAATAATCGTGATACCCCAGCACAAATGTCGAGAAAGAATCGGCCTGGAATAAATGAAACAGAATTCACAATATCGTGAGACGTGGACACTCCCTTTGGGAGGGCCGAAGAAACTGTTGGTGGGTCATGTGATGAGGCTGGAGCCTCAACCACCTGTGATGCGTCAGTACGCGCCGCATCCTGCGCTGGCTGTGGTTCGCCGGCAGGCGCTGAGGGCGACGTGGATGGGGGTGAAAACGTGTCAATTAACGCAACCGGCTGCAAACCATCTGCACTGTCTGAGGACGCAACGTTGAGTCAGTGAGGCGTCTTCTGATGATCAAACGCCGAGTGCTTTGCGCCACACGCTGTACCGTCGGGTTTCGGATACGCACAGGCATGTGTGAACTTGCAATCGGGGGAAGAACATTTCCCGGACTGAAAACGCATGCATAACTGATGCCATTTGCCCTCCTTCTGAATATCAGTAACCCATTGGACCCGGCCTTTGACTCGATCTTTTCCCTTACCTTTTCCTTTGCCCTTGTTCTTTCCTTTCCAAGGTGCTGAAAACGATGCATCAGGAGGCCGTTGAAAAGGTCCGGAAGGAATCTTCTGAGCTCAAGGTCGAAGCTGAAGGTAACCTGACAGGTCGTTGCGAATATGTGTCAACTCATGCAAAGCGTCATCCATAGACCAGTCTCGGTCAGACATGAGCTCGGCAATCGTCGTCCAGATCTGACGATCAGCGGCTTGGGATTCAGTCACACTAGCGGTGCGAAGTCCGGATTCGGGATCAGTCTTTTGAGTCAAAAAAGACATGAACTTATGGGTGTAAGCTTTGAGATTCTGCAGATGAGCTCCTTGGCAAATGGCAATCGCGACATTGTGTACTTCAAGCATATTACGAATGGCATTGACCCCCATACCCATGTTGGAAATTTCCAAAGCCGGCGGGTCATCAAGAAGCAAGGCTGACAATGATGCATGTTCCAATCTGGGGAGCTTGGACGCTCGCTGGCTTGCAACTTCTTCGGCACGGCTAACCGACATACGATAACGCCAAGGGACCCACACCCATTGTTTCTTCACCAATTGGTGATGAACTAAGCTCAACAATCGAGTCGATGGCATTGTTTCTGAGTTCAGGAGCTCGGATGGATAATGCTGAAGAAACTTAGATTTCAAGTCTTTGATGATCTGAGGATCCAACTTTGGAGCGAAAGCGTCCGTCCATGAATTGCCTGCAGAACCTGAGGATGCAGCCGTCGAACCTGAAGTCGCCGGCGTGGGCGAGGGAGAACCAAATGCGGCCTGTTTGAAAGCGGCTCTCAACGCTGCTTGCTGGACTAATGGGATCTCACGTTGATCCACCAGGCTTGGGAGCACTTGGTCAAAGGCCTCAAGAGATGAGGCACAACTTGCGTAGGTGGTCAACGTCCACCCGTCGGTCATCAACGCGTTGGCAATTGATGAGCTCACGCCACACTGGGCAAACAGATCCTCTAGCGGGGATGCCATGGCCCTCACAGAGGGCTCTGATTCCATGTGGAATCCACACTATGTTCTACAGAGAAAGAAAGAATGAAAGCTGTGGGAAATGTGATCTAACGTGAGGGGAGGAGCATTGCAAATAAGTGGATGGAGGATGTCTGTGAGTGTTGCTATGGTATAGGAAAAAAAGAAAGGTGAAACATCCTGAAGCCGCCACATAACAAGCGTCATGTACATGTAGGCATATGAGATGTGACCAACAAAAGCGAGGATTGCAATCGATGTGGTTGCCCCCCCACGTGATTAACCTGATGGCTTTATTGCAGGGTACTGCAATTCATTTTTACAAGTGGTCCACTCATGTCCACTCAAAATGTATCTCTAGCAGCGCAAGCCTTTTGCATCCTTTCACCACCAACGAAAAAGACTTCTATTGCCATTCTGTTTTTCAGGCAGCCCATTTATTTTTACAAGTGGTCCACTCATGTCCACTCAAAATATATCTCTAGCAACACAAGCTTTTTGCATCCTGTCACCACCAACGAGAAAGACGTCTATTGCCATTCTGTTTTTCAGGCAGTCCATTGATTTTTACAAGTGGTCCACTCCTGTCCACTCAAAATATAAGACCATGACAAGATGCCACCGGTTTGGAGGTCAACGCGACTAGGAGAAAAAAGGAGTCCTGGTAGCCACTGTGCCCTTAGGTGGAAACCCGTAGAAGTAGGTTGGAGGCCAACGCTACTAGGAGCAAGAAGCTGCTAGCCACCAGGACGTTCTGGTTAGAACCTGGTATAGTGGGGTCTGAAAGTAGGGACCTTCATGTCTAGCGTCATGGCCCCAAAATAGAATAGCCCAAACCCCAGCACGCCATGGAAGCTGTTTTCATAGCCGGCTGAGAACGCTTGTTAGTCCATGTCAAGTGAAGCCCAAACCTTGCGACAACCTGGATGCTGACAGAAAATGGCCTGAGAATCCCACTCGGACAGAAGGACCGTTTCCTGCCCTTTCATGTTTCGGCCACAGGCCGCTTTCAAGCGATGGCCGGAGTATTCCGGGCGCCAATCGAAATCATCCTGGGAAAGAACCAGGGCATGGATCACACTCCGATAGCGACCCATGAGACACTCGTCAGGTGTGGAAGCCGGGGTCTTTACGACCTTTGCTTTCTTGGGTACGGAGTCGATGACCTGTGCGTCCGATGTTGATGAACTCGAGTCTGATGAACTCTCTGATGAGCTCTCCACAGTTTCCATTTCCACTGGATCAAAAGCTTGTTCTGGCTGATCAAATTTGAACCAGGTGAATTCAAAAGCCGGTAAGTCTTTGCGATACATATCCAGTTGAATTGGGGGCTCGGTCAGAGGAGTCTGGCCGCCTCGATGTTGCGCAATCTTCGGACGGAATCCCTGGTGAACCTCTTGAATCACTTGACGCTGAAAGGACAATGCGCCCCACACGGAGTCTCGCACGTAAAGGCGGAGTGATTGACGTGGGTCACTGTGGTGGCCTTGTTGAAGTCTCTGGTCATCCAAGACTTTGCCATGAAGTTGAGGCCCCCATGACAAAAAGGTGGCTTTGAGACTATGCATAGTGTAGTTCAACTCCAACTTATGCATCGGACTGGGGCCACTGCGCCACGGGGCGTGGAGCCAAAGCCGGAGGAATTGCAAAGCTTTGGGATAGGACATGGGAATGAAAGCGGGGTTCACTGCGAGAAATGAGCAATCCGGCAGGAGGAAATCGGGGCTGAAGGGCTTGAAGTGTGACAAAATGCCATCAAGAACCGTGAGGAATTTCCACAACCATGTATGATTTCCCTTTGAAAGAAAACCGCTTGCAACCAGTCCGAAGGGATGGCCATGCGTTTGGGTTTTTGAACGCCAACAAAGTCCCCTGACCTCAGTGCGAGACCAGACCAGGCTGGTCAGATCAATACGTTGAAGGTCGGCATATCGAAGACCTGAGAATGCCATGAACAGAAAAGATCCAAGGACAAGAGTTTCAATCTGCGTGCATGAGGCTTGCAATATGCGACGCTCCCACTGGATCAAAACCCACAGGGGGAGGGGAGCTGCTTCCTTCTTATCACGGGGTTTTTTCACCTTCAAAAATGAATCCACAAGTGGAGAATACGCACACTGAAGGCAATCCACGAGGGCCTGGCGACGAAGCCAGCCGATAGCCTTGATCGTGGATGCCCTGCTCACTCCACTGGCGTCAGAGCGGCGAGAAAGTGAAATGACCAGCAATAAGTCAGCTAATGTGACATCAGTCAAAGATACAAGTTCACGTCCTAGATCTTTGCACACTTGAAGGAAATGGCAAATGGTCGTGAGATACTGCATGGCAGTGCTGGGCGCGAGACTGTCGAGAATTCTGTCTGCATGCTGATATCCAAAAGTCGATTTGGAGCAGGCCTCAAAAAGTTGAGACAGACTTCCCAAAATCGCAAGAACCGAATGCCATTTCTGAAGCAAAATTTTGCTATTGGAAGGCTGCCGAATCCGCGTTTGACCTTGAGACTTGGTGTGAGAGAACCTGTTTAGTCCTGTCGGGGCTGGATGGGACTTAAACTTGTCCTGAGTTTGAGCGATGTCTACGGCCGAGTTCACAGGTTGCTCACAAGAACTGCGCGCGGGACAGGCGGCGCCTTAACTAAAGGGGATAGGGCTAGGTCCGCCTGGGGTGTGCTTAAACTCGTGGGGCGGTACTCAAACGGACAAGGCTGGGCGGATTTGAGTGCGCTCTTCTTCAAATCTCCTACCGAAACTGGAGCTGCTCTTGGGTGAGGCGGTTCAAAAGCTGAGGCCGGCGCAGACGAACTCAGGTCATGCACTGATGCAAATGCGTGGCGCGGCGAAGTTCGAGTCGGCATCGAATGCGACGAAACTTGAAATAGCGAAGGATACCTGGGGCCTCTGGGGGCAACCGAAGGAACGGCTTTCGGAGTGGCCAGAATGAATTCCCAATCCGAAGACTCGTCTGTCATTGTTCAACGGACTCGATTATGCTCAGGGCAGGGGTGATGCTTGTGGCCTGGTTCCTTCCTGAAGCAGGGTCGATCACAAAACACACACTGGCATGGACAATCGAAATTGCGAGGACCCCCTGACGCGGCTGATGTGCTGGGACGATCCGGAACTGCGATGTGAAATCGATGAGCCAACTCGAACAAAATCACGAAAAGAAGGTGGAAAAGCTGGGCCACACTCCACGAAGAAACGCTGGAATCCATAGCTCAAATCGCGCCGGGAAGAAGGTGAATGCCTAGAAATGAACAAGCATGGAAAGAACTTCGTAGGAGGGAACCTCAAAAAAGAACAGAAAGTGATCTAGAGATATGATTGTCATGTATGTGAACTAGGAACAAGCAATGACGCTAGGAGAAGCTTCGCCGTTCGCAGGCAGGGACTTCTCAACAAAAATCTAGAAAATGAAAGTCCCACTTGAGCCAAAATTGTGGGATCAAATGAAGTACCCTCGTAGAACACCAGTGAACAAGTACACTAAACTATGTTTGTTTGTCCTTATTTATATATGTACATAATATTTTTTTTCTACGCTCCTTTTCTTGTTTCACGAGCTGGCCGTCTTGGCCTTGACACCACACGCAAGAGGAAGCGCGACTTACACGTCCCCGAAGGGGGAGCCAAAGATCAGCATCTTCTCCTAACGCCCACCTTAGCACCGCAAAGCGAGGGACGGCCCCCACATGCGATACTGGTGTCTGCGCTAGCCATTCTAAAAACTCAAAGGAGGGTCCGTATGCCCGTACTGATTTGTCAACTATTCACCCTATTGCAAGCTGCTTGAATCTGTCCAGAAAACGCCGAGCGCTGCGTGGAGAACCATAAGGCTGGTCTAGAAGTTGCAACAACTGCCTAATTTCTTCCGGAGCCAGCTGCTGCTGCCAGTGTTTCCGACAGGAGTGAACCTGTCGCCTGTAGGATTCATCAGTGTCCCTAGCAAAGGCCGGAAGCGTGACGTGTCCTTGCCGTAGATAACAACCAAACAGTGAGACTGCGTGCATGATGGAGGGGTCCAGAAGCGGCCCCAGTCGCAGCCATCGACACACACCAACCAATTTGTATTGTGGAAACCACTGCCTTTTAAGGAGAAAATCAGCCAAAGTCCGGTATAGTGGTGCAAGTAAATGCACAGGAAAATACCGATGCGTTTGCACATAATAAAAAAGACTAAGCGAGAAGGCAGTAAAAAGATAATTTTTGCATGTATACTAAGTTGCCTTTGATACCAGCGGCAATTCTCGTACGAAACTTGAGCAGCTGTTTCGAGAGGAGAGAGGGTGCAGCAAGCACCAATGGACTAAATTCCATTTGGTCTGCTTGTCTACTACATGACCATCCCGTATGGATGGTTAGGCCCAGGTTGACTGTTGCAGGGACAATACACTGTCCACCAAGCCCTGCACGGTCAACTTGATAAAATTGATTGTCTCTTCATGCCTTCATGGCACTTCGAGTTACTCTACAGGTTGCTCCCTTTCCGGTGGTTTTTGGGTGTTTGTTGGGTTTTGCGTGTTTGGGGGCTTGTTTGTGCTTCTTCCTTTCTCTGTTGGGTCGCAACCTGGCTGGTAGAGTCAACTTGATAAAATTGAGCCAGAGTGAAAGCGTCACTCGTAAGAAGTTGAGTTTTAGAGCGACACGTGCATGGACTAGCTGAGAGTTGGAGCAGAAGATAGTGACCATGTTGCGCCCACTCATGAATTTGTCTGGTGTGGAAAAGTGCACAATGATCTCCATGACGAAGGACAAAGTAGCGCGCATGTGAGGGAATGCTGAATGGCGCGCGAGACGGTGGCTTCGCCCCGTGCAGACCGGTTGGTTCTTCCTCGAAAACGCAGAAGGCAGGGGGCTGTGGCAGCTGCGGCAAAATGTGATCAGCAGCCCTGCGCTCAGCCCGGAGGCGGCACTGCTTGCAGTGTGAGGTGTTCGAGCGAGTGGAAGTTGAAGATTTGAATTGGGCTGCCATCCTCGTGCTGCCATGTCAGGTGCTCACGAACGCTCGGAGCCACATTGCTTGGGATTTCCCGCTGTAGCAAGAAACGATGAACCTTGGCCCGGATTTCGGAGTTGGATCCATGCAAGATGAAACCCTCTTGCGTTATGTGCGGGTTGTCTGCGAGGGGCCACAGCGCAAGGCCACTGGGCATGTCAACACTGCATTGGGCGAGGACCCTAGGGATCTGTCGGAGTGGCCAGGAAGGAATATCACTCAGCCGTGGTCGCACCTGAGGCCGCAGACCACTTGCTGCAACGAGGCAGAGAGGAAATGTGAGCTGCTGCACAGTGACATGCAGTCGGACGAGGCTCACTTCCAAATGTTCCTGCAAACAAATTGCTTGTGCAAAGTCTGCAAGAGATGCTCATGCCATGGACAAAATACACTCGAGATATCTTCAAAACGCAACAATTTCTGCTCGGGAAGAGGCTCTGTAGCGAGGCCAAGTTGCCAGCATGTGTGAGCATCCACAATGACCCCAGCCGTCGACCATGAGTCTGTGAAGGCAAAAACTTCTTTTATTCACTGCGGTTCACTTTGCAGCCCGACAATGGTTGTGTCATCGACATGACCTGCAACAAGCAGGACTCGCGGCACCTGATGCAGCGCAACGAAAATGGGGTCCATAGCCAAGCAGAAAAAAATACTAAAATTGACCTACCCATATCAACTCCTGAGTGGACTGCACGCGGTGGCAAGAGCCGCCCCTGAACTTCAAGTCGTACTGTTCCAACAAGTGGCTTCTGCACGTCATCCGACCAAAGCAAACACAGCTAAAGCGTTGGTTGAGCCAGGTGACTTTCCAGCTTTGTGGCTGGATGGGTTGAGTCTGAAGCCAGCAAACCATCATTCAACACCAAACCTTGGGCATCAAGCTTTGCCAATTTCCTGCGGGCTCCATGGGCACAGACACAAAAAAAAGTCCCAGAGCACGCTTGAAAACCGTAGAGACCGACCCGATTTTTGAGGCCAAAAACGGCCTCAAATTTGAAGCCAGTTTTGGCTTCAAACATTGAAAAATGGAAGCGTAGAAGGCAAATTTTGAAGCCAGAATTGGCTTCAAAGATCTGCTGATTTCTCATTCGCGGAACTGAAAAACCGAAGCCCCCATTTTCATTTCTGGATGCGCAAGTGCGCCATAAAGCGTCTCCATTTCCTCATCCATCAAATTTCACATACCTCCTTGCTTGCGACAAACCTTGTCTTTTCCACACACCACTTTTTGCCTCTATTGCACTTTTCAATTTTACGTTGGCGCCAAAATGCAACGTAAACATACACTCTGTGACTGAGGGGGTACTCTGGTTGGTCTAAAGAATTGCAAGTTATTTTGAAGCCAGAAACGGTGTCAACAAAACTTCTACCAATCATGAAATTCACATGCCCACACCCAAAATTGACATCTTCGTAACCACTCCTCCGCTCCTCCGCTGAAATTCTACTCAAGAGAGAGACCAAAAAACAGTTTGCGAAACGGAATGATCTCTCTTACACAACAACAAAATGTGGAGGAGTGTGATGCTCCTCCGCTTGTTTCCTCCCATATAATTACTCCTCCACCCTGTTTTAAATGTCTACTACTATATAATACAGGGAACTCACTCCTCCACGTCTCTTCTAAAAACCTCGCGACATGTTCATGTGTTAGGAGTCTAGGGGGTTGGGGGGGCAGCTATTGAAAAAGATGACAAGGAAGTGGGTGACTTGGCAAAGATGGCGCTTTTGACACATCCCTCACAACCCCCCCACAACTTCCACACCGAACTCACCCAACACCTACTACCTCAATGGTTCCACCTCACACATTAAACTTTGCTGTAGGGTACATATGCTTGACATCGAAACTACCCATAAACTTGCTTCTTTCCCCGAAGCCAAATTTAGCCCTCAAAAACACGACAGAAATTCCGAGACCGGTCCATGGGCCCCTGCAGTTCCAACAAGTGGCTTCTGCACGTCATCCGACCAAAGCAAACACAGCTAAAGCGTTGGTTGAGCCAGGTGACTTTCCAGCTTCGTGGCTGGATGGGTTGAGTCTGAAGCCAGCAAACCATCATTCAACACCAAACCTTGGGCAGCAAGCTTTGCCAATTTCCTGCGGGCTCCATGGGCACAGACACAAAAAAAAGTCTCAGAGCACGCTTGAAAACCGCAGAGACCGACCCGATTTCAGTTTTTGGCTTCAAACATTGAAAAATGGAAGCGTAGAAGGCAAATTTTGAAGCCAGAATTGGCTTCAAAGATCTGCTGATTTCTCATTCGCGGAACTGAAAACCGAAGCCCCCATTTTCATTTTTCTGGATGCGCAAGTGCGCCATAAAGCGTCTCCATTTCCTCATCCATCAAATACCTTCTTGCTTGCGACAAACCTTTGTCTTTTCTACACACCACTTTTTGCCTTTTTTGCACGAGTGGAGGCGCTGTGTGTGCAGGTTTTGCACAAGTCACCTTAGTCGAGTTAAGATGGAGCTACAAACCAGGTTGCAACCAACAGGAGGAGACCCAACAATGAAAACAACCAGCCAAAACAAACAAACCCCCAAAAACAAAACACGCAAAGCGCAGGGACAACCTGTAAAGTGGCTCATAAGGCCATGAAGGCATGAAGCTAGGTGAAACAGAGGCGACCAACTTTCTGCCTCCATTGCACTTTTCAATTTTACGGTGGAGCCAAAAATGCAACGTTTTTTTTTTCCACGAGTACGGACGCCGTGTGGGCATGGTGCCCAGGTCATCATTGAAGGAAGGGAAATACAGTCAGACGGTGGAGAAAAGGACAGAGACGACCCAACAACACACAAACAAAAAACAACCGCCAACCACAGCCCAAAGGCCGAGTCTCCACCATCCTGTAGTCTTTCCTCTGCGCTAAGGTGAAACAAGTGAAACGATGACTACTGACTATCGATGGGCCTGAATTCTCGAACGAAGAGCATGGCAGCGAGGGTTTATGCTCTAGCAAAATCTCCAAGAAGTCGTCAAATGGACTTCACATCACAATTACTAGTGACCAGCTGCACGGTGTGGCAAAAACATGGTCACGATGCAGGTCCCGGGCATTGATATGCTCTACCGCAGGTTATATCCATATCAAAGTGGATTAGTGGTTGCTATGTAGATCATGCCGTGGAAAATACCTTCCTTGTAGCACAACCCATGCAACTGGTTGCACAACATACAAGTCAAGAGGCATAGTAGTAGGTAGTGTTCAGACAGTGGCGGCCATAGCAAACGACGAAAGCCTGCAGGTAAGGGTGCGAAAGGCTCACCCCCCCGAAGGAAGGTCATCTCGGCACCCTTTGGCACACAGAGGTGCCAAAACGGGGTGTCCCCTAACTTCGAGAAGTGCTGCGTCATTGCAAATGGAGCCAAAAATGCAACGTGAACATACACTCTGTGACTGTTCCAACAAGTGGCTTCTGCACGTCATCCGACCAAAAAGCAAACACAGCCAAAGCGTTGGTTGAGCCAGGTGACTTTCCAAGCTTTGCCAATTTCCTCCACTCAGGTGCCAATCTGCCCATCCGAAACTGTTGTCGGCAAAGCCGTGTTCTTTGAACCAAGTCACATGCTTTTTTTCCACGAGTACGGACGCCGTGTGGGCATGGTGCCCAGGTCATCATTGAAGGAAGGGAAATACAGTCAGATGGTGGAGAAGAGGACAAAGACAACCCAACAAAAAACAAACAACCAAAACCAACCACAGCCCAAAGGCCGAGCCTCCACCATCCTGTAGTATTTCCTCTGTACTTGGGTGAAACAAGTGAGACGCTGACTGCTGACCATCTATGGGCCTGAATTCTTGAAAGAAGAGCATGGCAGCCGATTGTTTGTGCTCTGGCGAAATCTCAACGAAGTCGTCAAATGGACTTCACTTCTCTATTACCAGTGACCAGCGGCCACTGCACAGAGTGGCAAAAACTGGTCACAATGCAAGTCTCCGGCATTGGTATGCTCTAACGCAGGTCAGATCCTTATCTAAGTGGATCAGAGGTTGCTATGCAGATCATGCGGTGGAAAATTCCTTTCTTGTAGCACATGCAACTGGTTGCACATACAAGTCAAGAGGCATAGTAGTTGGTAGTGTTCAGACAGTGGCGGCCATAGCAAACGACGAAAGCCTGCAGGTAAGGGTGCGAAAGTCTTACCCCCCCGAAGGGAGGTCATCTCGGCACCCTTCGGCACACAAAGGTGCCAAAACGGGGTGTGCCCCAACTTTGAGAAATGCTGCGTCATCGCAAAAGCATTGTTCTGTTGCATGCAAGGCCCATGTGAACAGGTGAGACCGTGGACCTATCCTAGCATGGTATATGTGCTTCTTTGTACAAAATTGGAAATGTCGGGCATCCTCCATTGCCACTCTCTACCACCCGCCTGTTGGAAACGAGGAGCTAAGGCTCTCATTCCTATTGGCTCACTGTATCGTGCATGGCGAAAAGAAGTTGGCGACCCTGCTTAATGTTTGCACATTTCACTTGCCGTAGCTTTGAACCAAGTCACATGCGACCGTGTTGCAACAGTGTTTCGCAAGCGCTCCCACTCCTGCACAATCTTGGTTGCATTAGCACGCAAGGGCAATAAGGGCAATGATCAACATTGCCACATAAATTCTTACTGCCCGCAGAAAGGAATATCGCTATTGCCTGAGCATCAAGACTGAGCGTTGGTAGAAGAATGAATTCAAAGCCCCGTCTCACTCTTTCACTCAACTTTCCGCCCTTCTGAGATGCAAGCCTGGCTGCTTCGTTGTTTGTGTTTTGGGCCAAGTTCTGCAAAACAGAGGAAACTCCTCCGACAATGATCAGCCTAAGGTCACACCTGTCATAGCTGCACAGGCAAACCTGCTCAGCTAGGCCAAATTTGTCTACGCAGCCTGCAGTCAGTGAGCCTGCCTGGAAGGGAGCCCTCGGCCAGTGGTAGGCGGGCAGTAGAACTGTGGATGATTGGCGCCCAGGTGAGAACCTCTCTGCACGAGTCAGAACTTAGCCAATCTTGCACAAAGATGGCACAAGTACCTGTGGGATGGTCATTGTTTCACCCGGGCCGTGCATACACCGCCAGAACTCCTGGCTTTGTCACGCTTTGCCCTGGGAGGGAGGTCAACAATTTGTTTGCGGCTGTGCTTTAGTTGCGATGTCTCCCACCGCCACACTCATGATGGGCCACTTCTTTTGGCCATTGCGGAAGCAGGAGATACGGTCACTGCCGACCACCTTTGCAAATGGCCAGCTTGGCTGCAGAGCACAAACCCACAGTGCTGGGTATTCCGGGCCAAGTGCCCATTCCGTATCAACTAGAATGCACGGTAGTCCTTTTGCAGAGCTTGCATGCCCTCTTCCAGCTGCTGACCTCCGGCAATACAATGCAATACTGCCCCCAAGCAGCCAGCTTTGCTATTGCCCTGGGAACTGCCGCCCGGCAAGATAATGGGCACATTGTTTCGATGGCCGCCAGTCTTGCGCTGGCCCTTCGAGCTGGCAGATCTACCTTGGCAGTAGCAGGTGTCTTTGGAGCGGGCAAGACTAGATCCCTGACCTTTCTCCTTGCCTGGCTGGCCCTCACCACTCACCTTAAGATTGCAGTGGTGCATAAAGAGAATCCAGCGGGTCGGGCAATCACTAAGCTGCTCACAGCCTTTGACTTAGAGCCGGACCACCAAAGATATTTCATTCGACCAGTAAGTAGGGAAGAGGCAGAAACTAACACAGCGTGCACGGACTATGACTTGCGAGCAAGCGAAGCGGCATCATACATCCCCGGCTGCCACGTGGTGATTGTCACTACTGGGCTTGTTTGGGACCAAAAAGGACAAACCCACTCCACACTCAACACCCATATGGAGAATGTGGACCTGCTCATTAGCGAAGAGGCGCAGCAGGACATGGACCTCAAATCTGCCTTTGCGCCAACAGTCCCCCGACAACCCTTCTTTCGACTACTACTTGGTGATCCCAAACAGAGCCCTGGTGGAGTAGCCGATGGACAGAGAGCCCATCGCACGCTCCTACTCAAAGCTCCCATTGGGCTACGAGCCCCCACTACCTGGTATATGCCGCATGAAATACCAGGAGTCTTTCACACGCTCCTCCGACACGGCCGAGGCTTTGGCCTTAGTGACCTAGAAGAAACTGCCAAAGTAGCGGGCCACAGGCCCCTAGGGAGTAGCTGGTTTCGCCCGGAGAAGGTCCAAGCCACGTCCTCTTTCGCTTGCCAGTTACAGTCCACCTACAAAGACCTCTCCAGAGTAGACCTGGATCTCCCGGAAGGACTGCTGGTGGGTCTAGGCTATGCAGCTACCAGCCCAGACAGCCCGCTTGACTTTCGACAGGCGCAAACTGCGGCTGAGAGATCGGGAGTTGCGAGCCCACACTGCTGGAGCTTGATGCTGCCAACGAGTGCAAGAGTGGCCCAAGAAGTGTACGAGCCGTTAATAGGAATTCAGTATCCCATGTTGTGCAGCCGAATGGGAGATACTTGGCAAATAGGTACCACCTCAATCCGAGAGGATCAACGGATTGCCACAGGCCTACGCTTTGTCCACTGGTGCCATGCTTCGCCCAATGTGCAGGCACGGCAAAACCCAAACAATGACCCTACAGTAAGAGTGTATCAACACCTCGAGGACCAACTCGCCAAAGCAGGCTCTGACACGGATGACATCTTGGCCCTTACAACCACCCGGGAAGGGGCCACGAACCTACGCAATTATTTCTCCATTGCCGGTAAGAAGGCGAATGCAGAGACTGCAGTCAAGGTGGCAGGCGCCACGGCCAAGCATTGCATCGTCATTCACGGGGTGTCAACCTTCCTCAGTGGTGAAGGACGCCGCCTAGATTACGACCAGGAGTGCTTCACACGAGCGAATGTGGCATACAGCCGAGCCACTGACCTTACCATCTTAGCATGCCCATTGAACATGCAAGGAATGCCTGGGGCCCTGCAAGTCTTAGCCGCCCTCCTGCATGGTGTCCAAACAATATATACCTATGACAGCAACAAAGAGCCTAACATCTTCGGCTCCTTGGACCTTCGAGCCACTCAGGTTGCGCAAGCCACGACATTCTTCCAACATGCGCTTCTGCCCCATCCAATGTGGCTCGGCCCTCTGCCGGTCTGTCTCGCAGAACACCATCACGGCAAGGTGAGGCGCTTACGCCTCGTCTTAACCACGATTACGCATTTGACCAAAGCGGAAATTACCAGCCTAGTAGAAGGGCCCTACCTGCCTGGTGGTACGGTCTTGCATAACCTTGTCTATGGTTACGCAGCTGATGCTTCGCTCGAGCCAGAGTGGCTAGTCATCACGGATGGGCAGCAGCCAGGAAGTTGGAGACTTCTCCACAACAGCTCTGGCCCAGGGCAACGATGTAGCGTGGGAAGCTCCCTACGCTATCAACCAACACCAAGCGCACGTGAACAGCGCAGTGCGCAGGATTATACCTTTGAAGCACTGCACCGGGTGTACTTCTATGACGCGTGGAGAGTGCAGCCAGTCCTTGATGCCCCTGAATCTGACCTTGTCCTTCCACCGAAACCAGGCCTTTTAGAGCATGGCTGTTACTGGCCTCGGCCAAACCTGACACCTGAGGTCCTCTCTATCGCTGACCGTGACCCAGACAAAGAGGAACAAGAAGTGCAAGAGGGAGAATCGCCGACCTCCCTTGCGGTGACAGATGCGGCAATGGCTGAAGAAGACGCAAATGAAGCAGTCTCAATCCACAGTTCCTCCTCCGAGTCGCCCACTATTCCGAGCACAGAGCACCCGGAGGAAGATGATGCGCACATGGCAGATGATGCTAGTGCTAGCACCTCCTCTGCAGGAGAAGAGGGTGATTGCCTTAGCAATCGTCCGGCCTTTCCTGATGCATGTCCCGCGCGAGATGAAATGTTGGAGGCAGAAGATGATGCAGGGAGCGTGCTACCTCCACAGGATGTGGACCCCCCAAGTAGCAGCCCCACATCACAATCATCTGAGTCCCCAATCAAACGAAGACCGGGGTCCAAGGCCAGTGCCGGGCGAGCTCAGTCCAAGAAGTTACGGAAATCACTTGCTCCACCATCCAGGCAACCACTCGGCAGCATTCCTGAACATGAGCAACCACCGGCCACACTGGCAGACTTGGCCAGTCAGAATACTCAAAATCCGGTAGCTCCTGCTTGCAGGAATCCTACGACACCACCTGACCGCCCTGGATCGGTGCAAGAGCGCCCACACGCGATGACTGAAATAGACATTGCCAGTGATCAAGAGAATGCAGAGCGTGGAGGCACGGCCGACACTGATCTCCAATTGGAATCCGAGCAGAGAGCCATGCAGGCCCTAAACGACTATCAAAATGCGGCTCGAACGGCCAGCGAAACTGCCAGGCAAAGGGCGCCGCTCCCCGCATTACAGACCTATAGTGACCTTCCTAGGGAATGGCCGATGGCGAGGCTTGCTATTTCCAGCAAGCAAATTAATCGCCTCGTCCGTACATTCCTCTGGAGGAGGGTTACAGAACAAGCACTGCGAGGCTCCTCCTTTGTTAACATTCCGGATGAAATCAACCAGGCCTATATAGGGGATCTTCTCCGTATAAGTGAAGCCTTTGCTGCTCCCCTATCCAACCTTTTTGCTTTTGTGAAGAGTGGGCATCCAGCATGTCCCTTCATCACTCACAAACAGCTCGCCCTCTATGCAAACCCCCGATTCTGGCAATATGGCCTCCTCGCTTTCATTGCGAGGTGCTGTTCCTTTGATAATCAACACAGACACCAGGGTCCAGGAACAGCACAAGTAGAGGAAGGAAAATCACAGACGACAAAGGAAAAAGATGTCGATGCCCTTACCTTTACGCGCACTGTCATCATGTCCTTTGTTAGGGGAATGGAGCATGGGGAACAGACACTACCCACCAATGACCTCTTTGTCTACCTGCCAGTACAAATCCTGCCTGACCTGGTTGTAGCCATGGAGCGGCAGGGCTTCACGCCTGCGGAAGTGAAAGGGGGTTATGGGTACCGGCCAAAAGAAGAGGATGCTGAGGACAACCCCTTGCTCGTGGTGGGAGTGCACACTAAAGACATTGTTTATGACCGGTACCCCCGAATGCCGGATACGTCCTGGGCAGAAAGAGCCAACTTTAGTGGTGCCCTGGACCCGTCTTTGGGACAAGCTTTCTCGTTTCCCTCCCTTCTGCAGCTGAGGCTGCGCATCGAAGTCCCCTTGTGGCGAGACCTGACAACTGCCAAACACCCCAATGCAGACCTGCCTGCAGAAGAAGACTCTGCCTCTGACGCTACTGGGTCAGCTGAACGGTCGCCTAAGCTTGCTCTCCCCGTGCCAGTGGGGCTTGCTGAACCACCAGAAGTTGGCACTGAAGAGGCCACGGAGGACGAGGACACGACGGCTGAACCCAACTATACCTTTGCCAAGGGATATGGACGGTTCGGCATAGGTTATACCCGATTAGCAACGGCGCTCGGCAATTTTGAGCAAGGGAGCATCGAAGCAGAAAGTGCTGTCGTGGCTCAGTGGCTGACCTCCGGGCTACGTGTTGCCATGGCCCGCACAGGATGGCACCTGCTGTCTCCCCGCCTGATGCTGACCAAAGTCCCTGGGGGTGTCCTCAGCGACTACTACCACAATGGATATCCCTTCACTCCGAAGATGGCAGATCGCCCATACAACCAATATGGCACACATCTCTATACCGAAGAACGATGGGATCAGCTCTGTGCATGGCTCACTGGGAACCCCAACTTTAGATTTCAACTCGCGGACCACAAGCAGGCGCTTCGAGACCACATGGGCTACAGTCAAGAAGCCCCTGACCCAAGTAATAAAGCTCGCCGAACTGTCCCCCCGCCAGGATCGGGAAGCTCCTCGTCGGCAGCGTGGTCTTCCTGGCACAGTAGGTTTTTTTATCGCCCTCGCCCTATGGGTGGTCCTATGGTTGGTGGCAGTACCCAATAGATTGAGTTAGCTTGTTTTTGGACTATTAGTTAGAAT
>CAXAMN010012224.1:460962-491401 GCA_963970005.1 Durusdinium trenchii
CAAATGCGAGCACTTCGACAAGCCCACGTGGCTTCGAGTCTTGCCGATTGATGCAAACGATCTTTGGCGAGAAGACTTTCTAGACCCAGCACCAAAGACCAGCAATGCTTCCGAGGCAGGAGAGGAGCAAGGGCGACGTGGGTAGTGAGCTGAGCCAAGTGTCAGTATTCGAGCACTAGGAAAGGGTGACTTCCAGGCATATACGGCAAGAAAAATGCGCAAACACCAAGTAGAACCATGACCTCTTTTCGCCATTCGCTGCGTAGTGAGCCGATAGGAGCGAGAGCCTTAGTTCTGCGTTCCTAACCGGCGGGTGGTAGATAGTGGCAATGAAGGATGCCCAGGGGGAACCCTAGTTCCTGCTGTTGATGTCCGACATTTCCAATTTTGTACAAAGAGGTACAGATATCATGCTAGGAGAGCTCAAAGTTTCACATGTTTCACACGGGCCTTGCACGCAGCAGACCGCTTTTTGCAATTACGCAGCGCCTCACTGACTCAAGAAACATCCCCTTGTGGCACCGGTGCGTGCCGAAGGGTGCTGGGTTTGCCTCCCCTCGGGGAGGTTGTGCCCTGTTCACCCTTAGCTGCAGGCTGCTCTCGCTAGGAATTGCCGCCACGATTTGGCTTTTGTCGGGCAGCATGCGACTGGCCTTGTATGCGCCACCAGTTGAATGGGTTGTGCTGCAAGAATGGTCTTTTCCACGGATTGCTGCTCAGATCTTGTCACTCTTGGTCGACCTGATTACAACCAGCGCTGGAGCATCGCGAGACACCTGACCTGCAAAGTGACCTTGTTTTGCCACACTGTGGTGTGGCCGCTGGTCACCAATATTCGGGAAGGAAAGTCCGTTTGAAGCCTCCTAGGCGGCTTTCCATGAACACAGCTTGCGCTGCCGTCCTTTTCTTTTGAGAATTCAGGCCCATTAATTGCCACTAGTTTCCGTTTCACAAGTTTCACCCAGTGTAGAGGAAAGACTACAAGATGGTGGAGTTTCGGCCTGCGGGCTTGGGTGTTTGGTTTTGGGTTGGTTTTGGGGTCTTTGTTCCTTTCTCCACCATCTGTCTGTTCTTCCCTTCCTTCAACGATGACCTGGGCACCATGCCCACACGGCGTCCGTACTCGTGGAAAAAATATAAAGCCTTTGCGGAGTTGTTCCTTGCAATGGGTGTATGCATTGGAAGGGATTGCAAATGTGTTCAATAGCGAAGCCAAGTTAGGACAATACCTCTTTCAAGGGTGTATCAACCTTGCTGAGGTTGCCTTAAGTGAGCTTCCATCACCCCGAGAGTCAGCACAACTCTCCATGCAATCCGAGTCAAAGCCTTCATGAACTGTGCAGCCCAAGTTGAGCTTTGAGGTGCATAGGAAGTAGGGTCTTCCAAGATTGCACTGTCTTTGGCAGGCTTGCCACAGGAAGGCATAAGTGGCGAGGAGTCTATGCTGAAGAGGAATGCTTTCGCCATTTGTCCTGCTATGCGATGGCCACCCTGGCTGCACATGTCCCGGACATGGGGTGCACCCCTGGTCTTGGATGAAAACAAGCTTTTCAAAGCAGTCCTGAAAAAACATTTCCACTTTACAAATTCTCTCTAAAGGCGGAACATGGGACGAACAGCGTCAAACACTCTGCTGAGATCGTGCGTGTTTGAGTGCGCGAAATGCACCCTCTGCGGAGATCGTGCGTGTCGAGTGCGCGAAATGCAGGCGAGAGTGCGATTTGTCCAGTGCGCGCGCAACCCTGTGCGGAGATTCCGCTGTTTTTCCTTTTTTCCCACGAGTACGGACGCCGTCTGGGCGGTTGCTTATTGCATTGCACACTCATCATTGCACTTGCATCATTTGCGCTTGCATGCTCCCTTGCATACTTTGACACTTGCAGGAATAAAGAAAGTAAGACAGCAGGCGAGCGCGCGCTTCTGTGCCATGGACGGGCGAGCTCACGCTCCAGAAAGGCACGGTCAGAGCGCGCAAAGAGAAAGACAGAGAAAGACACATTGAGAGAGAGAGAGAGAGTAGAGCAAGCGCGCGCGTGCTCGTGTGCTGTGGATGGCCCCTGGGCTCTTGTCCTCCTCTTGTCAATCTGTGCTGGGCTCTGTGGCTTGGCCTTGTCCTCCCCGTGAACTCTGTGGCTGAGCTCTGTGGCCCGGCTCTGTGTGTGGGTTCCGTGATATTGGTCTAAACTAAACGAATCGTTTTGAAGCTGTTTGGGGTCTATGCTTGAAAATTTTTCTTGATCAGAACCTTCTTTTCTTTGGTTGCCTCAAATCCAAACGCTTGCTGGACAGCAAAGAGAGAAACGTTTCCCTCGTGCAGTGAGGGCGTGAGGGCAGTCTCTTGCGCTCGATAAAGCGGCAGTTAGATTGGCCAATGGCTAGCGGCCAGCGGCTGGCACAAAACTGTGCTTGTCCTCAATACATCAGTCCTTGGATCTCAGTTTTCTCTGTGTCGTAACTTGGAAGAAACATGTTGTCATTTGTCTGGGAGGTTGGAGCAAGAGCATTTGCAACTTGTTGAAATAGAAGGAAGCTACTTTTGTGTTCTGCTTTGAGTGCAATCGACAAGGGCCGTATCAGGAGAGAACCCTAGGTGAGATGTCAGAGGTTGGCCAAGGACAAAAAAGGCCTTTTGGGGTCTGTGTGAGTGCGAACCAGCTTATATAAGTCATCAAAACTGCTCACCACCGTGTGCTTGATGTGATTCTTTTTCACTGTCATTGGAAATACAAATGCTGCTTGTGTCGGCTATATGATAGGTTGGTGTAGTCCACCTGTGACCTAGCCTCTTTGTTCGGTTTGCCCATGTGTTGAACTATTTGAGTGTTGAGGTGGTCATCAACGAGCCGGGAAGCGGATTGCGAATTGTTGAGCAACCGAGTTGTCATGTTGTTAGCCAGGCTGCCTAGCTGGCAAAGAGGTGAGAAAAAAAACACGTGTTCAGCTTGGTGGTTGGCATTTTCTGTGATTTGGCGAGGTCGTTCCGACATGGTGGTGTGGCTCTGGTTTCGACTACACGACAGCGGAACCTTTTGTGCGTGACGCGCCCCACAAGCCCACACCAAGCTGTCGAAGACGAGTTCACGGCGAGCAGTTGAAAATACAAATCCGCTGGCCATTTGAGCTCATGCAGCCAAATGGGAGCCACCCATTTGGGAGAGGTCTCAGGCCAAAGCAAAAACATGTGGGCCAGGCGAGTATTAGGTGCTGTGGCTTTCGTAAGGGCACATGGACCTATGGATGTGACGGTCCGGGTTCCGTCATTCAAAGTGAGTTAAGACCTTGGGCAGGTTAGCACAGCAATCAATCTGTGGCTTGATCTATGACGACCTTCTTCCAGCATCAACTTCGCTGTGAAACACCCATGATGTAGTTCTATGTAGTTCTTGCCATCCCAAAGGGATCGCAAAGACGTGTGCAATGAGGCACAGGGGCTGGGAATCGTGGGACTAGGGAAGACACTAGGCGAAGACGGTTTTCCCTTGTTCCTGTGCAATTCGTTTCGAAGTTGCACATCCAACCTGCCATTCACCTCCAATCTGCCAACCGAACAATCATGGTCTTCCCACCACCTGGGAGGTCCAACCCCTACCCGTTGGCTTTGCAGCGGCTTCGCTTCGCTTCGTCCGTCGAAAGTCCGCTTCTTCACCGAAACGACGGGTCGCCCGGCGACCCCGCAACACCGGTCCCGACCGGTGGGTGCGCGACCGGTCTGCTTGAAGCCCGGTCGGAGGGGGTTGCTGGTTTGATGTCAACACGCAGTGAGTGCTCAGGTTCGGTACGACGGAAAACCCGACGTTGCACCGACATGGCAATGTCTCCGTCCTCACCGTACCTCAGAGGGTGGATATGTGGATCCCTATAGGGAAAACGGAGAAGAAGACTAGCTGACCGGTGTTTTCACCGGATGTTCTACCAGAGAATATGAGAAGGATACCATGAAAAAAGCAAAGACATTTTAAATTTAAAGAAGTTTTTTTCATGGGTGGATTTTCCAATAGCAATTTCATTAAGAAAATCCACTCATATTGATTGTTATTGATTTAATTCCAGATTTGGGTTAAACATACCAATAATAAAATGAAGCATTAGATGCTGCTCAATCTCATTAAATATTAAATGGTTTTTATATGATTGAGTGCATATATCTTTAATCTATAAAAATTTATTGATGTTGGTAGGCAGGCACAAATAAAAATGAAGGTGACGTAGAGAGCCATATGAAAGAGAGTGTCAGAGTGAAAACACCGATCAGTTGATTGCAACACTTTCCGGCTTGGGACTTGAGGTCGCGATTCTTTCAGGTCGATCCGATCGCAGCTTGCCCACAAAGGTGACCAGATGCAACCTGCGCAACCTGGAACCTCCAGTTGTCTTGAAGATCTGACAAAAACCACAAACATCACAGAAAGACCACTGCTTGCTGCTTGGAAAAGATATATTGTCCTTAGTCCTTCTCATTAAAGATGGATCAACCCGGGCAGACTGACTGCGCCACGACCGAGGCGAACAACTCCACCGGTCATTGGCCTCCTGGCCTCCCCCCCCCTCTCACTCAGGTCCCCTCGTCCCCTCTCACTGGTGCTGGAGGCCCACGAGGAATTGGCGACACACCTGGTGCTTCCTGTGCTTCGCGACCGAGGCGGGCGCGGCGGCGGGCGCGCGGCTCCGGGGGAGCCGAGGTCTCCTCAAGAATGGCAAGTGACGGTCTCCCAAAACGGATCAAAGCAGGGATTCGGTGGGACAGCATGTTGTGAAACCCTTCTTCGAGATGTTTGGGACAGCATTTCTATCTACTGGGGGCCACCTACAGCAGCACATAGGAAATGCAACTGAATCAACAATCGTCGGGTTGAAGGCAACGCTGGGAACTCCCAAGGACAAGAAGCAACCGCACTGCAAGTTGACCCTCCCCCTCTCGCTCGTTCCCCTCACATAAGAATGTGAGCAATTACTACTATAAGGGGATGCTGTCAAGTGATGGCCATATTGGTATTAAAGCTTGGGTTCTTGGTGACTTTCACCTGGAAACCACAAGCTGGCCATCTAGTTCGTGCCGATGGTGCCGCCAGTTTGCCAGGCGGTGTATCAGGGTGTGACGAATGTGCGCTTTGCAACTTGGCATTGAAAAAACCACTCGCCCGAACCGCCCCGGGCGTCACACGGCCGCGTGGCCGTGTTCGTGTCGTCACATGGCCGCGTGAGGGGAGACGAGGGCACAGCGGTTGGTCTTACGGATCGCCGGTGATCCGCCCGGAACTTCTGTGGATTGGGGGATTTCTGAACGGATTTCCCGAGTGCTGTCGCGCTCGGCTTGCCACGCCGAGGACGACAGCGAAGATAGTTATGGCATGATCGGAGGGACCATCAGTTGGACCTTGCCCGAGAACATGGAGAATGCGCGGAGCTGAGACATGTTGATCAGAGATTGTAGGAGGGCTCTGCTGGAGGGTGGATGAGCAGCTCTTTAGCATTGAATTTGAGGTCCCTTCTGTAGACAGGTTTGATGGTTGCTGGCTCTGGTTTCGGCGCACTTTGACTTGTGACTGCGACTAGGGGTTTTGAGGTTCATTGGATCATATTGGATCACTTTATCAGATTGCAACAATGCCGGAACAAAGGTTGGTGAACCCTTTCTTGTGATGCATGTTGTGCGCATAAGAACCGGTGAGGCACTTGGCCGTTGCGAAAGGGGATGGTGGTCGAAGAGGAGACAACTACTTCTCCGTCTAGTGTGGAATGCCTGTTTGCGTGGGTCAAACAGCGGTTTTGTTTGTTTCCTCAAAACCATTACTTCTGAGGTTTTTTTGATGCTACCTTGATGCGACGCCTTGGGTGAAACCAGCCAAAGGAGTGGCTTTACTGCCTCCAAGAAAGTCCTATCAACTTGACCCCTCCTTCTCCGGGCTACTCCGGGCCACGCAACGGGCCACCGAGTGTCGGGCTTCCCCGGCACCCGACCATCGGGTGTCGCTGGAGTTATCCACCCAACCGAGGTGGAACTCTTTATGCCCTGGCTGGGCGTGGATGACACGGCAGAGTTCCAGAAGCGCGCCACCGGGATGGCTCCTTGGGCTCGACCGCCCGAAGGCACCGGAGACCCGAGACCGAATCCTTTTCGCAACGAAAAAGGGAGCGGTTGGTTCTGAGTTGAGCGACAAGTTCAGATATTAAGAGAAAGTGAGCAGCAGTTGCCCCAACGTTCTTTTTTTTCTGGCTTGCCTTGGTTTGCATGCATACCCGAAAGGTCCTGATTGCCATGCCGGGAGCATTCGATGCAAGTATTTTTTATTATATTTTTCGCTACAAGTGCGCCTTGGGTAGCTCCAAATCGAAGGCCAAGGGTCTTCCAGAAGGTACGAGAAAAACAACTCGTCTTTCACTCATAAGCTATGTAAGTTTCCAGAGGTTTGTGTGCCAGTGGTGTGGGGGTCACCTCCGCTCAAACAGAACACGCTTTCCTATCCCTTCATGATGCCGTTTCCCACCCAATGACCGATCTGCCCCGGACGTGACCGGGTGTGGGACTGCGAACCGGGCGATGGGTGCGATCGCCCTGCATTGGTAGGTGAACAAGCTGGTGACCGACTCGTTAAGCTGGTGGTTTTGGAGAAGCCCTACAGTTGGAAGCCATCGTTCCAAGCTAGAAAACTAGATCACAGTTAATCACCCCACCATCGACACGACAGTCAAACTGTATTCTAGATCACTGCAGTTGGATCTGACTCTTTCCTTTCCAACCTTCCGCACCTGACACGGCTGAGCTTTTGGAGCAAGGCGACCATGGGGTAACGGGCAAAAAAGGTGTGAGCCCCTTCTCTTCCAAGAGGCCGAGTCTTCTTTTTGAGTCCAGGTTTACCTATGTTTCTGCCCCTCGTGGGTCCAGCTGAGAAGGTTCACCAGGACAGCGGCTCAACCACCGAATCCAGCTGACAGTTCTAGATCCCGCCTGCCTCCGATTGCTGAGTCTTTGTTTAACGTCAACAACAACATCTACGCCTATGCGCCCGAGACGGAGCCACTTGGCACAAGCGAGCGGACACCTGAGCTCACCAAGCCCTTCACCCAACCCCGAAGAAGTGGACCTAGATCAGTTTCCTCTTCCTTCGCCGTCAAGAAACCCTGCAGAAGAAACGGACTAAGTCGCTCTCACCCGAAGAAGCGATTTCGTGCTGTGGAATAAAGGGAGTGAGAGCAGACCCCTTGGGGTCTGGGGCCATCCTCCGTTTTGGCCCTTTTTTTTCACCGTCCCGAAGGTCGTGTCCCTTCCGAACTCGCATGATCCCGGACCCCAGAAGAACCAGACGAAGTCTTACTCGGGGCACCTACTAGTAACAAAGGGCATCGTAACAAAGGGGCCTTACTACTAGTAACAAGAAGCTACTAGTAGCAAAGGATTTTTTTACATGCAAAAAGTTAATTCCCAAAGTTCCTGTTTCTTCCACAAGGGGCACCAGTCTTCTTAGAGACAGTCCTCCTTGGTGAATGTAGACTGGCTGCCTCCTGGATGGTTTTTGGGTCTTGCTTTCGGAGCCAGTGGACCTCAAACCACGCGCGGGGCGCTTTTCGTTGGGCGGGCGCGTGTTTGGCCCGAGCCAACGACTGAAACGATGACATCGACTGACACATCGATCGCCCAAACGGGGTGATCCGTTTGGGGGATTCCACAAATTTTGAAGCAAGACCCGCAATCAAACGCGTGGACGGAGGACGCGACTGGCAAAATCCGAAATGTCGGTGTACCCTATGGCGGCTTCTAACTCTGGAAAGCTAGTAAAACGCTGGCGTGCCATGAAACTCTACGCCCCAATCTTGACCAAGCAATTCATCCATGTTGGTTAAGAATCTAACGGTACGTTTCCATGGTTCAACCCCATGGATGTTGGTGAACGTTGAACCAAGTTGAACCCCATTCCATCGAGTTTCTCTCTCCAAACTTTCATCAAGTTGGTCGAAGTGGATCGAAGGAACTAAACGGATAAGTTGCACATCCATTAATATTTGGATGAGTGTAGAACACACACTCCATGTTTCAAGCTCCGCCATTTCTTCGCTTTGAAGTGAAAACTGAATGCCCTTGTATGCCCTTGTTGTCTTGCTTTCACTCTCCCTTTTCGGCCCGGCTTCACCCGCTGGGTTTGGGCGGTCGCCGGCTTCCCGGCTTGGACCCGGAGGAATCACCCGATGCCTCCAGGTTCGTCGCCCGCCCCACCAACCGTGTGCCTCCGTGGCCGGCCTTCTTCCCGTACAACGGCGATGAGCCGCTGCTGTCCATCCAGGCGCGGAAGTGGCGAAGCGCACCCGGGTGGGGAGGGATTTGTTTTTTTTGAGGGGAACGTGGTGACATCCACCGGGCGGCCAAGAAAGCCGGATTCCATGAAGTTTGACCAAGAAAGAAAGCAAGAAGGGCGGACGCGATCTGCAAGCTGCGAGAAGGGCAGAGAGCTGCAAGAGACCCTCGGGACTTACGGGAAGAGATTTTTTGGAACATGAAAACCACTGCGGTTAGTGACTACTTTGCCACCGTCCGTCTGGGCTGCTTCAGGTTGTGCGAAAGACGGGTCGTCGGTCGTACGGGGGTCGACTGAAAAGGTCCAATTTAACCACGTGAGACCGGGAACGTGGGCCGGAGCGGGGGAGTCAAAAGCTGACCGATCAGGATCGAAAACCGGTTCACATCCAAAAACATTCATCGATGAATTTGGATGAGGTTGGTCAGTTTTGCGTCTAAAAACCATGATGTGAAACACTTCAAAGACGTGTCGCCCATGCCCATGCCGGCAGGTGCACACGCGCATTAGCGGGAACTGGCAGACAACGGAGGAGCTGGAAGAAGTCTCCAAGATGGTGATTCATGATCTTGGTTGGACAGGCCTCACTGGCTTGGATGTTCACGCTCGGTGGGATGTTAAGGATTTTCGACAGGACGTTTTTCCCTTTTTTGTTGCCAGGTGGTTCCAGGTGGTGTTTTCAAACGTGAGAGCAACATGGTGTATGTCACGGGTATGCCTCTAAATCCATCTGAGTTTCAAGCGAAGTCAGTCTATGGAACGACAGTCTATTTTTGCGGATGAAGCTTAAGGACGCTGGAATACAGAAATGTCACAGTAAAGCTACAGTAAGGGGGCTGGACAGCAGTTTTTTTGCCAAAGTTTTGTTTTGATGTATATGTTAGAGGCCGCGACCATTATATTCCTCGAGTCACGCTTTTCCCTGGATGGTAAGCATGAAAGTGGAACATTTCAAGACTGTTGCCATCTGCTGAAGCCGAAATACGGCACCCCAAGAACAGAGAGACCAATGGTATCCAATGGTTGGACCTCAAGACCCCTACGGGCTGTTGGACCTCAAGACCCCCTCGGACCGAAAACGCTTGAAGCCGAAGATCTCTTCCAGAAGAAGTGCACAGTGCATCACATGGTCAGTACAGAGCGGCCATATTCCACAGAAGATGCACACAAAATCGGACATCCAACTGTCCTGGGCCCACAATGGTACAAGGAAAAGACCTACAACGCCCTGGGCCCTGGGCCCGCTTCCAGCGGGCCCACAGGGCCCGAAAGGGCGGACTCCCCTCGTACCAGGCACTTCATTGCCGATCACCAAAGAGGACCCGGGAAGTGCAGGAGGTGTTTCGCTGCGTGTTTGGCGGTTTCTTGGGAAGGCCCCACGAAGACCGATCAGGGCGATCCGAGGATTCGTCTTCGGGGCCTCGATCCTTGGTGCGCTTCTTCGGATGCTTCGCCAGACGCGAGGGTCCGGACCTCTACAGTAGGGAGGGGTCGTACCCGAATCCTTTGAGGGGGACCCTCAAATCCCTATGGTTTTTTGAACCAGTCGGCCTGTGAACGGAGCGTTTGGGTAGGTCACTCGGTTCGACCACCCCGGTGTTCTTCCGGCTAGGCCGATCACAACCACGCAGGGCCTTCGGCCTGTTGTGGGTGTGGGGTTTGAGGACCTCAAAAGAGAGGTCGACCCACCTTCCAGAGGGTCGGTGGTTGTGGGGGGTGAGATGGTGATCACGCTGGACGGAGAGGCTTCAGTGGAGAGGCTGGAGGCCGTTTGGGTTTTTGGGCTCACTTTGTGAGAATCAAGGGGCTGAGGAAGAGAAGCATGATGCTTCTTCCGAACATCAAGTGGTGTCCAAGCCCTTTCAACATTCTTCATTTGTTGAACGTGGTTGATGATCTGTACATGGTAGGTCTCTTCATGTCCAGAGCATAGGCTTCGGTAACTGTCCGGCTTGGTGAAGGGAAGATGTTTTGGGTTTGAAGAGGGACTTACTTCGTGGATTCCGAAAACGGATGGGTAGAAACATGGTCTGACGAAATCTCCTAGTATTTTAATGCAGACAGTGTCGGCCCGGTGTTTCGGACCGCCTGGGAAACCTGGGTGGTCCACTCGAGTGGTGGGTCCACTCGAGTGGTGGGTCCACTCCTTCATCCATCCGCCTTCTCTGACCACCCGCCTTGACCCCGCCCCGGCAGGATGTGATCTTCACGGACCAGGATCTTCGTTGTGGCTTCCTGGGTGGGAGCATCCTCATTTCGGTGCCCAGTGGCACGGATATGGCCATGGTGTGCCCTGGCATGGTGTGGCGACGAAACGCACTCGGAAGAAGAATGTCTTGATTTTTGGGTTTGGATTTCTGGGGACGACCGTGTTGATTTCGTTGGGTTCTTCCTTTTCCCAGCGCAGTTTTGCTTGTTGGTTCTTTCTCTAGTGCCGAGCGGATGGCGGGGAGGCGAACGGCGAACGGCGTGAGGCTTGTCGCGTCGACCTTGGATGTTTCGGGAAAGATGTTGGGGTTGCCATGATTGTTTGGAAAGCACAGACCTGGACATACGACCATGTCATGCCATGGATTTCCCATGGATTTCTGATTTCATGGTTTCAGGTAGGACTTTGTCCATCACTGATAGACACACGGAGGGTACTCGCATCGCTTTTTTCGACAAGTTCTGATCCCTTTGATCCCTTTGGACACGACACGCGCAGCAATCCAAACGAACACCTCCACAACACCTCCACCGTCCGACGAACGCCCCGGCCCTCTCGCGCGGGAGACGGTTTTTGGACGGTCCTCGGTCGGTTCGGTTCCCGCGCCGCGCGGAGCCGCTCCTGTTTCGCTGGTGGACCCGTAAACGGGTGCCGTAGATGTTCCAGATGTCCGCAGCACGTTGGCTGATATCTTATGAAGGAAAGCATCGATGTTGGCTGACCAAAGACTCGTGGCTTCTTTTTTTCCGCCGTCTTTTGGGGGTCTTGGCATGTTTTTGAGTCCCAGGCAGTCCTGGCGGGTTTACCTCAGCGAGGATTTGCAGGGCAACAATCCCAGTGCTGTGTCTTGGGACCTTCCAGTCAGCTTCAATGCCATGGCGGGGAAGCCCGGAAGATTACGGCGCGGAAAGCGCGGCGGATGGATCGGATGGAGGGAAGATTTGTTTGGGAAGGGCGTGCTGAGATGTGCTGAGTGCTGCGGGTGCCTAAGGGATGATTCCCGTCGACGTGGGCCCCGTTCAAAAAAAGAGCAGCAGAGAGCTGCGGGGGATTGGATTGGGTCCGACTTCGGAAGCCTCCAATTCTACCAGCTGCTTCCGTTCGGGGTCACCTGGCTGGATATCTCCACGCTACGTCAACAGGTCGCACCCTGTCCAGGGCACCCCGCTTGGAGTCGCGCGGGTGGAGTCGTTGATGTTCGGATGGAGCACGATGGACCTGTTGTCGAACACGTCGAGAAGGAGGAACACGCATCGGATCGCTCGCGTCGAGACAGACGGGAATGGCGCCGGCAGTGGCGATGGATCTTAAACCTCCTTTGGGCTGTGGAAGGCAGTTGGATGCAGTGGCGATGGTTCCATTTTGGACTGACTGCCAGAGATGTGCGCGTTCCACCACAGCAAGCAGATCTGAACAGTTGAGGTCCTATTCAGATGGATCTGGCCCAAAGAGCCACGTCTTCTATCAGATACAAGAGGGCTTGTATGGACTAAGTGACAAAGTGACTGCGCTTCTCCTTAAGCCACGAACCGCTAACGGTGACTTTGCCAGGTTCTTGGCACTTTCTGCCCCCCCGGCCAAGAATAGAGTCGAGCGTCTGATGTTACAGCAAGAACCTCTCCCTTTTCCAAGCTGGATGACATGAGTTTTGGGGGTCCCAAGTTCCAAGCCATGGAAATCCTCTAAGAGGGGGTCTTCCAACCAAAAACATCCAAAAACATCCAAACCAGGACCCTCCAAGAGGTGTCTATAAATAGGCTCTTAGAGATGATTCGGGGTGTCCAAAAACCACCTGTTAGAAGGTCCTGGAAGTGAGTGTTGGAGGGCCTTGGCCCATGAAAATCCCTTCGTCTTCTCAGATCGGCCCGACCAAACAGGTGACGCTTCCGGCAGACTTCCAACAGAATCAGAGTGCCTTGGTTGATCTCAGCTGCCGGACGGTGGGGTGGTGCAGTTCGGCCTTTCAACTCTCTCTCTCCGGCACAACTGAGCGCTGGATCTCTGTAAATGTCCGCTGGAATATCCAAGAGGCGAAGCAGATGCATCACTCAATTCCCATGCATTTTCCCATTCAAAGCATTGCGCATGAGTCTCAAGCATTTCATTCAGGTCCTGTTCCGGAGTAGTGTCACATCAGTATCACCACAGCATTCCTTTTTCTTCCGTGCGTTGAAACCACTGCTCAGCGCGTCGAGGCACGGTACTGAATGTGGCCGGGCTCACGGACAACGGTGAGCTCACGCTGCGGAAGCCGATCCTGTGCCTTCGGCGGATCTTCTCCCCGCTCTCCTGTTGGCGGGGTCCGGGGGGGTCCGGGGTCCGTGACCGGGGGGGTGGGACGGTGTTTGCGGCGTTGAGGAGTGGCGGAGTGGCGGTTGTTGGGACCGAAGAACCACCGATGAAGCTTCGGGTTCGATGGGCGAAGTGCACCGAGACAGCGGACTTGAAGAGCGTCTGAGGGACGATTGTGGTGGACTCCCTGACTTGCCGTTCAACATGAGCTTCACCGACCAGGCAGTGGCCGGCAGCTGTCGTTGTCAGTGCCGCTTTGGACAGATTTTATGAGTATATCGTTTATTGTAGGTGTGTAGGTGTCAGTGATTGTGCAATGTATGAGGGATTGGACTCAGGAAGCATTGGGCCTTTTGTTTGTTTGTTTGTTTGTTTGTTTGAGAGAGAGAGAGAGCTCTCCACCTGAAAAATTCAGCTTTGAGAATATTCTCAGTTGATCTCAGTTGATATTGCTCATGATTTGTTACTATGAGAGGACGCCTTTGTGATATACAATGCGCTGCATGCAGAATGGATTTTGGCTGGACGGAGTCCCACTTTGCTGATTCATGCGAGTTGAAATACTCTCACTTCGGTTCGAGGACAATTCAGAGGACAATCAGCCAGCCAGGTCAGACCAGGAGTGTTGAAAAGCACTTCGGCTCGAAGGAGCCGGGGCACCATCCCCCAGCCGACAAGTTCGGGGCGCCCCTCAGATGGTGAGAGGAACCTCCCCCAGCCGTTTCTTCCTCCTTGCAACGGGAGATTGATACCACCCCCCAATGGACCGCTTCACCTTGGCCGTGAATGGATCGCTTTGATCCACGTGCCGTTTCCGGTCGCAGTCCTTGCTGATCGAACCGGGGCAGCCCCGGTTCGGATGTGCATCCCGCCCCTTTTTGTGGACCAAAATGGCCAGGATCCTGAGGCGGAGATGATCAACGGCACCGTGTCGGTGGAGATCGCCTTAGAGTACTCAGATCAGTATAGCTCCCTGAGTTCCTCGGCCCTGCTGTTCGGCACCCATCGCCTGGCATCTTCGCTCGACCGTTCGCGAACGGGTCACTGCGCGGGGAGGTGCGTCTCGCCCGCCCCTCGGGTCAGCCGCCATTTTGCGTCGGCAAATGCTTCAAACATGTTTGAGCGCTGCAAAGCAAAACCACATGCTTTTCTTCTTTCAGTTTCACACATCTCGCGACCCCTCGGTGTGCCTTGTTTCTGTTTTCTTTCGATCAAAAGCACGAAGAGACCCTGCACGCGCTCGAAGCACCGGACGCAGCACTGGCCGGAACCGTCGGTGCTTCATGCGGCCCGGTCCGTCGCTTCACCCCCTGGTGCTCCGAACGCTCTATATTGGCTCTGGTAAATAGACAAGGGCACCGTGCGAAACCAGCGTGTGTGAAACAAGCGTGTGCGAAGCGTGCGTGCGTTTTGGAGCTGTTCGACCTTCACGGGGGGGGCAAGGTCCGAGAAGGTTCGAAGAGGTGACCCTTCCGAAAGTGAGGGTTTCCTTGTTGGACTTCCTATATATGTTTGTGCCGTCCGTGAGTTCGAGGAAAGGGTTCATACAAAGAACTACCCGGCCCTCTATAGATGTGCTGTTGAACACACCTAGGAATTGACAGTGGGAGACTTTTTAGATGCTCTGCGTATCTCTAGTTGACTCAATCTCCCTATGATCAAAAGGCAAGACATCAACGAATCACCCCAACCATTGGACTCCAACACCCCTTCCTCTCTCCCCGGTCTTCCCACTTGCATTCTCCATCTCTTCCCACTCTGAGACTTCTTCTTGGCCTTGAATTCGACTGGATCCTGGGCCGCAGCCGGGGGTTGGGCGGTTGGGCTGGGAAGGGCCAGTTCTTCGTCCGGCTGAGCGTGACTCAAACGATTCGGGCCAGTTCGGGCCAGTTCGGGGTCAGATCCTTATGGGTCTTTTGGGTCTTCTGGGTCTTGGATCAGGTTTAAACAAGAAGGACTTTCGAGGTCTCTTAAGTCTGGACGACTTTCGATCGGTGCTTAGGTCGGAACGGTCTCCAGTCGGGGCGAAGCGGTAGGGCCTGGTGGGGGCTCTGGTGGCCGCCGGTGGATGGTTTTCCGGCGACCGACCATGTCGATATCCAAGGTTTTCCCTGTGGAAGGAAGAATAGGTCGTCTTGCGGATCTGGTGGCGTCAGAACTTTTTGGGCGACTGTGCGGATTAGGAAGAATAGGTCGTCTGGCGTTGTTGGCTTGGTCTCAAACCTTGCTAGCAATTCTTGAAACAGAATCCAGATATTGTTCCTGAGCCATCCTCTACGATCTGAAGATTTGGCGGATACACCTATTGGACCTATTGCTTCAAAGCTCTTTTGTCGGCTCAAAATCCCTAATGTATCTAGTTTGTATCTGTCTCTGTGAGTCTGTCGCTTGGGGGATTTGGGTCTCCCTCGTTCTATCCCAACACGACCGTCGCGTCGTCGCGCTCGACCGACGCGTCCTTCACCCAGGCTATGGCCGCTTGTACCTTGGGCAACTCGAGCCCTTCCAAACGCAGCTGCAGGTCCTCACAGGCGCCACGCGAACGCGTGGACGACGCCGGTGTCCGGCGAAGAAACGGGACGAAGGGGGTTTAGACGGCGCCGACGGAAGTGAACTGTCCAACTTAGGGGGTTTAGACGGGTTTAGAACTGAGACCCGAATCCAACCGTACCTCCCAACAATCTCAAGTGCAGTTTTCCCAAGACCACCCCTTTTTCGTTCGGAGTGTTGGTGGTGAACATATTATGTTGGGTGTTTGTTTTTCTAGAACGAAAGCAGCCATGAATGGAAGGCCGCGATAACATTCTAAAATATGCTGCTTGACCGAACACTGAAGTAGTTGCATAGCCAGAAACGCAAACAAAACGACATCCATCAGAAAAGCATCAGTTATTTTTGGTCCTGTCTACCGTCTACCCAAGATCCTTTTTGAGAACCTTTCTCGATCTACACGAGCTGCGAGTAGAACTGCCAGTCCTTTGCTCGACTGCTCGTAAAAGCTTCATCGGTTGACAGGGACGCGATTGGACAGCCGTGACCATTTGCTGGCGTACTTGAACAACTCGTGAGCTCAGGGCGTGGTTGCACTCTAAAAGTTTCGAAAGTTTCGAGTGACATGCACTCAACACTTGGTGATTGCAAGTCCGGCGAGTCGTTTTTCAGGAGTTGGTGCTTCTTTTCTTGAGGTTTGTTTCATTTCAGCATGGAACAAGTCACGCCCCAATGTCCAAGACTTGTTCAGATGTCTTGTCTAGTGTCTTCTTTGACAATATAGACCTTCTAACTTCGAGAACATCCAAGAAGTAAACAAAAGGGATATATTTGAAGCAGTGGTTGCATATACTAAGGAACGATCCAACCTTTTTCTTCCAGCCTTCTTGACAAACATTGATATTGGTTAGACCTTCTGGATAGAACAGACCCTGGGGCTTGCCGATCACATCGCTCCCGGATCACATCACATGCTGATTGGATCCACCACAGGCTGTGTTTTTGATGCATTCACTGCCTGCCCAACAGGGGAACATGACATCTACAGACAGTGGCCTTTACAGACATGTACAAGACTTTCATCAACAAACACAGCGACCTGACACAGCGACCGGGGACATGAAACACTGAAAGACCTGCGACCTGACCTGCACCTGACCTGGGACTCTCGGAGTCCGGTCGACCGGCCGCGCCGGGTTCCGAGCGGCCAGCCGCTTCGCCCCGGGCGTGGCCGGGGCTTCGCCCCGGCGGGTCTGGAAACATGGGGTGATGAAAGACCTCCATTTCCATCAAGTGTGTTCTTCTTTTTGGGGTTGTTTTTCTATGGTCAAGAATGAAGTTTGGTGGAAGAAATCATCTGTTCTGATTCCGTGCCAACTTCAGGAGGCACCACTTGCCGTGGTATGAGCTCATTGCCCTTTTTCTTCTCTTTCAGCTCCTTCTTCCTTTGCCGTTTCTTTTCTTTCTTCATTCAGACCGCCCAACACCGACAGCGCTTTTCTCCCTTTCGATGGGATTTCTCCTCCACTTCGCCCCGCCCATCCTCTGTCGTTCCCCGCGCATGTGAAGGGATGCAGCACGCGCGAGGGATGCACTCTACAGCGAGGTACGGTGAGCAGCTGTTTCCGAGATTCTTGCGGATCCAGGCAAGTCATTCCCGGTCGCGAGGGAGGCAGCAACGTCCGGCTCTCTTTGCAGCGGAGATTGCGGTCGGGTTGGTCCGTCCTTGGGTTTCGTGATTTTTGGTTTGGTGATTTCTGGTCCAAACCCCGGAATCGTCAGTTTGTTTTGCCACACCCACACCATACAACTGTGTTTGGTGCAGCAAAATAACCATTATCAGCACTAGAATAAAGCTCCAGCCACAGCCACTCGGTGAACATATCATGGATTGTCTTGTTTTTGTTCCTCCTTTCTCCATCTTGAGGATAGATGATATCATATCGAACCGGTAACAATCTCAAAGAAACGAAGCTGGATAAACCCATGTGGCCGTGTGTTGTCGCCTTTTTCACCGCCCAACAAGTCCCCCCACCACAGTTTCGTTGTCGCCGAGCCTCTGCGCTGAGGATCTGAGCAACGCGGCGCCGGGAGCCTCTTCAAAGGTGCGCTCGATGAGCTTCACCGACGAGGCGGGCTCCGCGGGTGGAGAGATGTGGGTGGCGAGATGTGGGACTCGGAAGGGCCATGGTTGGATAGATTGGAATGATCAATATTGAATATTGCTTATATAATGTATAATCATTTCTATGTTGTTCATATACAATATATTACACATACTTATTCTGGAGGGGCACGGAAGAAGATCGGAGTTTCTTTGAGATGTAGATTCGTTTCCGCAGAAACTGCGCGGTTGGTGCAGTTTCTTTTAGTTACAAAGGCCAGAAGCCTGAACCACCAGAGCCCCGTCAAAGGGTGTCTATTAATAGGCCTGTAGAGGTTATATAAGGGGGGGGTGTTTTCCATTCTATCTTTCCATTTTGACAGGTGCTCAAGCATGTAAAGTCTTTGGAGACTTGCTCAACAGGAGGGACTATCCAAAGCTGAGACTTGAATCAAACCGTGGCCGGCGCTGGTGTCATGGGGGTTGTCGGGCCGTGTGCCTCAACCAATGAAGTGTCCAGGCAGTACCTTTGTTGACAGCAAGGCATGCTACGGCCTTTTTTAGACTGCCCATGGTGAAGGACGGTTGCTTTTAGAGAAGCATCAGGGTTTTGTAGTGCACATGTGTTCTCAGCCGGTGACCGGAGAAACGCTGTTGACGACGTGATCTTCGCCACCTCGACCTTTTCGCCCGCCCGGTGGCGCCGGCGCGCCAGAACCAATTCTATGGGGAGATTGCTGGGATGGTGCGCTGGGTGCCAGGGTCAGTGACCGCGGGGAGGCCGAGGAAAAAACTGCCGAGCCCTTGGAGCCTTGGTTGACGTGTGAACGAAACGGCGAAACGGCGAAACGGATGGATCACGGCGGTGTGGAATCAAGGAATGTGACTGGGTGGATTCTTGGTGCCCCAATTCTTTGTTGGTCCGACCTGGTTTTTGGGGGAACGCTTCGCTTCAGCGATTCGAACCCATGGCCGAGTGCCGCTGGCCCCCCGAGACGATCCACACAGAGCCACGGAGCGGACACCGCACAGGTCGCCCGGTACTTTGCCATCTACGTGGCGCAAAACTCCAGCGGGAAGAACCAAGTGCAGGTGCCGAAGGGTGTGCTGCCTGGTGGTGCCTGGTGGTAGAAAAAGTGGGGTGAACCTGCGCGGTCGCGGGTTCATTCATGTCGCGGGTCGTGGTCGGTGAAACGAGCGGCAGGGTCGCGAGGGGCTGAGGTTGGTGAAGATGCCATGGTTGAGATGTGGTGAACGTGGAGGGACGTGGGATTGGTGAGGGACGTTGGTGAGAAAGCTCTTGAAAAGATCTTTTTTGGGTCGTACTTGTAAGCGTCTCCAGGCTTCTAAAAACCTCCACTCCAAGCTCCAAAACCGGTGCAGTCTTGTTTCGAACCTGTGGGCTCAGCCGGCTTTTCGCGGGTCCAGCGGCACCAGGTGAGCCCAGAGGTTCCCGTGGACCAGGGGGACGAGTGGTACATTAACGTGAGGAGCACCCAGAGGTGAGTGAAGTCAGAGTGCGGGGAGTGCAGGGAGAGAGAGGCGTTGCAATTGGGGGGGTGCTTTTAGCATGCTTTTATATAGTGTGCTTTCGTTTTGTTTCGTGGGGTTTTGAAGGAAGCATGACATGCAGAACAGCGTATGCCCTTCGATCTAGTTGAGTAAGGTTGAGTGGCAAACATAGTTGCTGTCCAGAATGGACAGCTAGTGTGCATCGCATAGAAAGTAAGAGGCACAACATAGATTTGCTTGTCCCTTGAACTGGGGGAAGGGCAATGAAGGCTTTGACATGTGAATACACCCCTGTCGGCCGACGATTGGCCGAGTTTGCTTTTGACAGGCTTCCAAACGAAAAAATACAGGCCTCACTCATTGGCCTTTGTGGTCCGGATCAAGCTGCTTTGAAAGCTTTCTGAAGCTTGACATTCTCAGCACCCTTTCGTTCTTTGTCGAAAAAGCTCGATCATGGCTCGGTTCCAAGTGGTCGTGCTTGCCTTCCTCTTTGTGAACTTCAATTTGACCGGAGCCAAACGCACCGTGTTTGGTTCCGGCAACTCCATGGATGTGGCTTCTTCTGTCCCAGAGTCTGACTCACTCTTGGACCTGGACTGTGATGTGGATGCCGAGGACCAAGAGATCTATGGTCCAAAGCTTCAATCCAGGCTCTGCCCCAAGATCATTGGCTGCAGCTTCTGGGATGCTTGCCGTCGACTTGAAGACAAGTCATGCCCCAGTAACTGCAGGCCATGGAAAGAGGAGGTGAGCCAATCCCGGCTCCTTCGCATGTACACCTGGGTGAAGCGCAAGACCTCTGGCTCCTGCCCAAGAGCCTTGGCGGTGGGATGGTAGCGAGGTCACGGGCAATCCCATTTAAGCAGTAAAAAACATTTATCCGCACAGTGGCAGAGGTCGATCCCTTTGATTTTTGAGCCTGTGTGGCCTTCGCTGGGTTGAGATGCCCAGGAGGCCCAGCCAAAAGAGGGTCCAATTTTCCAAGCATCCTTCTGCGAGACAACGCGATGGAACATCACCGGTTACCTTCGCTGCCAAAAACCGGGACCAGCAGTGATTGTAAGGGCCCCTCATTGCTAGGTTGACGGGGAACCCAGGTGATCCAAGAAGGATGACTACCCCCCCAGGCAGCCTGGGTCTCTCCTTAAAGCTACGTTCCACAGAACCCACCTGATCTACAGATCAATGCATGTCGAACCCGACCCATATTCAGATGTCACCAATTGACCCCGCACGCTTTGGAAAACATGGCATCTGGATATTGTGAGGATATTGCCGCTACAAAGACGAGGAGATGTTGAAGCCCGGGGTTTCCAGTGGCTTCATGGCCTCCTCTGCTGCCGTCTTGGCCACGAACGTGCCCACGCTGGTGGCTGAGTGCAGCGGCAGCATCGCATCGTTGACGCTGGGCCGGGAGGGCAGGGGAAGCGGGCAGTGGGGCTGGAACAGGAAGTGTGTTTTTGTTTGTTGTTCCTGGGCTTGTGTCCTTTTCTTGCAGTTTGCAAGCCGGTTGCCCTTAGGGCCGGTGCGTCCTCTCTGCTGGGTCTAGTGCAGTCCTGCTGGACTGGCAGAGTTGGGGTGGGCACAAACTTGTTGGTGTAAGCTGGCCAAAGACCTGAATCTAGATTGTTGAAACGGTCGGTTTCGTGGTCACAAACTTGTATTATATATATATATGTATATATATATATTATAGCAATTCCAGTATGTCTTAGTCAAAGTTTGTGGGACGAAACCATGCCCCATGATACCCCTGACTTGTCATTTCATGTGAGGTCAGTGTGTGTTAGATACATTTCTTGGATCTTTTTGGGGACTTTTCCGATAATCGTCGCGCATCTTTGTAGGGAGCGATTTGTCCGGGAAATCCGATCGAGCTTTATAGCTGACGGCGGACGAAATCATGCTTAAAAAGGACTCGCCAAGAGGAAACTGGGAAGTTGTGGTGGGAAGATGACAGTGTCTTGACGAAGAAGTCGGGTTTAGGCTCAAGATATTTCCCAAGATCTTTCAACGCCTCATGAACTACTCATCGTCTGGTGTTCATTTATGGCAGGAAACAATTGTGATTCCATGTGATTCCATCACCGGGGACTTGATCTAAAGACTCTGGGCTGAAACTTCAATTAATTGAATGTTTCCAATACGGATTTTTCATCTGAGCTTGGCTGTTCACCAAGCGTCCTCTCTGCAGCTGGAAGTTTCTCAAGTTGACGGTCCATGCCCAAACGGGCCTCGACCCTTCAAGTCACTTGAAGTCTCACCTTAATTCTTTTCGGATGGGTGTGGGTCAATCCGACCCTAGGGTCAAGCAACTATGATCGGTTGAAGATATTTGGTCGTGTTCATTCATGTTTGGCCCACCATAATCTCGGTTCGCCAGATTGAAAGACATCATCTCAGGAGTTGCATCAACCAAATGGCCGAAGCCTCCTCCGTGATGGGCTTCATTGGTCGTGCCATCTCCAAGGCAAAAGAACTGGCCAAGGAGGGGAAGATCAAGGAATGCAAGGAGGTGGGAGGATCAAGAGTGTGCTTCTTCAAAGCTTTGGTGTTGCTGTGAACCTTTAAGCCACTAGATTTCAAATGTCAACCCTGTCACTAGATTTGAGTGCTTGAAGTAGTGGTTTAACTAACCCCTACATTTCTTTCCACTCTGTTTGAGGTCTTGCCGGACAGCCTGGCTAGTGGCCTTGGTGACAGTGTCGCTCAATATATCGGCTTCCTGCATCAGTTGGGCGGAATAGACGCCACCCTGCTGGAAGAGAAGGAGGCCACTTGCAGGCAGAAGTAGATTACTTTTTTGATGCCACATATTCTTTTCTTTTTTAGTGTGTGTCTTTTTTGGTACCGGATCGTTGGTGCATGTCAAGGACCCTAGAACATGTCATTAGCAGTTTTCCTTCCATCTGTCCTTCATTTCACCCAAGGTGGGCGCGTCTAAAGCGAAGAAGCAGGAGAAGGCCAAGTGGGGGTGGGTCATTTGACAGCGAAATCGCTACCGAACGACCTTCAGACCTTCTTTTTCAGACGGCTTGGCTGTAGCTCTTGGGCTTGGCTGTAGCAGCGTCCGAGGCAACCAAGGAGGTCCTGCAGCGCAAGACCTTCGCACGGATCTGCGAGGAGCCCAACGAAGGGGACGTGAAGCTGGCGAAATCGCTGAGTGAGGAGGACCTGAAGAAGGTGGTGGAGAAGGCGAGCTGCGACATGCTTCCAGACGGCTTGGAAGAGGTTTCTGGAAGAGCTGTCGGGAGCTAGGTGGGAGGTGAGACCAAGCATCGAAGATGATCATTCAACAACGCTTCATGTGGCCGCGAAGTTAGCTGGTCAGGTCGGGTTGGGGGCTGATGGGTGAGGGTGTGGGTGCAGTTCCGGCATTGGCATGATGGATTTCGCAACAAAAATATATTTCCACATACAGTATTTCCACTACCAAAGACTTTCAGAGCTCTGCGCGATCGGTTCCAGTTGTTACAAGGACTAGGTCTTCGTGCAACAGACTCTTAGCGCCACAGGTCCTTGTGCAGCAGGCAACAAAAGAACAGACGTGTCCCCAGAGCTTCAGTCGGACATGGCGTCCCCAAGTACCAAACCCATCAGGGACCACATCCCGGGCTATCAAGGTGGCTGAATCACTTGACTTCAGTCGGGGAGAGGGTCTACCTTCATTGCTTCAGCTTCCCCGGTGCTTCTGTAGTTGAATACATCTTTAGCTTGTGCCATGATTTTCATCGACGTACTTTTCCTAGACCCCACGAAAACTTGACTTGTCAGACTTGTGGCGCATGAGCACAAGACTGCGCACAGAGGCCTCCAAGGGCATTATGACGGCAGAGCAGGCTGACAGCGTTGCGAAGAAGATCCAAACTGAAGGAGTTGAGAAGCTCTCTGATGAGCTTCTTACTCAAGAAGAAGAGGCGATCCGTCGCTTTGACCTGTCGGCTATCCTGACCCTGGTGTGTCCTGGGTGTGTGTGTGTGCCCCTTGTAGTCACAGGGATTCTTTTGAATTGTAATGCGTTTTGTTTTTAGCAGGGGGGTGCAGAGCACAGTGGAGACTGCACCCAACGAAGCTATCCACTTGTGCTGGAAGCAGAGCCTGATCAGCTCTGTGTACCTGCTTGAATTTTAAGATTTTGTGAAGGTCTCATGCACTCTGCAGACACGAACGGCCGTCGTCACCCTGTCGTTTCGACCTCGACTTGGGAGTTTGGCCCTTTCTCCGTTTGAGGACCCCGAGGTTCCAGTGGTTTCCTACTTGTACTCTTAGGAAATGGTACCCTAGGCCGGCGTGTGGCACCGCTGTCCGTCAGTACGCATATCCATATGTGTGTCTCTCTCCCGTGAGAGTCCGGGATGAGCCCGTAGAGTGCCTCCCGTGGATCCGTCGAACGGGTGTCTGTCCATGTTCCCCGGCTTTGGGAACGTAGGTGTCCGGAGCGGACAGCAGGTGGCCTAGGCCGAAAGAACTCAGATTTTTTTGTCTCATCTTTGGAATTCCAAGCTGGCTCATGCCTTTACGTGACCGCAGCGGTCAAAGCAGCCAGCCATTTTGGCAAGGCACAAGGTGACCATAGCGGTCAAAGCAAGTTTAAGGTTCATTGGAACCTGTCCCACTCTCAGGTGCACACACAGCGCTTACATTCAAACGAGGCAGGTCCCTAGGTGCTTCTAATGAGGCTTGGCTTCATCGGTTCTCGTCCCCTCCATTTGGTTCCCCTTTCATCCCTTCCCCTTTACACACTTTTGCTTCCTCTTTTCTTTCATGTCCTCCTGTTTTCATGTCTGATCATCTCATCCTTTTCTTCGTTTGCGCGCACATTGGTCCCGGCCTTAGTGTGTACGTGCACTTCTGCATACATTTTAACACAGGTTTCAGGCCGCCCAGGTTTTTACAATGAGGTGGGCTTCATCGGGTGTCCCTGTGCACTTGGTTCCCCTTTCATTTCAACCACATGCATTTTTGTCACGTTTCGTCCTCCTGTCATGTCTTCATTCTTTTGTCTCTTCTGCGCGCTCTCGTGCACATTTGCCCTTGCCTTAGCTTTACGCCTCCCCTCGAGGAGGCGTGTGTGTGTGTGCCCCTTGTAGTCAGCAGAGCCTGATCAGCTCTGTGTACCTGCTTGAATTTTAAGATTTTGTGAAGGTCTCATGCACTCTGCAGACACGAACGGCCGTCGTCACCCTGTCGTTTCGACCTCGACTTGGGAGTTTGGCCCTTTCTCCGTTTGAGGACCCCGAGGTTCCAGTGGTTTCCTACGTGTACTCTTAGGAAATGGTACCCTAAGCCGGCGTGTGGCACCGCTGTCCGTCAGTACGCATATCCATGAGAGTGTGTGTCACCCTCCGTCTCCAGGAGTTTGCAAAGAAAATATGCAGGGGTACCAGGCATCTTGCTGCTGACCTGGTCTAACAAAGCTAGGCAGCGAGATGGGATGGTGGAGTTGGCCACTCCACTGTACCTGCGCCGTGTCACTACCCCAATTTTTCCTCGCTGTGTTTTTGTTCCATGGTTTTTCCATGATATACCCCGAAACCACCCCCGCCGCTTTCTGCAGCTGAATCACCGCAGCCTTCCGCAGTCACGTGCAACATTGTTGAACATTTCAGTTGAGGTGATTCTGTGCCTTTCCGTTCCCACATCCATTTCACTGTGGATTAGGATCACTGCAAGCCCTGTGACTAAGTGTGTATCGCTGTGTATTCCCACTGGGTACACAGTGTGATCCTCTCGCAAGAGAGGCGCTGAAGCCATCGTGGACCACATATCATAACCGCCATCACTTAGTACCTTTCCAGTATCATACTGTATGCCTACAGCACCTTCATCGGAACACCTGCCGGCTGCTCAGACCGTGCCCACACAACAGGCACCGCCCACCATCAATTTTCTTCCCTCCAACATCCCCGGCCCAACCTACATCAGCTGCTCCTCACAGCAAGGAGTTTGGCAAACTCAAACCGTTTTCAGCTTTTCCGCCAGTCCAATCCTCTCCTCCAACCACTGGCGGTCGGGCCAGCTCCACCGCAGCCACCTGGCCCCCAACCAGCTCCCACCCCGCAATCCCCAAATCAGCCCACACATCCTGCCGTAGCCCCACCTCCACCTGATGCCACCACTGCACAGGCCAGCGCCGCAGCAGCCGGCCAAAAAGCTGAGCAATCCGCTGCGCCGGCAGCGCAGCCACTGGCCCTGATGTGAAGCCTCAGCCCATATCCCTCTCCCGTGGACGACGTCGCCGACGACACCATTCCAGGCGTCATCGACGGCGCCATCGCAGGCATACCCGCCACCAATCCAGCCATCGACGACGACGCCGCAGAGCTTCGTTAACCCATACACGAGCACCCACTGAAGACTACTCAACGACATCCTGCGCCTCCAACTCTCCATCCCCCCGATCCTGCAGCCGCACTCCAGCATAATCCATCGCAACCAGATCGCTCTGCTCCCCAACCCTGAACTGACTATCAGACCTCAGGCACCCAATGCCCTGATTTATCCAGCGATGCGAAGGCCTCGCAATCCTTGGCGAGCCCCAACCCAGTTCTCTGCCAAACCACCACAAGAACAACTTGAGAACTGGCTCAATTTCCACATGCAGCAAGTTCGCGCCCCCAACATCCCTCAGAACCCTTTCATTGCCAAACTTCTCGTGGACAGCGGCCTGACCCACAACGATGCTTCTGATTTCCAGCGCATCAAGTCGAACGACCAAACTCACAGTGGGATCTCCACCGATACAACACCATCAACACCCACACACTGGCCAACAAGGCTCACCAGAAGTTCCCACCAACCCCACAACGCGAGACCAACGCACAACCAGCGATCACCCACGTGCTCGGAGGACACGCCGGTCTCCTTGGCAACGTGATCCAGATTTTGCAGCAAGGCCGTTTTCTGCCTAGCGCCCTGGCCCTACACTTTTCACACAACCCGGGCTTCTTCAAGGCTTTAAGGCCACACACACACACACTCTCTCTCTTACCCTCACAACTTTATTGAACGAGCACGCATCATCCGGGAGGAACATGCGGCCAATCTCCTTCACCAAGGCCATGGAGCAGTCTTTCACACCTGCAGCAAATGTTGGGTGATTCACCCTCAGAATGCCATAGTGAAGGGCCTAGCGTGGGCCACTGACTTCATGCCAGCCCAGGGTGTACCCGAGCAGTCTCCCCTGTGGCCACGTCGAACGGTCGAACGTGGGTTTGTCCATGTTCCCCCGGCTTGGGAACGTACATGTCCGGAGCGGACAGCAGGAGGTTTAAGCAAAAGTCATTTGCCAAGACTTGAATTATTGCATTTGAGTAGGCAGCCTTCGGGCAAGCCATGAGGTGACCATAGCGGTCAAAGCTGCCCGCCATTTTGGCATGGCGGAAGGTGACCAGAGCAGTCAAAGCTTTTTAAGGTCCGTTGGGACCTGCCGCAACCTTAGGTGCACGCACAGCGTGTTCATTTTAAATTAGGCCAGGTCTACGTAGGTTTTTCTAATGAGGCCTAGTTTTGTTGCCATTCCTTGCCCTTCACACACTTCTTCCTTCCCCTTTTTCTTTTCATGTCTTTCTGCCTTCATGTTCCGTCATCTCATCTCGTTCGTTCTTTTGCGCGCGCAACGGCCCGGGTACGCGCGCAACTTACCCTCAATCCAGGTTTCAGGTCGCCCAGGTTTTCACAATGAGGTCTGGCTCACTGGTTCTCCCTGTGCCCTTGGTTTCCCCTTCGTCGCAACCACACACACTGGTTGTCCCGTCTCCCTCTCATGTCTTCATTCCTTTGTCTTCTTTGCACGCGCGCATGTGCATTTGTTTGCGCCTTAGTCCACACCTGTGCATAGGGCCCCTGGTTTTGCTACTAAGGGCTCCTGGTATCGCTACTACCATATAGTTTCTCAGCGCGGAAAAAAAAGAGGCAGGGGGCCACAGACCTACCACTGCTGCTGTGGCCAACGAAGACCGGCAGTGGTAGGTGTGAAAACGTACCTGCAAAACTGTTTAGAACTGTTTAAAGCGGCTAGTGCATAGGCGGTCTGCTAGGTATTCAGTAAAACGGCTACTGCATAGGCGGTCTGCTAGGTATTCAGTAAAGCGGCTAATGCATAGGCGGTCTGCTAGGTATTCAGTAAAGCGGCTAATGCATAGGCGGTCTGCTAGGTATTCAGTAAAGCGGCTAATGCATAGGAGTTGAAACTTTGTTAAACATCTACACGTTCGCCGACTCAGCCACCTTTCGGTTTTTTGCTTCATTCCGTTCATCAAGTCAAGGGGAACTTTGTACTGATACTAGCTCTTGCGAGCAACAATCTAAGTGTAACCTTTAGAGTCATAGGGATTCCGTCGCGTGTGTTTTCCTTTTGCAAGCAGGGAGCATGCGGACATCACGCAAAGGCATGCCAACAAAGCTATGCGTGCCTGCTTTGTTGAACTGCTGTCCAAGCTTGTACTCCAATCTTCCATAACCGGCTAATGCCTTCTGCAGATGTGAGCGGTCGCCGTCGTTTCGCCCTGTCGACCATTCGTTATTTCATGGATGGGACCTTTGGCCTCCTAACGACTAGAGTCTGGAGATGATCAGACCCCCTTACTACTTTCTCAGGAGTATGGTTACCCAGGTTGCTGTGTGGCGAGTGGCATTCAATTTCCGCGCGCATTGTCTTGTATGTGCGTGTGTGAAGAGTCTGGACCGTTGCGCACTAAGTGTCAAACGATTCTCAAATTGCTTTACTTCGAGTGATCCCCACCCTGAAAGGCGCTGTGGAAGAAGGCAGGGCACATGTATTAAATTAACAGACCAGGCTGACAAAGGCGGACATGCGGATTGTCACAATGTTCTGACGCTTGTTTTGGCATCAAGTCTGGTTTGTGCTCTGACACATCATCTATCATAAGGGTTGGGACATGTTCTCGACTGTGTTCTGATGTCCTTGTTGGCGGTACCCACTGCGATCGAGCACTGGCGGTTGAGGTCTGGCACTACCCACTGCGATCAAGCACTGGCGGTTGAGGTCCGGCTGCGATCCAGCACTGGCCGGGCCTGGCCGCTGAGTGGGGCCCGGCGGTGCCCACTGCGATCCAGCGCTTGCGGTTGAGGTCCGGCAGTGCCCACTGTGATCCAGCGCTGGTGGTTGAGGTCCGGCGGTGCTGCAATCCAACGCTCCCGGTTGAGGTCCGGCGGTGCACGCTGGGTGTCAGCACTGGCGGTTGAGGCCCGGCGGTGCCCGCTGCGATCCAGCACTTCCGGTTGAAGTCCGGAGGTCCGGCTCAGGAGAGGAGAGGGCGGAGGAGGAGGAAGAGGGCACCTTTGATAAAGCCTAACACATTTCTCGGATCAGAGGACCGCTTGCTGCGATTGAAGCCTTCCTAAGTGTGGTTGACAGCCTGTGATCCTGTCGAGGCAGTTGAGAAGACCCTTCAAAATGCTGACAAGGCTGCGTCGTTGTTGGCGCTGCAGGCCAGCAGTCTGGGGTAAGGGGCTGTCGACATATGTAAATCTGAAATCCACGGAGTGTTGACCTACCACTGGTGGTGAGCATTTTCTGCTTGTTGGAGGGCTTGTCAGTTCCGACCCGCACCTCGAACCAGGCAAATGAGACATTGCCGGGTTCTCTCATGGAGCTGAGCCAAGCCAATGAACTGCAGCTGCAAGGTTTCTTCAACGGGATGCGCCTCGGGCTTTGTGCGGGAAGCGAACCAATTTCATTCTTTGATGTTTTGGGGCAAATTTGCTGGTCCAACTGTTTGCTCTGTCGTGATCTGAACTGTTTTGGTTGGCAAAGATCCGTGGGGCAAAGGCCGTTTTGAGGGCCCATTGCCATCTCATTCTTGGATCCCCACTGGGGGGTACTGTAATGGGCCCAGGATATCTCTTTTGACCTCGATCCTTGCTCGCGTCCTTTACCTGGCCACGGGCGGAGCCTTCTCTTTGGTCGTTTGCCTCTTGAGTTTCGGGATGCTTACAGATGATAGTGGCATTGGTGTCCACAAGGAGCTCACCTTGTCCCAACAATGTGCGGGTGCCCAGCCTGCGGTGCAAGAGTTTGGACCGTTTGAAGATGGCACAGGTCAGGTCGAGAAAAATTGCGTCCTGCTGCTACCCAAACAGGGACCCAGACCGGAACTGTGACCTAGGGACAACTCAGAGTCTTGAAACTGTGGGAAAACTCAGAAAGTCCCTCTGCACAACCGTTGTTGCTTTGGTTACTCACGCGGAGCCGCTTTTACTTCTGGCATTTAAGAACCACCCAAGCAAGCTGAGTCGAATCTGAGTCAACGAGTCGAGTCTTATCAACAAGTCATATAACTCACATGTTAGGATTGAACATCCAGCACTAACGCAACCTCCAGTCGGCATTTAAGATAACCGTATTGTTTTTGATTGTTCGCTTTCAATCAGATCCTGTTTAGCCTGTTTAGTTCGTTGGGCACATTCAACATTTCAATTCCGGTGCCGTGATTTTGGATTATTTTTGCTTTAAAAGGTCCTTACCATGAACTGTTGTTGGATCTTTTCTTGGGATTGAAACCGTTGACCTCAGCGTTCTTTTTGAGGGCTACTTCCCCATGAGTGGGTGGCCCTTCTGTTTTTAAAGGAGGGGCCCACCCTCTGATCGACCGACGGTTTTCTGTGCGCGCAGTGATTTGGCCTTTAACGTGCCCGGTCATGGTGCTGCGCTATGCTGCTGGCTTTGGCGGCTTGGCGGAAAGCGAGCTGTGACGCGCAGATGGGGAGGGGGAGGATGGGGAGCGAGTTTGTGAAAACGACGAGATACGAGGATGACGAGCAATTCTTATAGATCTTATAGAGACTTTTTTAAAGCCAACTCCAGGTTTCTTTAAGTTTGTTTTGTTTGGGGGGGGGGCAGGTATGTCTTGTGGCACAAAACATCACAAACCCCCTTTTAGTCAAAGTTGGTGGTTTCTACTTGCAGTTTTTCCAATAAAGGGCATGGCGTTGCGACGTCCGTTCCCGGTGCGCTGCAGGCAGCAACCCGGACGACAGGGATGTCTTCTATGACGTCCTTGGAGACGACAGCTTGAGCTGGGTTGGGGTCATTGATGCCTTTCAATCTTGACGACTGAAGCACTGACCCATCCGCGCTGCGGCCGGGCACGGCGGTTGCCTCTGTCGTGGCCCATCCGCCCCAAAGCACGGATGGGGCCGTCCGTTCTGTGACTGGCTCTGATGTGCAGGTTCCTTTGGGACTGCGGAAGATGCATTTGTGGAGTGCAAAAGGGAGTTCTGTACATGCTTTTGGGTTTGGAGCATAGATTACATCCAAGCCAACATAGTCGCTGTCAAGAAGGTTTGGATAACTACCGTACATCGTATAGAAAGCAAGTGACACAACGTAGATTTGCTTATCCCTTGCTTTGGCGGAAAGCATTTTTCAATGCTTTGAGCATTTCATTCGATCACATTGCTTCTTCTCTGACCGTTTCTCAAGCTTGACATTCTCAGCCCCCTCTCGTTCTTTGTTAAAAAGCTCTATCATGGCTCGGTTCCAAGTGGTCGTGCTTGCCTTCCTCTTTGTGAACTTCAATT
>CAXAMN010012224.1:516401-544919 GCA_963970005.1 Durusdinium trenchii
TGGGTCATTTGACAGCGAAATCGCTACCGAACGACCTTCAGACCTTCCTTTTCAGACGGCTTGGCTGTAGCTCTTGGGCTTGGCTGTAGCAGCGTCCGAGGCGGCTGTGCGGAGGTCCTGCAGCGCAAGACCTTCGCACAGATCTGCGAGGCACCGCTGACGGACGCGGACGCGAAGCTGGCGCAATCGCTGAGTGAGGAGGACCTGAAGAAGGTGGTGGAGAAGGCGAGCATTGGCAAAGACTCTAATGTTAGCCACTCATATTTCATCAATGATTGTGGGCACCAGCCTTGAGGGGAGCCTTTTTTGACAACGCCTTGAGGTCATTAGCTTAAATGGTCACCAGCTGTACATCGCTGCTGTCGAGACAGCAGCACTGCTGAACCCAAAAGCGGTCGAACTTCGAACTCGTCCAAGCGAAAGGTCCGGCGACTCGTCTGTTGCCTTGTGCGCTCCACTGCCTCGTTGTGGGCGACCGCAGAGTAAGCTGACAGCGTCGCGAAGATCCAAACTGAAGGAGTTGCGAAGCTTTCTGAAGAGCTTCTCACTCAAGAAGAAGAGGTGCTTCTTCTGACAGGTGTGACATCTTTTTGAAGACGTGGGAGGATCTATGAGGATCTGTGCTGTTGCACACAGGAAAAGTACAATTCTTGGGTAAGAAGACCAAAGGACCTCTAGATCGGGCCGAAGCCAGCCTCGAAGCCTTGGTTTTTGTGGCCGACAGCCATGTGAGTCCCCTGTCGAGGCAATTGAGAAGAACTTGCAAAGCGCCGAAAAGACTGCGGCATTGATGTCGCTTCAGGCCAGGTTTTTTTTTGGGTCGTTGAAAGATCTGGCCGCGGTGCCGCGGTGACTATCCATGGTAGGTTGACCTAGAATTGGTGGTGGTTTATTCCGTCGCTGCAGTACAATTACTTCGGGATGTGACTCAACTGAGGTTGCCCAGGCGAACATTTTCTATTTTTTTGAGGTGAAAGGTCCTTTGGAGGGTCCTTTTAATTGTTTTTTCCTTCTTCAGTTGGATCGTCATGGGGTTGTTTGCTTGAGGAAGATTCTTCCGGTCTCGATGCTTGCTCGCATTTTTTACCTGATCACGGGCGCGCCCTTCGCTTTGGTCATTTGCCTCCTGAGCGCCGGGACTGAGCGCTCGAAGGCGATCTTCACAGGAAGCGGGCCAGCCTGGCCGAACGAGGTGCGGGCCGAAGGACGTACGGGGTCGTTTGGGTTCGGGTCGCAAACCTGGCGAGATTGGCATTCCCCCTAAGCTAAGCCTGAGGGAGGTGTCCTACCGCTACAATTGAGGGACCTAGAGCTAGACCTAGTGATCTAGTTTGAATGGGGTCAAAAGGCACTGCCAACATCAAGATACCTGTGGTGTTCTGGTGCGGGCGACCACCGCTGTCACCACAGACAGTTCTGGCACGAAGAACGGACCATGACTCCTTTTTCGCATCGCTGCTGTTGAATTGGATTCCTCGCTGCGACCACCGAGACCTCATCAAGACCACCCAAGTGAGGTTTTCGTCAAGAACTTGTTGGTACCAAGAATGCAACCTTCAGTACGAGATGGCATTAAAACATTTAGATCTCAAGATCGGATCGGCTTTCAAGCAGACCCGGTCGTGCTTTGGGCCGACTCGACCTGACGTCGGTCAACCGATGTGAGGTCAGGCCTCGGATCGAATCGGATGTGCCCCCGGCAACCGACTGGGCCTGTGGCCACACAGGCCTGCTACGTTTTGCCCGGTCATGGTGCGACAGGCAGTGCTGCTGGCGTGGGTGGAGAAGGACATTTGTACATGGGGAGAAATGGGAAGATGGGGAGAGAGTTTCTGCAAAGACAAGGAGATCACGAGGAGGATGATGAACAATTCTTAGATAACAAAATTAACAAACAACTCCAGGTTTGTTTAAGTTTCTTTTCTTCCAGGTTTTGGGGTGGAGGTTGGAGGGTAGGTTGTGAGTGGCAAACCGTCAGTGTTTGTTCGTCTTCAGTGTCACGATTGATTCTGCATGGTCACTGTTCACATTTGTTCACTTTGGCTGCAGGCAGCCAGCCGGACAACCCGGACGTCTTCCACAATACGGGCTTGAGCTGGGTTGGGGTGGATGAGGCCTTCCGCTTGGGGCCTGCATGGTGACGGCTCCAACGCAGCCCGGAGCTGCGGTACGGTCCACGGAGCGCGAACCTGCCGATGCGCAGGTTCCGACTGAGGATGTGCATACATGGAGTGGAAAACGGATGAGAGTGCTGCACATGCTCCTGGATTTGTGGGGCCAGAAATAGACTCCCCCAAATGCTCGAAACATTTCATTCCATGTCATGCGCAAGCATGAAGGGCAGCCAGCAAATTGCTAAGATGGTGGATGTTTCATGCATCAGCAGCTTGGCTCGGTGTATTGTTTGAGAGAAAGCAGGATGAGAACCTTATCATCCAAAGATGTGGGTGCCAATTGGCCGTCTCCAGGTGTTTACTGACTTTCGTGTAGTGAACACTTCTGACAGACTTGGTGCCAGGATCAATCACTTTCGTCAAAACTTCTGGTTCCACTCCTTTTCCAATTCCGTGTTCGGCTGTGTTCGTCCTCGTTGGATCTCCGCAGCATGCTGCAGCAGCTGCGCTGCTGGGTGATGCAAGCGTTCTTTGCGATGGTGCAGCACTGCGAAGGCCGTCGTCTCTTTCGGAGGGCGGAGGAGCCTCGCGTCGTCTGTTTCGGGGAAAAGTTGCTTGACTTTTCCCTTCTCAACCAGGCAAAAGGCCCGATCCTCGATGCGAGTGGTCCCAGGAAGCCCGATCATCGGAGAGGCCCCCAAAAGGACCAGTGGTTGTTTCCACTCCAAACAGGTGGTTTTCCACCGCCATGATTTTCTGGTTTCCACTAGAAAGAGTGGTTGTTTCCACTACCTTGGACGAGTCGTTGCGAAGGTGGTTTTTCCACCGCCATGATTGGGAGCGTCGTTGGTTTCTTTCGAGAGGATCTCACCACGTCACCTGGGCGGGTCAGGCTGTCGCTCCGGGTTGTCTGCCACGAGCGCAGAACTACGGCGCCAGATGCCCTTCTTCGATCGACCAAAACAGGGATCACAGGTCTTCCGAACGCTTCGCTCAGCAAGGTCTTTTGGGGGTCTTTTGGATCTCAAAATGTATTTGATCTCAAACCTGCTCCAGGATCATGATGTACCCTCTTGTTCTCAAAGGACTCCAAAAGCGCACAAGATGCAACGAAAAATTGGGGTGTATGAATCATTGGGACATTCTTACTGTGTACCAAGACCTCAATGAAGACATGGACCAGACCTCGATCTTTAGCTTGTAGATGAAGCCGGATCACCTCCACGTGCCCGGATCACACCCGTGTGCCGTGTGCCACGTCAAGCTTGTGGCTTGTGACATGTGTCTGGTGTGGAGGTTCTCTGGCCCTATGTCTCTTGCAAAGGTCTATGAACCTCCATATTATATATATACATATATATACAAATCAGTAGAGTAGACTGTTGGTTCATTCATTTCCAACAGTTTAATTAGTCTAATTTGGATCGTGACACCTCTTCAAATGGGGAGTTTTTGTTCATCAACGACTCCAAGACTCGTGGGGGAAGCGCTCGTTCGCGTGAGTGAGAGGTGAGCGAGTGAAAACAACAACACCAAGGGGAAGGGGGGTCTACGCTGGTAAGCCGCTCTCCCGGCAAGTGTATACGAGAAAAAACCACTCAAGTGGAGACCAACACTCAGATCCGGGGGATCCAACTTGATGGGTTCTTGGTGAGGCGAAGCGTCAGAGACGCTTCACAGATGAAAGGCATGGTTTCCGGGGGCTCCGCACCAAAGAAAGGGGAGAGGGACGAAAAATATGAATCCAAAACCCGGCTCGTAAGAACCCAGGGCCGACTCCAGGGGGCTCAGAGTTGGCATGAACCGACATCACGACATGTTTTGATATCAAAAAGTATGCTAAGAGAACACCGAACCTTCCTATTCTTTTGAAGCAAAGCCCGGGGACTTTCGTCCCCTTTCTGGCCGCGTTTTCCGGCGCAGGCCCCTATGGCCGCCGCATGGCGCGCTCGGCCGCGCAGCTCGCGGCGACAGATCTGGATGGGGAGAGGACCGCGCGGCCGACCGCGCGGTGTTCTGCGGTGTTCTGCGGCTCGCCGCCGGGCCGAAGAAGATCGGGGCGTGGTGAGGACTTCCGGCTGAAGAGGACAGCTTGGATGGAATGGTGAGGAGGTTGGCCAGATCCAACTGGAATGTTCTTTTCATCAGTTTCTGGTCGTTCTGGACCAGGAACATGTGGTACTTATAGTTTTTGAGATGACACTTTTCCGAGATCCGATTCGGCTGGGAGAGTCGCGGAGACCCCATTTAGCAAGGTGTGTCAATATAGTCGTTTATCTATGTTGGTAGTGCCTGGAGGTCCAATTACGCAAGCAGTGAACACACAAACCTGGCCCCCCCCATCCAACATCCCCAGTCCAGGTAGTTCAACGTTCTTGGGCGTATCACTTGAATAGTTTGTCTCTCAATTGCTGAGCCAGCTTGCTGGGGGTTGAGTTTTTTCCCGTTTTCCGTGGTTTGAGGCGTGAACGTTCATTGGATGGGGGCGAGGCTCTTTTCTGTGCCAGACACATGGTGAAGCAACACGTGTGAAAGCTCGGCATTCTTTCGAAAGCTCTTTCTAGTGGGATCGCTCATCGAAAGATCACATGACCAGGGGTATTGCGTGGATGTCTTCTAGTATGAGACTTCTCAAAAACAACACAAGGAAAAGAGACGAGTCTCTGACTGAGATCCAAGTGTATTGCCCAGTTCTCGAATAAGCATCATCAGCGGCTACTTACAATATCTACTTCCCTGCACGTGGCCAAAACAAATCTTAAAACCCTTTCGCCTCCAACACATTCCGTCCACATCCATTTTTGCGTCGTCGTCTTCGGCCAGACCACACGAGACGCGCGAAAACGAGTGCCGCGCGGGCCGCGCACTAGCGCGCACGTCACTCACACCGAGTGCCGCGTGGGCCTCTCGAAGCTCGAGGTCCAAAGTTCGACTCTGGAGGACGATGAAGGACGGGAAGACGAAGCCGGACAGTGTTGAAGATCCAGGTTTCCGTCGAGGACCATTTCTCCCACGTCCCGGTGTTCACCCGGACGTTGAGGACCGAAGAGGACCGCAGAGGACCAGAAGAAAGCCGGCGTCCAACGACTTAGACGACGCGTCGCCGCCGGCGGACTCCCCCGTTCATCGGATCAACCGGTGGTGAGACCGGTGGTCCCGGGTCCCGACGCCTCGTCCGTGGACACATCGGATGGGATGGACGGCCAAGGACTCAATCGATGGTTGGACCAGCGGATGCCCAGAGGACATCGCCATACAGCGAGTTTCTGGGCATCCGCTGGTCCAACCCTCTTGAAAGGATATTTCACGCTGACCAAGAGAAGATGTGGGGGGATGGCACATGATAGCGGCCGTCCCTTTGGTCCCTTCGGTGCCTTTCTCACTGAGGGAAGGCGGCCGACATGTGGGGGTCATGTGGGTTGGCGTTCGTGTTCATTTCTGGCCAGCTCATCCGGGGGACTATTGGGTTGACAAGGGGGTAGTCACAGGATGGCCCTGGAATAACAGTGACTGATCTGAAGTCGGCCGTTTGCCGCCAGAAGAGCGAGGTGGCACAGGCTAATCCAAAGTCTGCTGGTGCATTACTGAGGGACCCACCAGGCGCACTCTGGCACACCCTAGAAAATTCCCAAAGACGCTGTCTGGTCACTAATATTTTTTTCTAGCCCCACAATTCGAGAAATTATTCTAGGGGGGTCCCAGTTCACAACAACCCCTTTGAATAATTAGGACAACCCTCGGAATAATATGGAATCATCACACCTGCCACACACCTGCTACTGGTAGTTGGTTGCAGCACTGTTTCACCTGTTTGCAGTTCGACTAAAGCCTGTTGAACTAGTGGCACCTATTAGCCATGAGATAGGTATTTCCCCCAATGAAGAATTTTGCCTGGTAATGATCTGCCAGCCCAACATGCCACCACTGGTCAAAGTATTCTAGGGGTGGTCCCAGTTCACGCAGACCCGTGGAATAATTACACCTGCTATAGAAGCTAGTAGAAAGTACTGGCCATATGAAGCTTTTGTATGTTTCCTAGGGGGGGGTTCCGCACAGGACCTTGATGCGGATGAGATCTCCTACAGATCTCTAATTCAACCAGTTGATCGAAATGAGACTTTTTACAGGTCTACAGACAGTGCCGAGATTTGATGATAAAGACAGTTAGAGTCAGATTGCTTGTGCTGTGTGAGCGCTGTCTTGATATGTTTTTGATATGAAGATGTAGAGATAACCGAAAAAATATTCGAGCAACTCAACCAGTTCCCAGAATGACTTTTTGGAACCAACTAAAAGGGGGGTCAGAATCATTTATCATAGTCTAATCCTAGGGTCTGACCGGCAGGGGCGTCGTCTGGATTCCATCCCCTATGAGAAATCGTCTTCCGATGTCATCCTGCTCAGCCGAACTTCTCGTTTGCCGTTCATCACCGAGTTGGCGACCGGTCACGCATGGCACAGGGCGCACAACGGGTGGCCTCACTACGTCTGTCGACGCACCGGTCTCCTTGGGGCGTCGTGCACCGCGCACCGCGCGCGTCGCGCGAGCGCGCAGCTCGTCGCGCAGGAGGATTTAGCGCCCTACGAGCTGCTGAACCGTGGCTTCGGCGGCGCGCGCTCTTGCGATCTGGTCGCGGCGATGGAGCCACTGGTGCTGCGCCACCGGCCGCCAGCGGTGCCATGGAGGAAGCGGGTACTGCGGGTGCGGGTAGTGTGTTGATTTGGGTTTCGATTCAATCAGGGAGACTTGAGACCTTCTGCGTTTCGTGAGTCCGTTTGGGTCTTCTCAGGTGTTTTGTGAGTCCATTTGGGTCTTCTCATGTCTTTCTTTTTTCCGGGGTCTCCCTATTCTAATAGATACCCATTGGAGGCATATTGGACCCGAAGCCGCTCCACGTCATGATTTCTTTCTCCGCGAAGTCGATGTAGAAACGGCCAGTGAGAAGGGGTGGAGATTGGGCCGGCCTGGTGGAACAGTGCGGTGAACACCTTGGTGGTGGTCCAAGTGGTAAAATATCGTCCACCTGCTTGTAAAGGAACATGGTCTAGCATGGTCTGCTTTCATAGTCAAAAGAAGTCATAGGAAAAGAGTGTATAGAAAACCCTTAGTCAAAAGAGTCATAGTCATAGTCCCTTAGTCAAAGTCATAGTGGTTGTGACCTGGGACATCCTGGGACCTGGAGACGAACTGCGAAGCACCGGACCAACCGCGTTGGGACTCCTTGGGTTGAAGCACCGGGGGTCGCGTCGCGTCGCACGGCACTCGGTCATCCGTCCGAATCACCGACTGGTGCATGAACTCCACCGGGGGGAATTCTGACCAAACAACCCAAGATGTGGCTTGTCATAGTCGATCTAAATCATTCCAAAAGTCCCAGAATGGGTTTAAGGGAACATCTAGAGGAATTCTGTAGTTTTGGTGGTGAAACACAAGGGTTTCTTTTAGATTTTCTTCAAACTTAAACACATGTTTTGAAAAAGGTTCCAAATCGTGACCAATGCGATCTAATCTGAAACATCGACCTGCATTCACAGCAACAAAGCTGGTGCTCCCTTTCAAGAACGCCTCTTTTTAGGCCCTCGACTTGAACTTGAATCTGTGAATTTATCTTTTGGTTCACCCACCCCGAACCCACCCCACCCCGAACCCACCCCGAACCCACCCCCAGCCCGCTCATTCAGGTCGTCTACTATTGTGGCATCAACGACCTCCACTTCGGCGCTCAGGCGGAGGTGCCGGCACAGGGTCTTCGGCTCTTCGCCACGAGGCTCCGAGACGCCTTGCCGGAGACGCGGCTGCTGGTGCTCGCCATGTGCCTGGGACGGGAGAAACCGGTCGACGGAAGGGGAGACGGGGTGGCGGGAGATGGCTGGGTGCTGGGCTGGGGAGGTGTGGTTGGGCGTGGTTGGGAGGTGAAGGAAGGATTCGGACAGTGGAGAACACCCAGGTTTTCATGACGTTCCGAGATGTTCGGATCCCCGGGGGAGTGGAGGAACTCCAGTTGTGTCGGATCTCCCATTTCGCCGTCGGCGGCCGGCCGTTCGGCCGGGCTTTCCCGACCGAGCCCGTCCGCTGAGTCAGAAAGTGAAGGTGATTCTCCCAGGCACATGGAGTTGGATGGTCACCATCCAACTATATATCCGACGAGTCAGCAGTGGAGTTGGATGGTTTTTTTCCTCGTCCCCTCCAGTGAGGATGGGATGTGACTGGGGCACCATGTGATGGGACGTGACTTGTTTTCATTTTCATCAAGTTCTGGTGTCAATGTCCAGGTGCTACGTAGCACCTGGTGTCATCTTGAAATGGTAAACCATTTAACTCAATCTCTTTTGGAGCTTTTCGGAAAGGGGAATGGTTTGAAGGTTGGAAGGGTGGATTCAGGGTTCAGAGGTCAGAGGTACAGATCAAGTGTTTGAGGTCTTTATAAACCGTGGTCCACCGCATCACCATATGTAAATACGTAGAAAAAGATGAAACAAGATGAACAGATAATCATATATCAGCTTTAATTACGCAGGGCAAGTGTCTTCGAACTCTTGAACATGGACTTTAAGCATACCGACATGACTGACATGACTCACATCCTAGCTTTTTTTGGATTTCCGGCCATTGATTGCTGCTTGACAACGCTTTGAGCTATATCTACTGTAGTTTCCGATCCCGTTGGTGGACGCGATGTCTGACCAAACGACACTTCACCGAGGAACCTCTCACCGCTACACTTCGCACTGGGGCTCGTGGACAAGATCCGGCGCGGCAACCAACTAATGAAGGACCGGAGGTGAAGAAGTGCTCGCTCTCTCTCCTCTCTGGCTCTGGCTCTGGCTCTGGCTCTGGCTCTGGCTCTGTCTCTCTCTCTGTCTCTCTCTGTCTGTCTGGGGTGTGGTCTTACGGTAAAGTTGCAGGAGTCCTTCCTTCAAATTCTTCGTTTGTTTGTTTGATTAGTAGTGATCTCCGCAGCAAGGCCCTTGACAAAGTGAGCCCTTCTTGCAGCACCGCACCCGAAGCCTGACGCTTTTCTCTCCATGACGACGTTCTTTTTTCTTTCACCCAAACTCCAAGAGTGCGTTTTTCCATCGATGGAGCCACCATGGCTGCCATGAGTGGACCCCATCCACCGACTTCACCCCCCCCCCGGCCGTGGCAGGGAATCATTGGTATCATGCGACCCGCGCCCTCCTCTCACTCTTCTGTACCAACAGTCACAAAGGGATGGTTTTTAGTCCCATCCAGTGAGTGGATAATGGGCACCCCGACCCTCCAATAGGCACCCCTTTGTGACTGCTGGTATATAATCCTTTTTCCACTCAGACTTACATCATCGCACATGGTGCGTACCAAGCGTTCCGGCCCGCGCGCAAAGCAAGTGGTGAGTCTGGAGCAATCTTATATAACATATACATACATATACTATACCACGGGTGTATGAAAAACAAAATGAACACTATAGTTTTTCCAAATCATAACACTTGGGTGGAGCTTGACTCCTGGATTTGATCTCCCCCTTGAATTCCATTTTTTAAAATGGTTTATTAAAGAAAAGTATTCACGGGTACATTCATAGGGTCACATGATACTTATTCTTCCCTCGTACCCCCCCCAATTCGGCCTCCGTGCGCCCGGACGAGACCTTCGCTCGGTCTCCTCTCAGGAGCTCGCCGACGAGCTGGGCTTTCAATTTGTGGACCTCTTCGCACAGGAGAGGTTTTCCGGAACGGTTTTGGGCTCGTGTGAAGCGACTGAGCATTTTCTTTTGGTTCTCTTTGCCCCTTGCGGGTGAAGTTTTTGGGAAGTACCGAAGAAAGGTAGAGGAAAGGTTTCCGTTTTTCCAGTTTTACAGGGATATCAAGCTTTACAGTTAGTTGATAGTTGCGTCGGGCCATCTTCCATTACCCTATTTATGTATTTGTATTCGTGACTATTCTCGGGTAGACAGAAATAGAAAAACAACACGGAACACCAGCCAGAAAGTATATATATATATACTGTAGCCGCTAAAAATGGGTTGTCAATTCTGGAAAGCTTCCTCAGTCGAGAAGGGTTCATGAGTTCAACACATGTTCTGCCATGGAATTCCATGAGAATTACGAGGTCATTGCCATGTTCTGCCATGTTCTTCCACCGTTTGGAGAATTACCGGGGTAATTACCACTGCGCTTTACCTTCCCGTGATGCTTTCGGATGACCCATCTCCAAAAACTCCGTTGCTGACCGTTTTTGCAGGAGCCTCGCTTTGCCTGCGACACACAGCTGTACTGCTGGGATTTGCTCCATTTGACTCCTGCGGGCTATCAGCTCTTAGCCGAGCTTCTTAAGCCACACCTAGCGGTGCTGCTGGGAGAAAACAGAGCTGGTGCGGCTGTGGTGTCCTTCGGTGCAGCTGTGGTGTCGTCCTTCGGCACCGGGATGGACCGAGCTGGGATCCGCAGACGTTCGGACACCACGGGCGCACTGAGGCAAGCTTGGATACCACCGGGGAGCCCTACACGTGCGGAGCTTGGGCGAGCCATGCGGCAGAGATGTATAGGAAAGTGGTAGAAGGGGGGTCCTTCCGACTTGAGTGGTTGGGAAGTAGCACCTCTGCGTGGAATCCGAGGACCGAATCCTCACCGAACAACCCAACCCCTCACCCTTTTTCGGTGAACCCACACTTTTTGGGCCAATCGATCCCCTTTGGGCGGCCAAAAGCCTCGATCTCTCCACCAACTGTTAAGAAAGACCCCGGTTTGGGGTGTTTTGGGCGTGAATGGACGTGTGTGTGGAGCAAAGAGGAGTCGTTCGGAGAATGTGGGAAGAGGGTGCCTTTTGGTCGTTTGTTTGGAAGAACCTGCGTCATGTATAGACACTGGATTCATCTGGAACGGCCCCATCATTGGAACCCTCCCAAAAAGTTTGCTGGGACTGGTCCGGGCACTGGACCCACATGTTTCGCCCAAAGAGCTCGAGAGGACACATCCGCTTCGGATGCGGCTCTATGCGCACGCTGAAAAACCGCAGTGCCGCCGTGCTTACCGGTGGCGCCGCGGTGGTGCCGGTGGCTGAGGCATTTGTTGATCTACGCGGGCAATCAGATCGGTCTCTCAGCTTTTCCCCAGTTCATCCCGCTCGAGGAGACCGGGAGACGGGGTCGGGGTCGTTGGTCCAAAACCGGGTCGTCCAAGGTTCCTTTTTTCGGAGGATCTGCGGACTGCGGTATTGGGTCCCGGTCCTTTTTGGGTCCTTGGGAACCTTTTGGGGAGGTATTTGGTATATTGCACGATCCTCTACGAAAGAAACAGGCCTTCGGACCTGCACCACATCGGCTGGCCGAGCGTTTTTTCGCAGTTCGTGAAAAGCGTGGCCACCTCCAGACGTCGACCGGATTCGGGTCCGCCCGCCATTTCCAGCTCCACGCTGACGGAACAAAGGTCACTGCATGGACCGCTTCTTTCTGCGTGGACCGCTCGCTCCCGGTCCGGGAGTCGGACATCTGCGAGGATGGCAAGGTCACCTGCCAGACGGACAGCTTTTGGCCCTGCCAACGGTCGCAGGTCTTGAAAGATGAGGAGTGCCCGACCGATCGGGATTGGGAGATATTGGGAGTCAGGCGTTGGGCAGGTGGTTTTTTGGGGGGCAGGACGAAGATGTTTTGGGGGGTCGATGTTTGGGGCGATGGTCCTCAGACCCGAGATCCTAGACTCTACTAGACCCTAGGGCGATGACCTGAGGATTTGGTCGGTTTTCGACTTTGAAGAGACTTCACCACACCCATCGGCCCTGCATCTTGGAATCGAAACCGAGAGGCCCGTGAACTGGATGCTCCGCCCGAGGCAGGCAGTGGCAGGCAGTGGCAGGCGGAAGCATGAGCCCTCCACGTTTGGAACCAAGTGCTCGACGGGACGGTTTTCCGACGCAGGAGGATCTGCCTTTGGGTTGCCAAGCCCTCCGCTGCACAGAAGAGGACCATCTGGGAACTCACGGCATGGAACAGGAGACACCGAAATGGAAACCCCAAGGGAACACGAACATGTCAATGGGCATGGTTTCTCTCAACGGACGTTCCAGGTGCTGGAGATCTCACACGGAAAATCAATTCTACTAGCTGGGTCCTGCCACTCAGATCGCCTCCATTTGCCTCCTACAGAGCGGCTGAACGTTTTAAGGAGCACATGTTGGCGTTGATGTCCAAACCCGACTTAATTCATAGAAGTTCACCAAATTTAAAGGCAACCTCCCCCTTCCCTCCCCCGTTCTCAGACCTAATTTGCTTGTATCCTATAAATATTATAGATTATTCTTTTCTTCATAGAAGCTATGTGTAGTTCCAAAACAACCCATCTTCCTGCTTTGATGCTTGTCTTCGCTCTCCACCGTTTCGTTCTTTTCTTCCTCCCCCGCCCTTTTTGGTGGAGCCCAAGAGGAGTGCTGTGCCGACGCCGGCACCTGCGCGGCGTTCCTGAACTCCTCTGCGGCGGCGCTCAGACCGTCTGTCGGGTGATTGGCTGAAGGACATGGAAAAGGGGGCAGAAACTTGGACATTCTTCAGACACCTCAGAGAGACATGCAGGTCCACGCTTTCACCACGGTGAGTGATGGGTTTTGGCCTTCCTGGGGAGAGGAGTCGGTGGATGATGCTAAACCCCACCTTTTTCCCCGTCTCATCGGTGGATGATGACAGTGGGGGGGGGGGAATCGCATTTGCCACTCGAAGCTTCGTGTCTGTTCTTCAAGCGGTACACGGCGGTACGCCACCCGTCTCGCAGATCGTTTGCGTGGAACAGCCGCGCCGTTGTTTTGGTCACTCTCCGCTCCAATCCCGTACCCGTGCGCACGGCATCGGACGGTGCTTGGTGTTCGGACGGTGAACACCGGTGTTTGATGCGGAAGTCGAAGATGGACGCCGTCAGAATGACGATCTGACAACGCACCAGTGGAACGTGCCAGTGGATTTCTGTCTTGAAGACCTTGCTTAGCATGGTAATTACGTTAGTTTCGGCTGGGTTCGGTTTGGGACACGGCACGTGCCGTTGGAGCGTTTGACGGGCATCCGTCCTTTTGGGCGTTCAAACAGGAAGTGCAAAGTTTGCAAAAAGATCCTACCCGCAAGACACTTGACCAAAACAAGCCATCAAAGACCTCGAACTTGTGCCTTCAACTGGTGCCTGCGAAAGGGCTGCAGCAGAAAATGCTAAGGATGCCACCAAAAGAAACTTGTTTTATCTGCATTTGTTTTGATTGCCATTGGGGATGAACAGATGATCATCAGCGGCTTTTCCAAAGTTCAGAGCATTTTGCTCTGTCAGGAGTTGTTGAACACGCTGTGCCAGGAGAAGAGCACCAGCTTTTGGGTCCTCGTAATCAATCACGTGTCTTCTTTTTCTTCTTTTCCACATCCGGAAGAAACGCCATGAGCTTCCCCCATGCCACTCGCAGTGGTCATGAGGCCAATGCCACTGGATGTGCAGAAGGTTATGTGCCTCTGCATGCTCCACCTGAGCCGCTTGGCGAGTTGTGTAACCAAACCACCTGTGATCCAAATCTACTAATCGGATCACCCGGTAGGGAGTCGGTGGGTATGTATATTCCGCAGAATGTGAACTTGAGTAGAAGATTGATAGAAGACCACATTCCCAAATCATGATGTGAATGATGTGTATCATGTCACTGTCATGTCACGAAACGACCGAGCACCGTATCAGACCGTGGGTCCGGCATCGGGTCTGAGCACCCAACAGCGTTTGGGGTTCGTTGGTGTTGGGCTTTGGCACATCGAACCAAACACTGCACATCAAGTTCGATCTTTTTCATCAAACCATTGGCAATGATTGTGGACAATCCCAAGATTCAGAAGAACCCTACCAGTTTCTTCCCGCAGCATCCGGGAGAATTCACCTAAAAACGCTTTCCCCTAGGCCTGGCCTGAAAGCGCTTGAAACCACTTTTCAGGTTCTGTGCACGACCGGTGTGCACCAGCAGCGACTGTCCGGGGTGCTCGGTTGACGATGATCGCGTGGGTGGGATGGGGGGAGACCCCCGATCGCCTTGCCCCCGATCGCCTGGGTAGACTGGTCCTCAGGTTGGTGCCTTTCCCTGGAGCATTGGATGAGACCTGATGGGGATTCAGATGATGTGATGAGAGCCATGCCTCCAAGTCGAGGCTCACGAGGTCCCACCTTTGAAGCTGAGGGGTGTTTCCAACCGCGAACAGGTCCGTATCGTGCGTACAGGGCGTACCATGGTGCGGTTCTCAAAGGAACTTGCTGGAACCCCAAAGAACCAGAAACATATGGTTGTTCCAATATGACACATGACATACCTGGACCTTCTTTCGGGGTGTCCTGTCCTGTCCGGTCCCTTAGTGGCGTAAATTAAGGCCTTCCAGCCAGGTGACCCCGACATGAAGGTGCTGGTAGGAAATGGCTGGGACTGGGGAGTTCCATCCATTTCTTTCTGGTTGGGACTGGAGTTCCAGGATTGGTGTGGATCGGGAGACCCGGCTTTCCAGACCACCCTGGCAAAAAAAATAGAACTATATATAGTTTGCTATCATTTACTGTGCTAGTTTGTGGGAGGGCTCTATTTCAAAGAGAGTGATCCACAGCAATCCACAATGTCACGAGCCGACAGTCCGACAGTTCTCCGAAAAAAAAACCGAGGCTGCCTGAGGAGCGCGGAGCCCGTGGGGAATCTGCTTCTGAGCTTCAACACTTGGGACTCCATCCAGGTGGGACTCCGCCCACCATGCTGTTTGCAAAGCGAGGTTTCAGAGAGTGGAAGCAGCATGTTTTTTGCACGAGAGGAGTAGAGGAGATTGATGAAACACATCGTTCAATCGTTCAATGTTTTTCTTTGCTGTTCACCACACCGGTTTCTACAGGTTTCACCCACAGGTTCCCGGTTTTTGTACTGTTTCACTTGATGAAAGACATTGTTTTTTCGGTTCACCACACCGGTGTCTTATCCGCCACACCGAGCGCGGTGTCCCGACCAGCTGCTGTCAGGTGTCGTGGGAGGTGCCCCAGCTGCACGACTGCGTCTTCCAAGAGTATCAGGCGGATGGAAGGGATCACTGCGGGAGATGCAGAGGCAATTTCTTTCATCTTAGATCAAAGAAATGGTTGGTGTTTAGTCGTTATTTTTTTGGGGAACACCCTTGTGTTTTCTTCGCAACAACGGCGGGACCGACTGATGTGGGCTGGTGCTGGCCCTCCCAGCGGTCCTCACCAGTGCAAAATGCCTCACACCGCTTGGGTCGAACGCAGAGGTTCAGCTGGCCCTCGAGAACGGCACGAACGTGACGAATGCCACGTGGCAGGAGTGACCGGACGGATGGAGTTCGATGGACGGATGGATGGAGGGTGGGTGGGACCTACCAGGTAGGATGACTCCATCAGGATTCTGGTCGGGACGAGGGCTCCAACCATCTAAGGCCTCTGGAAGAAACTTGCAGGCCTGGCCTGCAGGCCTGCTAATTAGGATGACCGAGCAATCCATGGGGAGTAAAAGACGCATCTCATTCTTCTAGGTTTTTTTTGTGCATTTCCAGAGTTTGAAAACTTCTGGCCACTTGAACAGTATATATTGGGTCTGTCCCATTATATACCTGTAACAGTTGGCAACATGTATCGCTTTTTTAGAGCAAGGCCTCTAACCAGCATCATCCACTGTTGCTGGTAATAGGATATACCCAAATTCAAAGCATGTACGCCATCATCAACCAAGGAGCCACCAATGGGTATACCCTGCACTACTTCTAGGATTGCTTTATCCCTTAGATGGTGTAGGTCTCATGTGGATTGACCAGATTCGGACTCCAAAGAGTTGGCAGCAACCCCACGAAAACCCAAGAACCTCCACCTCAATGCCCCCGATTCGAGCTCAGCGCCTCGGCGAGCTGCAGGATGCTCAGGGCTGTCAGCTGAAAGACTCCTGCGGAGCCAGTTGTGTGGCGCGGGGGCCTATCGGGCCTGGCGGGGCCATGGGAGTGCCGTCGGGTCGGGGCTCTCTTCACCGAGAGGAAAGGATCGAAGACATCGATGATTCGAAAGCACAAACCTGGCCCAGTGGGTTTCCATCAAAGCAACTAAGACCCATTTCCTCATCTGAGGTGCTGTTTTTAGGGACCTTTATGGGGGAGGTGAAGTCTGAAAGAGATGCATTTTCCACAAGTCTTCCAGGTGCTTCCATTGACGTATGTATGCTCTTTTGGATCACCAGTGAAAAACGAGGACTCACCAACCACTGCCCAGAAAGAAGGGAATGGTTGTATGCCCATTTCGCACAAACATCATCACCTTCTCCCAGGCTTCGACGTGATTCAATTGCTTTGGGATTACATATCCCATGCCCTCGTTGTTCCTGGATCCAGAGGGCCCCCCCAAAGAGGGATTCACAGATCTGGATGATCTCCAGGATCCACCTGTCAGTGTCAGGAAGGACGCGGTGTGATGCTCTTCCCGGGACTCACATGGACTCACCAAGCGGGGCATTTTGTGAGGAAGGTGTGATGCCGTTCCATGTGGTCCGATCACGTTCCATGGAAGAAAACACCGCCTGCGCCTGCGCCTGCGCTGAGGCATGTAGTCTTCCAGGGGCCATGCCATGCACGTCACCATGTGTTTTTCTCGGAGTGTAAGATCGAATCTTTATTCCTGGGTTTGACAGTGTGGATAGCACCACCCTCAAGAGGTGGTTTCTTTTTGACCTCCCATTTTTCTGGACATCCACCGACCTGAAGAAGCTACTGCTTTCGTGACATTTCTGGATGGCCCAAGACAAGACACACCGATCAATTTCAACTAGACTTGCAATCTGAGAGACTTATAGACTAGACGAACTTTGTGAAAGCTCGCTTTCGACGTCTCAAGGTGCTTTGGAAGATTTTAGAGCCACAGAGCTTTGAGGTGCTTAGGCCTCTTGTAACATCTAGGCCTCCACTTCCTGGTGATGTTTCCATGATGGATCGGGTGAGCCCACCATCCAACTCACCACCGGTTTACTGGTGTCTTGTGGGTCCGAAGGTCTAAGCAGTCTAGGCACGAGTGCCAAGAGTGGCACTGTGGTACTTCACTGTTTTTGGGCACGTCTTTTCTCATGGGCGCCGTGGTGCCAGCTAAGATTGGGGTAGACATTGAAGTTGGAGCTTGGAGGCAAAGTACTTCCTTCCAAGTGCCCATGCAGCTACACAAGGATAAATCTGATGGAACTCTTTTGTCAAGAAAACTCATCGTAGCGTTTCGATGTTTGTTAGACAAATGGAGGTCATTCTGGAGCGGAGGCCGTGATCGAACCCTGTGACAAAGGAGAGACATCACAGATTAATGGAACTTGGATTTCTCAAGTTTTGGTAGCAGAGTTTTGTGGTACTATTTTCAGTGGCCCACACACTGGGAAAAAAGAAGAGGCCCTTGACAGCCGTTCTTTTCCGTTGCAGAGGTTTTTCTTTTTGAAAAACAAACACCGTCCGGGCAGCGACCTCACAAAATAAATGCATATTTTTCAAGTGGAGCACTTTAAGACACATTTTGAGTCTTTCTATGTATTTTGGAGACTTCCAAAAGCCCCAAGGTCAGGGGTTTGTTGAGCGATCAGTCAAAAAGGTCGTGGTTTCCCGGACGCTTCGCTGGTTGTCGTCTGGGCGGACGATCGTCCGGCCCTTCGCGCTTCGCGGGTTCTTCGCCTCGGCAGATCCTGCGGAGAGACGAAATGGACCAAGACAGCAGCAGAGGTTGAAGAACCCGAACGTTCGGCTATCCCAGTTCGGTACCCTGGTAGGGTCCTAGTTCAGGTCGCTTGACCTCTGTTTCTTTGGAGGCCCCGAAGCGACGAAGCGAATCATACCAACCCGGCCATATATATAGTGTGTTTGCATCGGCCGAGCTTTTGCGACAGGGCAAGCTTCTTGCTTCAATGATGGCGTTACCCTATGTGAAACAAGATCAAGCAATCTCAAGCAGTCAAGTGACATGTCGGTCTTGCAGTTCATGCGAAATCCTCGTTGCAAATCAGCTGCGAACGGACTTCCAAGGCATGCTACTCGCTTCCATGTGAGTTGTGGGAGTCTACAAACCCTCCCTCAGCATTGCACTTCATAACTTCTTTTCTTTTCTCAACCTGGCCCGGATTGGGCGTCGCGAAGTCTCCGCCTTGCCGTTCTGCGCCCATGACGATCTGCGTCCATGTGGTGTTGCTTTCGGGGCGTCAGGCGAGAGATGAGGTGCTGTTGGTTCCTTCACCCAGGGTGTTGAGGCTTTTGCATCTTTTACCTAGCCTGTCTTCCATTCATCTTATTTTGGAGTTTCTTTTCAACATTGTTTCCATGTTTAAATGGTGGAGTTGTCGTGTTTTTGCACCACCTTTGTTGACACCAAGAGCGGCGTGGCGAAGCTGGATTTATGGTGAATGGGTGATGGGAAACCCTTCGAGCTCCAGAAATTCCTGACTTCATTCTGAGTCTATAGGCCTTGCTGCAACACACACGGGGTAGCTTTGCCGTGCCTTTCACAGGTGGATCACGCAGGTAGATCCCTGCATAAACTTGGGCAGTGGATGACGATTGGGCATAGTGGAACGATGAACGACTGATGCGACTGCGACACCCTGTGTTCCACCAGGTCTTAAGGAAGGGGAACTAAAAGGTGTTGGAGCTTGGTGCTGGCAAGAAGCAGCCATGAAGAGGACCAGCCCCCAAATCTTTGATCAGTAAAAGAACTGGTTGAACTGGTTTTGCAGTCTCACGATTTTTCGTGCAACTATGGGCTGTTACGTCAATCATAGCTCTCCACGAAGCTCCGGCTGAGCGAAGAAGGCCGCCGCCCGACAAAGGCCTCTCTGCTGGTGCCGCCGGAGACGAGTTTGAAGGAGCTTCGGCAGCTCGCGCAGCAGCAGATGCAGGCGAACGAGGGCACGTCTTGGGCGAACCGCTTGAAGACGCGACATAGCGACGTGCGGTTGTGACGCGCTGAGTGAGGAAGGTGTGAAGGTGGGAGGGACGGAGTCGGTGAAGGTTGGGGAATGGGGCGTTCGAAAAGGGGGAAAAAGATCGGAGAAAAGGGGGTGGATGGGGCTCTTTGGGAACCTGGAGAGTGAAGGAATCATTGGGCAGGCACAAAATGCATGCTGAGAGAGAAGCTCTGGCAATTGGATGAGCTGGTGTGTGAACTGCTCACATCCAGCTCGTGGACGTTTTCCACCAACACATTACAGAACATGTCAATATAATGTGTGTTCAAATTTGGGAGACCTTTGAGGCAACGACCCCCCCTGGGCAACGACCGTGGCCGCGAGGTGGGCATTGCCTCGTTGGTGACGGCCGGGGGTCTCGTCTTGTTCGACAGCAGCGCCTTCCCCGTCGCGGAGCTCCAGGGCGAAACCCTCCAGGTGCGTCGTAGACTCGCGCGGTGCGGACATCATGTGCTGCGCAGGCTCCGCGGAGAAGATGAGGAGAGGGGAGATGGAGGGCGATCGATTTCAAAGGGGATGGAACAGCGGTGGGTTTTGGGAGTGATGGAGTGTCTGGTTTACATGTGATCTTTGGGTGAGGTTTCCAAGCGGTGATGGTGGTATCACGTGCAACAGCTCCAAACTCCGCAACTCCTGCGTTTGGTATCCTTTTTCGTCCACCGAGCCGCGGCGAGGTCGTGGCGCGGCGCGGGGCGCTCTGCTCCAATGGCTACTCCAGGGCTTTCGTGTGCTCTGGAGCGAAGGGAGGAAAAAGGGGGGTCGTCAAGTCATCGTACCTATAATAATCCCTTCCACCTAGTTAAAAACACGAGGCCCCCCCTCTTAAGAAAAACTCGGTCGCATTTTTTAATAGGTACTCGGGGCTTCTCCAGGAATCTGAGATGCTGTGATTCTGGACCCGCCTACGAACCCCCAAAAGCGCCACCTACCCATCCCTACCCACCCCCTTTCCACTCCAAAACCACATCTGCCCATTTCGCCACCTACCCACACCACCACGCCTGAGGCACTTGGGCCCCACGGGTTCCGTGCGTGCCTGGGGCGCTGCCGCCTATGGTGGTGAGCTGCCAGAGGGGCTCATCGAACAGTTGAAGGACGTCCAGCAGGCGCGGAGCCGCTTTCCGCGCTCGCTCTGTGGCGGAACAGATGTTCTCTTCTCGTCGCCTCGCGGAGCGCACGGGTGGGCGCGTACGGGTGTGGTTTGAAGGGAGGGGAGGAGAGGGAAGAGGAATGCTTGCTGATGTCATGCCAAGTCTTTCAAGATTCCAAAAGTTGGATGAATCGAGGAAGGGAGTTTTATCATGGACATCTTCATGTATCCCGCTTGGACCCTTCCGAATTTCCCCGAAATAGGCTCCACCACGGCCAGTTCGCTGCTTTGAGGGACCAAGATGTCTATCGGACTGTCCACCCTTACATCTTCCTAGATGGGTGTGTCTTAGAATAGGCCCACAATCTCAACTAGCTTGTTTTGTGAGCAACGCTCACAATTTCAGAGGTATGGATCATGTATACAGATCGATTTGCCAATCCATTTGAGTTCGACCAGCCTTGTTTTGCACACGAAAGCTGAAAATAGCTTTTGAGTAGCAAGCACTGTGTGCCAAGCCCTGTGTACATCATAGCGTTCCCAAAAGGATCAGTGCCACCCACAGCATTTCCTTCTACCAAACGACGCAGACAAGGAGCGAACGACCGGTGACCACCAAGCAAGAACGACCAGTGACGTGCCGGTTTGCTTCGGCACTCCACCTCGTTGTTTTCACGTTTCAACGGAGCCGAAAGCGAACTGCCCGCCCAGCCCACAAAAGAACATGATTTATATAAGGATACAACTTAAAAAACACTCTTCATGGAACAATCTTATGAAGCAACCTTTAAACAAATAACAGCAACACACACACACACAAGCTCTAAAGTCTTTTTTCCGACCTTCTTAGGGTCACCTCCCTTTCGCCCGCGCGGGCGATCCCAAGACCCTGTAGACGACTCGAAGCGTTCGCCCCCGAACGCTTCTTCGATCGATCGATCGAGGGGTCGAGGGCTCGGACCAGGTGCAGCATGCCTGCGCCTTCTTCCAGGCGGGCGCCTTCGCAGCCATCAAGAGCGACGGTGCCTGGGAATTGAACGTATGCGAGTGATGGGTTGGGAGTTAAGAGTCAAGAGATAAGGGGGTGTGCTTTGATTACATATGGTGTGCTTGCATGGTACAATGAAGTTCTTGAGAGAAAATCGGAGCAGCACAGATTGCCGTGATGCGCACTTAAGATTCCGCTTTTGGAGGGAAGCCAATTCGGTGTTTTTCGTTGAGTCCAAAAGACGGCACACGGCCGTGGTTCTGCGTTCCTGGCGCCTTAGGCTCGGTGGTCACTTGGGGCGAGAGCCTTGGACCGCCATGTGGTGTGGGTGTTTGGTTATGGCACGAACGGGCTGAGGACTTCTCGTCTTGCCAAGATGGCGAAGTGCGGATTTGGCCGGGTCCACCCTGGTCCGTGAACACATGTCCACCGCGGTGAAGGCCAATCCGATTGCAACCTCACCAAGCAATATGTAAGGCCAAAACAAACCAAGCTGCTTCAGGCTGTGGAAAGGGTCTAGACTCTAGACTCTAGGACCTTGAAATCATCTCCCCTCGGCCCATCAACAAGTTGTCAAACCTTCATTCTTTCCATTGATTTCCATCTTCAAACCCAGCGTTCGCAACCTTTTTGCGTTATACATGTCTCATCCTTTCTCCACTTGCCTGAGCCTACCAAAAGGAACACCCCATGACCAGTCATGACCAGTCACGCGCTCCGCTCCCAACACCGCTCCGCTCCGCTAAAGACCGGTGGTGTTCGGTCTCGCAGCTCGATGTCTGGGTCCGGACATCGGTACCAAAGCACCCATCTGTCGGTCAAACCGTTCCTTTTTCGGTGAGGAGTCAAACCGATCGCACCGTTGACGCACCGTTGACGCACCGATTCGCGAAGCGAAACGCACCGATTCGCGAAGAAAAGCACCGAATCCTCTAGAGTCAGTGGCCATGTGGATTCGTTTTCGTCAGTCGCGCCGACATCGTGGGGGTTTGACGCACGTGGATGAACAATCCAATTCACCCAAACGAGCAACGTCACAGTTCGACCTGATCTCAGGAAGGCATTTGGGGGTGACAGTCGCCATGTTCAGGACTGCTCCGTGGTCGCGTGGTTTTCTTAGGGGTTTGATGGGGTTCGTGTGGAGGGCTAAATCCACCGGTGGTGAATCACCGCACAAGTGGGAACCCCTTGGAAACTTGACTTGGTCGAAACTTGGAAGCCAAGACCTGGCCCTTTGATGAACCAGCAGGTTTTTTCAAACAAAAGACATGCCTTTTTTTCTCCTTCTTTTTCGACGGACCTTCAAACATCCTTAAAAGCTTCCCTTTGGAACCCTTGGACTGTTTGTTGTACTTCATGCTTCCGGCAGCTAGATAGGAATTGGAACTCTGTGCAATGTTTGAAGGGCCCTACTGGAAGCCACCTTTCCATTTTTGACTAGCCCAAAAGACAGTAGTTGCCTGACAAGAACTTTGAGGGATGGACATCATGTCGGAGGACCTCTGCGAAGGCCATCGTCCCACAGCAGCTCTTTTCCACCGTCCCAAGTCCTGATCATCCACTGGTCCATTCCTTCCTGACAATCCGACGTAGACCCATCCAGGAGCAGCTTCACCAGATCGTGCCGCGGTCGAGTTGTGATCGCGTCAGCTGTGAAGGGATTTGGGAGTGTAGATCACCAGGATCAGATGCAGACTCGCACCAATAAGTTCACATGGTTTGGTACATGGAGTGCAACTAATTGGTTCCCACGGTTTGATTCACCTGGGTTTGATCTCAATTGCCTGTAATTCAAATGGTTTAAACTGCATTCTTACGCCTTGCCCATCCATGAAACCATGTGACGTGTGTTTTTCCTTTCCGGAGTCTACAACAAGAGGTGAAGATGTAGCTGCTTGGGGGTTCAAGTTGGAGTGATGGAAAGATTTCATCTGGGAATGTCTAGTCTAGCCGCCCCAACTTCGAACATCCTCTTAATGATCATCCACAACTATAAAAAAACAACAAAAAACTTTGGACCCGTCATCCAAATTGCGGAAGAAATCTGGAACATCGCTTGAAATCCATGTCAAGGCTCCAACGACCCTCCAAGCCCACCCTAAACACTCTCTCAGGAAGTCGTTTTGTTGGAGCCTGAGGGCAAGAAGACGATTTGATTTCTTGACTTGTAACCCTTTTGGGGGAGGGGGGACAGCCCACAGACATTCTATTCCCCTCCCAAAACAAACCACTCGCTTCCTCAACCACACGAAGCACCGGTCCCGGCTGCCTGTTTGTGTGGTCTCAAGACCTGGCTCTATAGCGCCTTTTCCACTGAAAACACCATGACGCAGCATGAAACCAGGCTGTATTTCGGCTGTATTCCAGTCCTTCTTTCTTCGTTCGGCTCGGCTCCGGTCATGTTACATTGGGCTTCCCCATTCATTGACACTCCGACCACCCTGCCGAGGTCCCTTATATAAGCTCACCCTGCCAAGGTCACAGACCGCCCCTGCCGGTCCACAGGCACGGTCTCTATGAAAGGCTCCATCCCCAAGCAGACTCCCTCAGACTCCTCCCCATCCTTCCTCTTTCTTCCTCTTCCCCGAATTCCCAATCCTTGCTCTCCTCGCGCTCTCCTCGCCGCTCAGGAGGCCATTCAGTCCTCGCTCTACGCCTTCGCGGCGCTCCGGCGCGACGGCCGCGTTGTCGCCTGGGGCGACCCGGCCTCCGGCGGTGACCCGGAAGTGGAAGGTGGAAGCGAACTTGGAGGGAGCGTGGAGGACGGTGGAGGCCCAGTTGGGAATGGTTTGTGGTGGAGGTGGAGTGGCCGTATAGGCCTTGATTCAATTCCCTAGCGGCAAGAAATCCAATCCTGAAGTGAAAAAAACAGGGAATCCCAAATCGCGGTCTGGACAGCAACAAGGCTCCTTATCAGCCGGGCGTTTCTCAAGCACCACCCGAATCTTGCTGAGAGAGGATACTCACAAGCCATATTCACAAACTGAGGGCATTCCCACACGAGATGATCCCAAGAAAGAATCACACCTTGATGACAAAACGGACAAGTGTCGAGGCCAGGCTGAAACCAAAGCGGGACCAACCGTAGCACCTGAAGCAGTACCGCAGAATGCAGCATTCTGCACCATGTACTTACGGGTCTCACTCAAATTAATGTGAGAAAAAGCTTGAACAAGGGAAACTTTCGAGTGATCACTCCGCAGCTGGAGAGCTTCGTGCCTTTTACAACTAAGCCACCAACCCAAACGCGTAGAAGCGAAAGGGTTCGTCTCCATCGTTCATGCTTCTCTTTCGCCCGAACAACCGTCCGATAGCCAAAAGAGAACGAGACGGTCATTGAAACACTTCCACAACTCGCTCGAGGTTCCTGACATCCCAATAGCCAAAGATCGTCGTAACACACCCACAGGCGGACCATCGCCATGCCTCACCGCTTTCATCGGAGTTGCACGGTGAACCTTTGCAAGGCGGAAGTCAAGTGTTTTTAGTGCCCCCATATGAGAACCGTGTTTTCAGCAACGCGGTTCGCAACACTGGGCCAACATTTTGGAGGATTATGGATGACTGATGGAAGTCTCTAAAACTTATTTCTATGTGTTTTGGTCTTTTAGCTCAATGATTCCTTCGGTTTCAGGTGTCCTTCCTTCCTTTCAAGGGCTATCGAAGGCTAGGGTAGATGCTATTGGTCTATTGGTGGTCAAAACTTGTCAAGCATCCTGTGAGGGAAGTGCTGCGAAAAAGAAAAGAAGAACAAACACAATTCTCGCGACATCTGATGGTCCCTTTCCATGTTGGGTCTCAGGAAGTACTAAGTTTGTTGCCCAAAGAAGAACCCTTGTTTGTCCCAAGAGTGCAAAAAAGGATAGAACATGAATCTGCGACGCAAATATCTATTGTATAACTTATTTTATCTTATGTTTGAGACTGCTTCATGTGCCGTTTTTTGCTGGAACACCCGTCCTTAGAGATGGCTTAGACTTGCGACTCGACTCCGCGCTGCCTTTCACGGAACCAAGCTCCGAGGACACCTGCAGGAGTCATTGACAGAGGTGATAGCGATCCAAGCGACCGAGAAGGCAGGGCAGCTGGGCGATCCAAGCGATCCAAAGAAGTTGGAATATGTGAGAGATTTCCTGTCATGCAGGCAATGGATGATGGAGGTACACTATTTATCATAATGTTGTATGTTCTATATCCTTTTGAACCAGAGTGGGATGAAGAAGACAGCAAACAAAGGCCCCAGTTGTGACTCAAATGGTTTGGGTATGGAACAAAGAACCAGAACAGTCCCCAACAAAGTGATCCATGTAGTAACTTAGTTTAATTAACAATACCTTCATACCTTTCACTCCACCACTACCAATTATATCTGCTTTCCTTCCAAGAAACCTCCACGTCATCCCGCCAGATCCATCAGGCCTTTGCTGCAATCAAGCGCGATGGAACAGTGGTCTGCTGGGGAGACCCTGCACGTGGAGGCGACTGTTGCCAGGTGCAGCAAGCCTTGCAACAGGCGCCTCCAGCCCTGGACGCCGCGCGACGACCGTAGCTGTCGTGGACGCCGAACCCGCGTGGCAGACGCGGCGAAGAACGCAAGACGAAGACGGCAGGGTGAAGACGGTTGGGGTGAGAAAGGCGTGTGGTTCTTGGGCCAAAAGCTGTTTTAACCAAGTGATCCAACTTAATAGCTAAAGTACAGCGCCTTGCAGCTGCAAACCTCGAATTGTTGGAGGTTTATTATGCTTGTGGAGCTTCTCTGTTGGATATCCAAGTTCATCAGATCAAACATCAGATCAAAACTCTTCTGAAGGAATCAACAAAAATTCTGCCTCCTTCGGGCAACCACACTGGAAGCTCCACATCCGCCACATCTGCCACGACGTGCTCCACGACGTGCTCCACGACGTACTCCACTCGGCCGATGGCGAACGGTCCAGGTGCGCTGCATCCAGGCTGCCACCGGCGCCTTTGCCGCCATCTGCGGCGGCGACGGCGAACGTGGCGGTCGTGTGGTCTGCTGGGGCGACGTGCAGCACGGCGGCGCACAGCACGGGGGTGAGATGCAGAATGTGATCGCCATCCAGGTGGTTGGGAGTTCTTTATTTTTTCTTGATTTGGGTCTATAAGTTTTGGAAAGGGAGGTGAGGTCTTTTCATCAAGCATGTTCAGTTCTTGTTCGAGTTATATAGATCATATTTCAATGAGCCACTTCCTGCCACCATCCACGACGTTCGTTCAGGCGACCTCCACGGCCTTTGCGGCGATCCTGGCGAACGGCCGCGTGCGGACGTGGGGCGACCGCTTCCGAGGCGGCGACAGCGGCTTGGGCGTCAGCTGGGGCGGGGAAGGTGGGTGGTGGGAAGGTGCTGGGGAATTGGGGTGACCAACACGGCACTGGGTGGGGGAATTGGGTGTGCTTCGTGTGGTGTGAGTGGTCGATCCAGATGCAGCTGAAGCGCGGTAGAGCGGGTATAACTAGCGGAAATGAGTTGGTTCGATTTATCATTTAAGGCAGTACCGCCGATTCCAAGCCTGCAAAAGGCTACAAGTCTGAAACGAAAGAACACTTGGATCTTGTGAGCCTACTTCGACTGTTCATGTTCCAGGGGAACCTCCCCAGCAGCATCCTTGTGTCCCTCCTTCAAGGCAGGACGATCAACGCGAAAGACAGGACGATCCACGGCACACATACCCAGGTCGGTGCCAGGGTGTTCACACCCTGCAGCATCAATGATGTCACACTTGAAGCATCACGAGGTCAGCGGATTAGTCGAGGGTTTCCACCAAAAGGAGACCCTGGCTTCGCCCAATGGCCATCCATCGCCATCCAGGAGCTCGGTTGCGTTCACGACCACAACGCCACGAGTGTCAAGCCGAGACTCCTGATGTTTCCAGGGAAGGAGGGAGACACGCATTTCAGGGACGACCACGTTTTCCTTCCGGAATGGACGGCATGTAAGGTTTGTCTCAACTGTCCCATTCCAGACACGGTGCAGGGACCGGCAGTGAGCCAGCGCGCCGTCTCCGCGTCTCCACCGTGCCGTCTCCTACGTCTCCACCGTCGACGTCCGGGCTTCGGACGTCCGTGCGCTTCGGACGTGTGATCCCACCGAGGCGCGTTGGTGCAGGATCAGCTGTTGGATGTGGCCTGGGCACAGGGCGCCAGCAGGGCGCCAGCGGGGTCATGTTCTGAAGAATGCGGGGCACAGTGGTCACTTTTTGGGTACTTTCTTCTGAGTAAGAGCCGTGGCCGTCGTGGTTTACCGGGAAACCTGAATGACAGAGTCAGAAAACCTCAACGGTGGCCATCGCATGACCAGGGCAGGTCAGTACGTGCCTGCGCCCATTCCGGTGTGACCAGTTACCGAAGCTAGGGGAACCCTCAGGGTGTGGTCTAAGGAAGATCGACCGTTGAAATGTGGAACTGCTCCAATGACGAGTGAACCTAGTTTATAGATGTTATTAACTAGGTGCTATGACAATTAGTTATGTCGAACAGTTATTTGCTGTTGACACTAAGCAGCATAGCAACAGAATGCACACCTTCTTTCGATATAGACATACTGCCTATGGCAAGAACCTTCAGACCCTGGATTGGATCTACAGAACCAACCAGGGAACTCTACATACAGGAACTGATGGGTTCTGGGTTGATGGATGGATTTTTTCTGCGTAGTTTTATGTATTTTTCCTGGAAAGGAGTTGTTCTCTTGGATGCTCATCGGAAACATTCAGTGTGCTGGGAAACACCTCAATTCTGACCCTTGCATACAGTCCTTGGATATGGGAGTTGGCCTGGGGAAGCCTAGAATCTGGAACTCTCTCCTCAGATTTAGTTCTTTTTTGTGGACCAAGCCCAAAGCCCAGCACTCAACTCAACAATTCTTTCGAGTCCTCCAGACCTCTATATATGATAAATATAAGTTCTGTAATTTGGAACATCAGATTTCTTGGTGGCACACATTGATGCAATTTTAGAGTTTTTTTGACCGGGAAGCTGGGCTACCCTCCTTCATCCAATTCCCTTTCAGGTGCTCTTTCTGCAGAGCACTGCGGGTGCTTTCGCCGCGCTCACGGCCGCCGGTCGGGTCGTTTGCTGGGGCGACGCCACACGCGGGGGTGAGAACAGCACCTTGGGCAATGCAGAAGTCTTGCTGGGCGGATGGTTGGCCGGGCCAGGGGTCAAGGTTGGGGATCCTCCCCAAAAAAGATGCCATGGATGTTTTGTGAGGCTTTTTGGGGGTCTATTGTAATCATTCAATGTATCGAAGATGTCTGGGACAAGACTTGGTGGCCAATTTGGGGACGTGAGCCTGACATCATCATCATCATCATCATCATCATCATCATCATCATCATCATCATCATCATCATCATCATCATC
>CAXAMN010012224.1:544929-555493 GCA_963970005.1 Durusdinium trenchii
TCATCATCATCATCATCATCATCATCATCATCATCATCATCATCATCTAGCAAGCATGACAATACTCTTCTTGACGGATGTTCGGTGGGAATTGGAAGAGTTTTCGGAATCCGACCTAGATAGATAGGACTCAACTTCGGCTTCTCAGGGCACAGAGCAATCGCAGATCTCCCAGAAACGCCCGCCGCTTGGTCGACGCCGTAGCTTGGTCGACGCCGTCGCTGGGTCGACCACTGGGTCGCTTCGTCGCAGCAGGCGGGTGATTGTCCAAAGCTAGGAGATCGCTGACCGTTGACCCACATGACATAATATGACTATGACTATAACGCTTCCTGTCGGGGTGCCCTCTAAATCATGGAGATATCCAGCCAGGTGACCCCCGAACGGTGGCGCAGCTGGTATAGCCTGCGGTTTTCACCTGCCCTTTTGGCCCATGGCTTCCACGTCGTCGTCCGCTCGAACGCATGGGGGTCCCTCGGTCCGCTCCGGCCCTCGGTCCTCGGTCCGCTCCAGCATCGTGTCCGCTCAGGCGCCGTGCGGGCGCAGCTCCACGACGTGGTGGCGCTCCAGGCACGCAGAGAGTCCGTGCGGCGTCCGGGAGGTGGTTGAATGGAGAGGATCGGCATGCCGGCAGCCCTGTTTGGCATGTGTTTGGCTTGTGCTTGGTGGTTCGGAAAGCAAAAAAACACCTGTTGGACGACCGGTTTTCTCGTGTCTTGGTCGGTGTTCCTGGTATTGGTGCAGCGTGTTGCGTCTGCAAGACAGTTTGGTTCTGCATGAGATGTGCATCAATAGAGGGCGAACTATCTACACACCGTTTTCTGAGTGGTTTTGTCTCGTTTTGGACAAAGATTTTGTCTCGAGAGCTTTGGTGCTTTCGTTTCTTCTTTCGCTCATTTTCAGGATTCTTGTCATGGAGGGCTTCACCACATGAACCACACACAGATGGACGGTTCCGAATATGCCACTACGATAGTAATATCATGCCATCTCCAAGTTAAACTTAGACGTTTTATTGAACTTCTCGAAGCGCCCATCTTTCAAAAGCCATCTTCTCTTGTACACCACCTCGCAACCTTTGTATATCCCTTCCAATTGGATGCACCGATCCTCTTCAGGCACGACCGGAGCGCCCCCCGGTCCCACCGGTGACCGCCGGTGACGCTGCCGGATGGGACCGGCGGATCCCAGGCGACCTTCTCGGCCTTCTGCGCGCTGAAGTGCGATGGCACCGTGGTCACCTGGGGCGACCCGGTGCGGGGCGGCGACGCGCGGCGAGCGGCTTGGTGGGAGGAGAGGGTTGGGAGAGGGTGGAGTGGCACCTGGCACCTCTTGTTTATCAGGTGTCCAGCGTACTTGGAGGGTGCAGGAAGAAATACTTGGAGGATGCATTTTCATAGGGAAGCCCCCCCCAACTGAGACCAGTAGACTGGTCGATTTTCCAAACCGAATTGAGGGGGTCGGTGCCGGGTGTCGGTCTCCCTAGTTGAGAACACAAGCAGGTTTGACTTGGAGATACTAACGATTTCTCTAAACAGACTCGTTTTCTCAGACACTGAGCTATTGTCATACTTAAGTGGATTGAAGCTTTTGCCTTTGGAGAATGGCAACACGTTACGTTCTGAGGTGGGGTTGTTGCACTGGGGAGAAAGCCCCAACAACGCCAGAGGCTATGACAGGCCGAGTCAACTTTGCTGGAGGAAATCTCGCCCAAGAGGTCTGTCCGAGATCTACTTCTATAGACACGATAGGTCTGTACTTTCTAAGAGATGAGTGGTGAGAAGTCGCCATGCCTTTGTTCCATACTGGCCAAGTAGAGGGCCTCAGGCCTCCCCGGCGGGATTGGTTTCAACCATCTCAGGCCGGGGACGCCCTGGACCACGTCCATCCGTTCAGTCCCGACCCGTTTTCCGAGCGGCCAATGGGTCGGTACCTTCTGATGTGGCGCAAACCACTCAGTTGCCAGGGTTTACTATATAGTGAGTGACTTGGAACACACATATCCTATATATCCTATGGTTTTCTTTGGAACAAACATACGTCCTATATAACCCCGCCATCCGACTGGGGTCGGTACAGCTGCTCCTTCCTGGCCTCGTTCGTCGGTGTTGGGCGAGGGACTCCCTCGAGAGTCGAGGCGCTCCCTGCCGCATCCCCTGCCACGGCTCAGGTCCAAGAGGAGCTGCGAGAGGTGCAGCAGATCCAGGCGAAACCTCCCTCCGTCGGTCCGAGGCCGTGCCCAGGCGTCGTGGAGGTCGCTTGTGGAGGTCGCAAATCCCTGCTCAGAGTCAGAGACCAGTCTCGATACTCATACAGCAACAGGGCCCCCGAAGTATACTAGCAAAGCCAAGACCGTGTCCAAGCATAGACTGCCAAGGATACCAGCATGAACATCTGAAAGTGCAAGGGTTTTATCATCCAGCTGTCCTCCACAACGAGGTCGCTTTGTATGCTCAAAACATGTGTACTGGCTGGCGGGTTCACGTTTCCATGCATTCGACAGTCACTAGGCAACATGCTTGTGTGAAAGGACAACCTTCAACCAGGCACAGATTCGAGGGAAGACGATTGGCGGAAAGACCCTTGATTTCGCTTGGTTTTGTCCGGTCCTTGATGATTGGTGGGAGGGTGCAAGCTTGTCAAATAGGCTGTGGTGTCAACACATTTCCTTAGCCTTTTCACACACAATCACCAGGTCAGCTGGTGATGCTTCTTGTTCACCAGGCTTTGATTTGATCTTTGGTCATTCACCCACCCAGATCGCTTTCCGTGTTTCAGCACCGGGTCCGGTCCGGTGACTCAACAGGCCCGAGAGGTCTACAGATTCGAACCATCTTCTTCTGTTCAATGAGTTCTACCCTGATTCATAATAGAGGATATGGCTATGCAACATGTTCAGAACTCAAGGACCATGCTTTAAAGGGTATGAGTTAGAAGGCACCAGGTGTTGAGAAGTTCTGAACTATACTGAGACATTCATTGACAACCATGGCTACACATGGAACATCCATGAACATCCACAATATCCATTCCAAAGATAGGGTGGTTTTGGTCGATCCTATTGGGCTGTACAACCATGCCCTACCATGTTTAGTACCTCGGGGTCTACACCTGACGCAACGTTAGGGCCATAGGACCCATCGATGGGCGACAGATCTGGATCCAATGCGACATGCCTCGGATTATCTACCTGACGAACGCGGCTCCTTGTCGCTGCTCCGACCGACCGGCCCAAGGACGAGGGATTTGGGGGATTTGGTCCGAAGATCCGGGGGGGGTCACTCCGGCGTCGCAGGCCTCCGGCGCAGCCTTTGCGGCCATCCGCGGTGATGGGAAGGCAGTCTGAGACGACGGGATGGGTAGCTTGGTCCGGTTTTCACTGAAAAGTGGATCTCGGATCGAGTCATCGAGTCATCAACCCAAGGTGTAACAGGTCACCTTCTTTTGCTGAAAAACTCACCGTTTCACCGATTTCACCTGCTTCCTCCTTGTGCTTCGCTGGCCGTCTCGGCCTCTGCCTTCTCCCTGCCGAACCCGCCGCCACTCCCCGGAGCCCGCCAGGTGGTGACCTGGGGCGACGCAGCGCGCGGCGGCGACGCGGCGGCCGTGCAAGAGAAGCTGGTGAACGTTGAGTCCATCCAGGCGAACTCGGAGCACGGCGGTTGGCGCGGTTGGTTGGCGCGGTGGGTGAGGGGTTCTTTCTTCTTTTAAGGGTTTTGGGTCGGTGGGTGGGGCGGTATTTTTGGGGGTGAGAACGTGGAGAGTTTTTAGAGCCATGACTCCTGGAAAAGAACTCCGTGTCTGATGGTGGAGGAGATGCCAAGCGCGGGCGGGGTGACGGGGTGGCGGTGTGGCGTTGTGGCAGGGATGTCCTGGGCCAGGTGATGGCGGCAGGGCCAGGTGGGTAAGGTGGAGTTCCGGTTCCTACCCCTGAGAGGTGGGCTGGGGGGTGTTGGAGGTTTTCGATAGGATCATCGGAGGGTTTTGTGTTGGCTTACCTGGTTATACCTGGTTGGGTGAAAGACCTTTTTTGGGGAGCTTTGGTGCGACAGCGGGACCGAGGCTTTATATATTTTATCGATTTATATCGTGCTTTTCGAAGATTTGTGTGAGTGTCTAGGATGTGTTCATTTGGCTTTCCTATTTTCAGGACAGTTGGTTTTCCAACTCCACGGGCGAATCATCGATTAAAAGGTTTCTAGAGCTTGACCATGAGCCAACGAATCTTTCTGGATGGAACGAGTTGGAGTGAATCTACTTCCGGCAAAGGCACCGAACATTGAAGGGAAGCATGGGTCATGGCAGTGGGTCATGGCGCCCGGCTCAACTGAATGACGACCCAAACCCCCCTTTGAAACGGACCAAACCCCTTTTTCAGGACACAGGACACAGGACTGGACTGGTGAGTGACCAAAAACGGCTCGGGGTGTTTGGACTGGTAACTGGACTGGTCAGTTGAAGCATCGATCATCTCCCGGTGGATGACCACCTGGATAAACCACCACAGGACTGTTGACCAGATCCTCAATTCACCGACTCAGCATGACTCAGCATGACCTCACCCACCGACCGGTGGATCATGGCACCGACCTCCCGCACCTCACCTCACCTCACCGACCTATTGATGGGTAGCTCTCGGCGGACAGGTCTCCGTCTCGGTCGGAATCGGTGGATGACCCGGCATCTCTTTACCACCCGAAGGATCCGAGGTCCGGACCCTCCATAGAATAGAAGGGGTCGAAGCCTCGATAACAGGGGGGTGCACTCAGAGGGTCCGGATCCTTAGGGCATGGCGGATTGGGAGCCTGCGAAGGCCATTAGGGCATGTCTGGACGTGGCGTGATTAAAACAGTGGCTCACGGTGAGCATGGGAACAGCTGGTCCAGCTGTTCTCCCTGTTCAATTCGTTTGGCAGGCACATGACCTGCCCTAAAGGTCGTGGTAGGGAAATCTTGGGCTTTACTTCTTGGATATACATTTGGCATACATTTGGTCACCCTAGGCCCATCTGTTCTCCAAGGATTTAGTAATAAGTTGTCATGAGATTGCAAATGAGAAAAAACCACCATTATTAAGTCCTTGTCTTTCATGATAGATTTGTCTAGACCACATACATGCAAGTCTCCAACCAGTATTGAATCAAGCGTGAGGTGTATCAACATGCGCATGCATCTAGTGACATAGTGACAGTGTTTATATCGACTCGCAGACTTGTCGGATTGCTCTCTCTCTCTCTCTCTTTTTTACAGTACTTGAAAACTAGCCACCCACAGTTCTTTTTTTGTCTGTGGCTTTACAGAACTTGGGGAGAGAGGTGGACGCACCGGCGGACGCACCACGTACGCACCACGTACGCAGCGGAGTCTTTCCGGGACGAGCGCTGCGGAGGCCTCCACCTCAGCCTTCGCAGCCCTACGCAGCGATGGCTGGGTGGTGACCTGGGGCTCATCGGACTGCGGGGGAGACTGCCGTCACTCGGAGAGGAGCTCGGAGTGGATGGGGGGGAGTGGATGGGGAGAGCGCTTGGACGGACTCGCCAGGTGGACAGTCTCCCACATCCCCATTCCAAGGCGGTGAAGCTCCATCTCTCCAAACCGAACCCGGTTTCAGCCTACGTTTTTTTCCAGCTTTTCCGACTCAACCGTTAGGGCCTTTGGGGAGATGGTGAGATGTGGTGAGATGTGTTTCACTTTTAAGTCAATGTGTTTCACTTTTAGCTTGGTTCATGGCGACCCTCGAACCGCAGCATGTCACCCTCGCACTTCTCCATCGCGACCCACGTAACAACTGACAACTCCGTCCACACTTTTCTCGCGTTTGGGCAAGGCTAAAGGGCCGAAGCGGGGATGAAGCACCGAGGCAACGCTTTGACCGGTGAAGTCGGTTCCGCAGTGAGTTTTCGAACCTCTGACATGGTGGATTGATCTGGAGCACTGTAGAGTCGTAGAGCACGTCTCAAAATCGTTGGGCTGGGCGGCCCCAAGGTCAGAGCGCGAAAGATGCGCCATCGTGTCATGTGTCTCAAGGGATGTTCTGTTTTTGGAGTGTGGCCCAACTTGGGCCCCCATTGATCCAAGAAGATTTGCCAGGTGGAGAGGTGTAGAGCGGAAAGACCTTCAAGACGAAGACGAAGGCATACATGTTTCCCGTCGAGTTTCTCAACCCACGACACTGACACCGTCCCAAAAGGAATCCGTCGAAATCCAAGCCACCCGAAGAAGCGCGCGACCGGTCGCGCCGGCCTGTCGCGCTGGCTTCGGGGTGTAGCGCCTGACCCCTGTCGGGCGGATAGACAGCTGCCCCAAGAGTCTGGCAAACTTTGGTAGTTTGGTGGCCCTTGTATGCGAATAGGAGGAGAAACTGGTTCAGTCCTTCAATTCAACAAGTGAAGACGATCATCCCTTTTCCCCCAAAATGAACGGCATAGACCAAATGGTTACCTTGGTCAAAACCAGGAGACCTTGACCCGGGGCAACGGACCTATACCGACCGACCCATAAAATGGGCGGACCTGGACCTGGTTCCGCGGCACCCCCGGGCCCTTTTGCTGAGGGTGGAAGGTCAAGATATTATGGACCAAAGCTGACCCATCTCAGCTCCATTGCAATGAGTGTCGCCTCTACTTAGTAGAGCCACGATAATATGTCCCCCCACTCTTCGAAGCTGTTTGGCTGACAGGGCAACTGTGTTACCCCCCCGCCAGTCCGATGTGGCTGGCGGGGGGGTGTGGACCGTGAAAAATGGTATGGCCATCGCTTTGTCCCAGGCCAGGTCGTGGAATGCGCCATCAGAGACAATGAAGGCCACGCTCAGGGAACAGTGGTCTTGGAGATCGCCGCGGCCCTTTCCACTGACGACCAAGGGCACTGGGTGACGGCCAAGTTCGTTGGCGCAAGCGATGCCCACATGCAGTGGTGGATGACAGAAGGTGCAGGCAAGAAGCTGGCTGCCAAATGTGCCTACCACTTCTGTGAAGAGTCCTCACATGACTGCACGGTCACCAGGAGAGGGGCATCGATCCACGTTGAGAAGTTCAGGGTGCTTGGCCAGAAGGAGTTCAACAACCGGGTGCCAGCCTGGGCCTTTGGCAAGGCTATGGGAAAGCACTTCATGGACTTCCTGTCGAAGAAAGGCATGGAGCCAAAGTCCGAGGAGGCCAAAGGGGCTTTACCCTGGGTGGACCCAGGTGGAGAAGGCTCTGAAGAGGAAGAAGATGAGAGCAGTGGCAGCCCAGCTAAAGAAGGTCTTAAGTCAAAGCTCTTGAAAGCACGTGATGAGGTGAAGCGCTTGGAACGGGAGCTGTCAGGCAAAAAGGCCGCCTCGAAAGATGTTAGCAAGAAGTTGAAGAAGGAGAAGACCAAGCGCAAGAAGAAGTCGGGGCCTGTCGCCAAAGACAAGAAGAAGCGCAAGAAGGAGAAGGGGTCACCCTCCTCTGGAGGTGGTAAGAAGAAGAAGAAGGCAGCAGGCGCTGATGAAGAACGGGTCAAGGAGTCCCGGGTTGTAAAGAGGAAGAAGAAGGACATTGATGAGTCCTCCTCATACAGTGAGGAAGAGGAGGAGGGCCTGTTCGGTGAAGGCGCTGAAGGCAAGGCCACAGCTTCGTCCAAGAAGGGGCGACGTGACCGGGGACCGTTTGGCGGTGGTGACATCGTCAGGTTCCAAGGTGAGTCCTCCAGTGATTCGGAGGCAGTTTTTCGCGAAGCCCCCACAGTCCCAAAGGCATCAAACCAGCTCAAGTTGATGCAGTACGCCAAGAGAACACCGGGCCGCCTGGCTTCAAGACTCCTCTTGAAGATGCAGGTCGAAGGAGCCCAAGGGACTGTGGGGGCGAACCCAGCGGACCAAGGCGTATTGACCCCGCCGGCAGCCGTCCATTACTTCCACACGACGATAGTGCCGCAGTTAGGGCAACGCCTGGGGATGAGAGCGCATCGGGAGATGAGGACGACACCGGAAGTCAAGAATGAGCTCACTCAAGCTCAAAAGCTCACAGTCGACCATTTGAGGCGCGCTCTGGATTATGTAGAGGAGCGCAAGTTGAGGTGCGGCAGATACAAAGAGACAGCGAAGCGCTTGGCTGATGTGCGCTTTGATTACCAGGGAGAACCTGTGGTGGTGATGGAGGACATCAGGGCAGACAAAGTGATAGCGGCCTGGCCGGGGGTGGGACAGGCAGCCGTTCAGGACGCCTTGTCCTTCCTTCCAGAGAAGTTGAAGGCAAAGATGTTGGACCCGGCGTCATGCCTCAAGCCGGTTCATGAGTGGCCAAGTGAGCCCCATCAGTCCAGAGTGAGGGCCTCAGATGACGAGTGGTGCAAGGTGGTCAAGGCCGCCCACGAGAGAGGGCTGATGGTGGCAGTCGAGCTGGACGAGGTCTTCAAAGATCAGAAGGGAAGGCCGGTGCTCAATGGAGCTGGTGCAGTGAAGAAGGAGAAGAAGATCGGAGGGAAGGTGGTGCAAACCCAGAGGTTCATCAGCAATCTGATTCCAAGCAATATGTTTCAGGACCGCCTGGAGGGCGATGACAAGCTTCTGCCTTACCTGGGGCAGCTCACCCTCCTGGAACAGGAGGAGGATGAGGTGTGGTTGGTCGATTCTGAAGATTTCACAAGTTGTTTCAACCTGTTCCGCCTGCCCCCAGTCTGGTACAAGTTTATGGCATTTGAGAAGCCAGTGGACGCATCCCTGCTGGGAGGAGCTGCAGGAAGGATGGTGTATCCTGCAATGGCTGTTCTGCCGATGGGCTGGGTGAGCAGTGTGGCTGTGGTGCAAAGCATCGTGAGGTCTTTAGTCTTCAAGGAGGCAGACATCCCAGTGGAGTCCGAGATCGCAAAGACTCAGCCCCTGCCCGCGGACGAGGACCTGACGGTCATCTATCTGGACTCCTATGACCAGCTCAGGAAGTTCAAGAAGGGCTGAGATGTCGGAGAGGCACAAGCGTTTCCTCCGAGTTTGTGAGGACCTTGCACTGCCACTCAACGATGGCAAGAGGTTAGTGGCTTCAACGCTGGGCGCCCTGCAGGGCGGTGAACTTGATGGAGAAGAAGGTCGCTACGGGTTGGCAGTTCAGAAGATGGTGGACGTGATGTCACTAGGGGCCACCCTCCTGGCCAAAGAAAAGTGGTCAGAGGCTGAGCTGAGGCATTTCGTGGGAAAGGCATCTTTTGGATGTTGCTTCAGGAGGCCCCTCTTCTCCATCCTGGAGAGCGTGTTTGAGGAGATTAGTGAGAGGGCCAAGCAGAATGACCGGGAGGCGCCTCGACCTGACAGCTGGGATGAAGTGGCCCTGACTGTTCTGTTGACCCCGCTCATGTACACGTACTTGAAGGCCAAGATTGACCCCGAGGTGTCGGTCACCGATGCCTCGCCCACAGGGGGTGGAGCAGCCACGGCCGTGGAGGTTCAGGCTGAGCCATGCACCATCGAACGCGACCCAGCAGTATGTGCTCAATGCGGAAAGGACATCCCGGGGCATGACCGTTACCCGTGTCCAGCGGTGTGTGGGGCTACGTTATGCTCACTCTCGTGTGTCTTGACGCACCGAGAAGGTGATGAGGTCTGTCCCAGGAGCACTTGGCGAATCCCGAAGTTTGGTGAGAGGTTTGCTGGCAGACGGGCACCTCTGAGTCACGCGGTGGCAATGGTGGGAAAGATTGAAGTGCAGCCACCCTACGACTGGTTCTTTGGTGACAATTTCTTCACTCCCGAAGGAAAGCAGACCTTAGCAGACCTCATGGAGGACCCATGCTTAGCTGTGGAGCATTGGGCGCCTGAATGCAAGCTTTTCAGCAGGGCCCGTGGTCGCCCTATCACGTTGAGGAGCGGTCGTCGCATTCAGGGGCCGCAGCCGGTCAGAGACGCTCACCACGTCATGGGGTATCAGCTCATTGGGAGCTGGTTGAGGCTATGATGGGATTGGCACATGCGCAAGGTTACAGTGAGTTTGCATTGCTGCTCGCTCTTGGCTTCAATGCTATGCTGAGAACCAGTGAAATGCTCTCGCTGTCACATCAACATGTGGTTCCTCATCGCCATGGCAAGGGCATGAGCCTCATCATCCCAGGCAGCAAGACTTCACAAGGCAACCCGCAAGTCCTTTTGGTTCTGGATGCAGATTTGATTGCCTATGCCTCCTCCTTATGCCGACCGGGAGAGAGGAGTCTGCTGTGGTCTGATGGCCCTCATCGCTTTCGTCAGCTGTTTGCTTCTTTGCTGCGGCGGCTAGGCTTTGCCGAGGATGACTATACTCCCTATATAGCTTACGGCGGGGAGGGGCTACATGGTTCTTTCAGTCTTCCCTGAGTCTGGATGCTACCATTGCCCGTGGTCGATGGTCCTGTGGAAAAACTGCAAAGCAATACATTGATGAAGGCACCTATCAATTGGCACAAGTCTCGTTCACCCCTGAGCAGCGTTCCAGGATCCGAACATGGCGTTTGAGATTTCTGCGGCTGCGCCAGGGAGGCAGGAAGCGGAGGGAGTGAGTCCTTCTTTTTTTTGGCTCTTCCTGCTAGAGATGGATTTGGTGAGGCCTGCGAGAGGCACGAACAGGTCATGCAAGATG
>CAXAMN010012224.1:556216-665120 GCA_963970005.1 Durusdinium trenchii
CTTCCAGGTTACCATTGTCAGGGTCTATGTTAGTTTTCGGGAGTGTATCCTGAACACGAAGAGTTGCATTCCAGTGCGTCGTTTACCGTCGACTCATGCCCCGGTGGAAGTTCACTACAAGAGACGTGGGACGGACAGCCTCATCGTATGCCGTATATACGTGAACGGACAGCCCGTTGGGAACAGAAGAGTGAATGCTTGGAAGATAGAACATGCTGAAGTAGAGACATCAGTTCCCAGTTTTCGACTTGTAGGGTGGAGAAACAATGGACAAGAACTTTGGGGGGTGCTGGTAGCAAAGTCTTCCACCATGGAGAGGTCATTCCAGATGTTTTAGTTCTGTTTTTGACCTCTTCCTTGTGGCCTCTCCAGCAAACACACATCGTCGGTGTCCGCTGGCAGCTCCCACAAACTGAACCTCCGTGAAATCCACGGCCCAGAGAAGTACTTGAGAGCCTTAGACGAGAAGCACCCTGGCCACCCACAGATACACCAAATCTCCTGCGGCCGTACGGCCATGTATCGCGCAATTCGCGGAACGGGCGAATCCCCGGGCAGATGCCGATTGAATCGACACTGCCCGGCTCGCGACACGCGGAATGCGTCGGAATCAGGTGGAGCACTGTGTGTGGCAGAAGATGTATGGACTGGTGCCGGTGTGATCACTCGAATTGGGAGCTTGTTTCTTAATTTTCTTCTGTGTCTCTTCCTCACAAAGGATGCAACATTGGGGTTGGTGTTTGGCTAGGAGAAGAAGCGCAAACTTACATCGGCACTCAACAAAATGGAATGCCAGAAAGAAGGGTCGAGCGGAACTGTATGAGCTGAAAGCACCCTCTGAAAGCAAAGCATGGGGGGTTCTCAAAACGCCCCTGAATCCGCCACTCTCTTCTGAGATCTTTTTTTTCTGCCACGCCCAATGCGCTTAGACACTCTCTTTTTCTTAGATATCGGACATCCAAAGCTGCAGAGTCAAGGCGCCTGCCTTTTTGCTTCACGCCGGGCCGCGCAGCGCTGCGCAAAAAAGAGCTGCGTGCGGCGGCGTTCATCACCGAGCGCGAGACCGGCAGTTGGAAGAAGCGGTTAGACTCTTCAACAAAAGGGAACCGGACACTCTGGGGGGTATGTCCACTTATTCAATGGTTATTTTTCTTGTTTTGGGTGTTTGCTTGTGTTACTTGGCAGATCTTCATACTGCTCCCAACCTCGTTTGCCAAATGCAAACAACCTCCCAGCACCCTCCAGGTCTCCCCCTATAGAAGGTAACCCTAAAAGGTCTCAACTGGTGACGCAGTGAGGGTCGACCGTTTTCAGCACTCTTGAGCCAGACGCGACGGACCCTGAGCGTTTGAGGGACCAAGAGCTGTTTGGAGCGTCCGGGTGAAATAGAATCCGGGCCCTTCTCCAATGGAACAGTGTTTGAAGGAAGTCCCGCACCCAGGTCCAGCAGGGCCTCCAAGCGCCACCGTCGCACGCCCGAGGCCCAGGCCTTGCCCTCGCTCAGCTTCGTGCGCGTGCGGGCGCGGGTGAAGTGCCTCCTCCTGGGCGCCAGCGAGCAGGACCGCCAGTGAGGTGATGCGTGGGGGTTCCCGGAACTGTGCTGAGGAGCTTTGGAGCTGGTTCAAGGTTGGTGTCGAGCTGGTGATTTGGGTGCCAGTGCCGGTGCTGGCACAGAATGTGCGTCTTCACGACGTGTAAAAAAGACTTTGCACGGGGGACTGGCCCTGTGAGCATGCGCGCAACCCCAGGGATGAACCCCAAGTCATGGCTTCGGGCATGACTTGATTCCGGCACCGAACTACCAATCCCCAGCTCCCACAGCCCACCACAGCCTACTTCGCGCCACCGGGCGCCCTCACAGACCCACCGCCTCTCACGCCTGCTCCCCGGTGAAGGAGGTCTACACCGACTGGGTGGAGTCCAGCGAGGCCATCGCCACGGGGCGGCAGCCGCCCAGCGCCCCGGTGCCTTGGACGGCCGCGGTGGACGTCGACTCGACACGTTGACGTCGTTCGATCGGGAACACGATGGGTCGGACGTGTCCCTGGTGGTTTTTGCGACCAGAGTAGATTTGATGTGGGCGACGGAGCGCCATGATTTTGAGGTACATTGGATTATATCCTCGGAGACTTATCTATGTAAGACTAAGACTAGTATTTTAGTAAAGACTTGCTTTAAAGGACACTTGAGATTTGACAAGGGGTGCGCTAATGGACGGCAGTTGTGTCTGCACAGGCAGGGATGCACACTGTAGACTATAGACTTTCAGTCAAAGCCGACGGGTTTTGGTATTTGGAAGACTGAGGTGCATCGGTGATTTCTGTCTATGTTGGTTTTAACAGAGTGGATTCCAGAGAGAGAGAGAGAGAGAGAGAGAGAGAGCGAGAGAGAGAGAGAGAGAGAGAGCGAGAGAGAGAAACAGCAGTCCACTAAACTTGGGCGATCCCCACTTGGAAAAAACCCATCCAAGCATCAGAATTCTACGATCATTTCGGGGCCTCTCGACCGTTGCAATCCAAGACAAATCGATCAAGTGCCGGGTGGAGGGGATGATGTCTCAAGGGTTCCTTATGTCAGTGCAGCAAATGACCTTGCGAGGGTTCTAGAATGAGGTTTGGTCCTTCCAGGTTGATGACCTCAAAAGGAACAAAGAGATATGGGGTTGGATTGAAGAACATGAGGGTTTGTCCCACTCTCTCATGTGTTCTTCTTAGAGTTCATTGCCCTGGCGAGCTTGACGGAGCGGATTTCCTCAAGAGCAGGGCGGGGCGCGCCCTGTGAACCTGGAAATAGAAGAGCTTGGAACACATGTCTTAGGTTGGAGGAGTTCCTCATTGAAAAGACACTCTTTCCGGAGTTGAGAAAAGCCTTCATCCTTTTTCAGCCCCCAAAGCCGAGAAATTCCATTCTTGCACGACGAAACCAAACCGAGAGACCCAGACAACGACCGTGAACGCGTCCAGGCCTCGCGGCATCTTCTTCGACCCACGGGATCGAGATCGATTCCGGAAAAGACACAACAGCTTGTTGTTACTAGTATATATATATATATAGATGTATATAGTAATGCACTTGTTACGTTCGTAGCGATGCACTTGTTACGTGAAGGTTCGCTTCTTGCTATACGTACGACGTACCCTCAATGGGCGACTCCAGAGTTCCGCGGCGTCGATCGCAGATGTTTGCTCGTGCTTTCCTCTCGCACAGCTCCGACAGGTCAAAAGGCGGTTTGAGAGGCTTCGTGTAAAAAGGGCTGCTCAAATTGTATTCCAAAAGTAAATGTTCCCCTCGACATGTCTTGAAGACAACTTTTTTAAATCTCTTGGGACACCCAAAGACCAACTTGTTGCCAAGCAGCCCTTTTTCTTCCATCATCTTCCACCATCTCTCTTAGCTTAGCTTATAGCTTCTTATTGCTGCGCTTCTAGCTGCTAGCTGCTCGCTCTCGTGTCGCCTGCCGCTTCGCCTGCCGCTTCGTCCCTCCGGTGGAGCACCGAGAGGTCGGTCTACCCGGTCGGTCTACCCGCTCGACGCCGGCGCGGTCGGCCGAGGTCTTGATGCCTCCGGCGGTGCTCCTCGTGACCGAGGTCTTGTACAGCTGGACCCCTCTGGAGCCCGACCGAACCAACGAAACCGAGATGACACGCGGCGAAACCGGCGAAGACCGGCGGTCCAACCGGTCCCTGCATGGTGCGGTCTTCTGGGATGCCTTTTTGGTGTTTGGATCCTGTGTTTGAGTCAAGCCACAGGCTCCACTCCTGGCGGTGGCTTTGTTTTAGTTTGCTTATTTTGTGTGTATATGTTTGGATGCAGCATGGGAAGGAGCCTAGGCCTAGGCATATGCGGCATAGAGTCGTAGGGTGTTTCATTCATTGTCCAACGGTGTATCACACGGCCTGGACTCGCATGAGAAGTCGTGGCACCGACACTGGATCAAAATTGGTGTCCACCTTAGTTTCACAATCACCCACGGCCTCAGCACCTTCATCACCTCTTTGCCTTCTGCATGTTCGAACCAAATGCGACACCGTGCAGGAGAGTTTGAACTTGGGCCCTGACTGCACGTTCCAAAGTTGGCTGGTGCAGATCCAGGAGGAAGGCACTGGAGTTTGGAACTCTGTGGAGAGCTGCCTGCAGCAGAGCGCTTCGGAGTGTGGCTTGCCAGACGTGAACCAGTTGGAACTACTGCAACCTACCGAGACCATCCGAGACCATCCGAGACCATCCTGTCTGGGTGTGAACTACCCTACACTATCCGGGATCTCGAGCGACACCCAGACAGGACGGTGGTATGTTGTTGACCGTCTTCTGGAAATGGGTTCTCTCTGTTGGAACGCAGGAGAATCCTCGCAGCCCTCAGAAATCATGTTCATGGGAGGTTGAATGACTCAACGATGGGTAGATGACTCCAGAAAGGCATTTATATCATGAACATTCGCCCATTGGTTGTATGATCGGTGAGACCCCGTCCGACAATTCACCTGCCGTTGTACTCAGCTTGCCCATGCTCCTCCTGAAGTATGTCCTCTTCAACCATATCCTGTTGTAGGTCTCCTGGCTTGCTTCTACATCACGTCTATAATATATATATATATATACACACATACACATATTATATCTATTATCTACGTGAGTTCACCACGAAGGCCAGTATACATATTAGAGATATTGCTTCAACCCCCTCGTGGCTTCGGATGTAGCGGAGGGAGCAGAACATCCCTGCCAATCTCCCCCCCTCTGGGATGACGAGCCCGCCGTAAACTCTGGCCAGCCTCCGCCCCCAAAACCGAGGTCTGATTCAAGGCTTGCAGTGCGACACCGACTACAACGTCCGCGTAGCCGCCATCTGCCAGGTCGCCGGGGGTCGAAACGTGCGGGACTCCGGAGTAACCCTCGGAGACCGATAAAGCAGTTGAAACACGAGCCTGGCGGATGACTGACATGAAAGGCGCGAACGACTTTTCCATGCGTGGCATCCTCCCGTCCATTTGTGGCCGTTGTGCCATTGTACTTCGTATCCATCTATGTCCATCGACAGTCAAGCGATTTAAGAAGCTGCTAAAGCAACATCTGAGGATGCCGTGTCCTTAAGCCACACTAACACACCTCCTTCCTGGCCCGAACTCCTTCCCTCACTCGTCTCCTTCGTTGCGGAGTTCGCGGCTCGGGGTTCGCCAGGAACCTGAACTTGTGGGTGAGTTCCGCACCAGCAGCTTCAGGACGGAAACAGGCAGTCTCGGTCAGTTGGGTTTCGGGGGGGCTCCACAGAAAGCGCGAGCGCGCCAGCGCTGTGGCGCGGTGGACATGAGACTGAGACGGATTTCGGATGATTTCTATAGCTATAGGCTATCTTGTGATCCGGGGTTCACCGAGAACCAGCGCGTTCGCTGTCCAGAGCCATCGGAACCATCAAAGACACTCCAGACACTCCAGGGGTCCGGAGCAGCTCCTGGTCGAGACACCCCCTGCCCCACCCCTGTCCTCACCGGAAAAGGGTGGCTGACCTGGTCCCAAAGGAGTGAACATCAGTTTTTTTTTGTCCCACGACCCGTAAGAGTTCATGAACAAGAATGATGCCAGCATAGACCCCTGATGATATACTTCAGTTTCAGCTGGTCATTTTTGGGGTGGTCAACCATCACCTGAATTTTCAGCTTGGTACAAAAAAAAAGATGATCACCTGATGGAACACTTTCTGGTACCAACCGCATCCAACTGCTCCCATTCACCAAAGACCAGGCGCACTGGTCACAGCCGTCCGCCCGGCCAGGCGACGTGTGCCTCCGCCCGGCAGCCACGCCGAGCGGTCTCAACGCCACGCCCGGTGCCCCGGGCAGCTCCTTGCAGCTCCAGTGGCATCCAGGCCGCGCGCGGGCACGTCACGCGGTGGCGGAGGAGCGCGGAGGGGTGAGGCGGGGGTGAGGGGAATGCTTTTCGCTCCACAGTGTTTGAAGACTGGACTAGACTGACTACAGACATGTGACATGACTATAAAGGCATGATAAAGTATGTAGTTGGGATCTGTTGGGACCTTCATCCACAGAATCTGTTCTTTCTTCGATCGTGCTCTTCCCTCCCTCGCGGACCGCGGAGCTCGCGATCGTTCGCCGGTGAGGCGCCGAGCCGATGGACTGCAGCTTCTTCTCCTGGGAGTTGAATCTTCGTGTCCAGGGGGCGGCCGAGTGGCAGAGCCAAGGCGAGCCGCTCGCGGAGCGCGCGCGCGCGAGATATCGCGAGCGCTCCGATCGCGCCGTAATCGCGGGCCAGCGAGCGGGCGAGACAGGACAGTGGAGGCAAGGTTGGTTTTGGACAGGCGCCACTACCCCACCCCTGCAGATAAGAGGATGAGCTAGGGTGTGGACTGTAAAGCACACAAAAGGTTGATGCAACATGCTTTGGCCTTTTCCAGACATTACAGGAACATGTTGAGTCTTTACAATCCTGCAAAATTCACCAAGAAGACTGTTGACCAATCGGAGGGCCTTCATGTTGGGAAGACCCATCGGTTGAACTTTGACACCTACTCCTCACAGGACTGTAGGTTGTATGCTCCTCAACTGGTGGATTCTGTTGAAGTATCCAATAGAGTCAATAGAGATTTCCACCCCAACAAGGAACGGAAGAGCCCTCCTCCAAGGACGAATGGGGCTAATTCTCTACATCCCCCACCTGAGAAGGTCTTGAATTTCCAAAAAAGATTCGGGCCATCAGTCTTCATCGTCTGAGCTATGCTGCTGCTACTTCTCATCCTTGAAGAACTTCCGGCAGAAGGGGCAGTTGACCCAGTGAGATCAGCCAACACAGCCCTTTCCAACTCAACCCCAGTCTTGGGAGGCTGTGAGGGTGGTGGTGCTCGAGAGAACTCCAGCTGCACGGCTGGTGGATTGCAGTCTGACACGACCTATGAGATCAGGCCAGCTTGGGCAATTGCCTGTGTTTGAGGGATGCAACATGTTGGGTGGGAGTGTCACTCAAACTGGACAAAAGTTTTTCATCTTTGTGCTGGTAACAACCTTAAGCTTCCCTACTGCACGTAGCAAGAAGGGCAACGATATAGACGAACAGTTATTGTCCTTTTCCCCAAAGATCAAGCATCTTCGCCCGGATCTATCTCTCGTCGCCCCGATCTATCGATGACGGGAGGATCAGGGAGAACTGCAGCATCTCCAGCACGAACTCGGATTCTTGGCTGTGTTGGGCGACCGTCGATATCAACGCGCCTGCTGATGTGGGCCAGCTGGGATGTACTGTAATTTTTATGACCCCAAACGCTCCAAGTGTTCACAGGCCTCACAACCGGTCCCTCAAGGCCTGATTTGGGAGCCTAGACCGTATGAGGCTCCGGCTCCTACTTAGAAGGGTCTATGAGCGTCTGGGTCATGGATTTTTTTCGCAGACCGGCAGACCGACCGCCTTTAGTCTTTTGGATGTCGTCTCCGACTCACGCAGGTGAGGGGGGGAGGTCCGCCCCCGAAGTCACGCGACATTGCTGGGTGAAAAGCTGGATCTGAATGATTGATGGGTGGTGTGGATAACCTCCAAGTGAGTGGAGTAGCTGGGCACCCCGTCTTCCTCCATGGATCGCACCCCTAACCTTGTGACTGCTGGTCTATCTCATATTGGTGCTTCGGAAAGCAACAGCCCCAGCAGACAGAGCTCGGGGCGCCCCAGTCACGGGCTGGGACTCACCAAGCCGACGTGGGACTCCTGGACACCCAAACTTCTTTGATTGATTTATGTTTCTCCAGTTTTCCTGGTGCAGGGTGAAACTTTTGGCTGTTCTTCGACTGAACTGAACGGGATAGAAACACAGATCGATCCAACGAGACAGCGAGATTCCTGGAATCCTGGTGATGTTTCCTCCAACAAAGACCTGATCCTCCTGCTCTTGAAAAACACCACCTGGCTCAGCCCCCAAGGAATTCTTCCATTTCCGGCCCACGTGTGGATTCTTCTTCGCCTCTCCCCAGCAGCAGAAAAGCCACCGCGTTCGCCCGCGTTCGCCCACGTTGTGCCTCGAACGCGAGGACTGGAGCAACGTCGCCTCGGCCAGCACCCACGTGCTCTCCGCCGAGGTGCCAGGCCGACCACCACGGCGCGTCCGTCGTTCCGTCGTTCCGCGCGGGGACCATGAGGTGGGGTGCCGCGACGTGCCGCCACGCGGATCCTGGCGGCGCTTTGGAGACGGGGGCGCCCAGTAAAAGACCATCCTTTTTGGTTTGTTCTGAGGGGGAAGGACATGCCAGTTTGGAAGGCTTTTCGGCTTTTGCTCGTTGTGCGGGCAACATGCCCTGGGGTCAAAAATGGAGCCCTGCGGGTTCTGGCGTTCGTTGGGGTCAAAAGCACCCGTTCCAAGAAGGGAGATTCTGTGAGCTGTATCGTATCCAATGAATCAGCGCACTCAACAACCATCATCCACCAAGTGACTTAAAAAGAGTGAGTTTTTGTGAGATCGGATAGGTGGGGTCGGTAGATGTCGGGTTAAGCAAGTCAAGTGTAATCCTATAGTACTAAATAGGCTGTCATCCAAACGCTTCAAAATCGGAGTCTCTAGCGTGGCCCTCGAACAAAAGCACGTCGAAGAACTGCACGGTAGGGTCTTTGTACCTTAGTACATTCCTGAACAGGAATCTTGGGTAGCATGGTATTACTGCGAGCAAAACTGCTGAATAGACTTTTGATTGCATTGCTCGAAGGGGTCTTGGAGTCCGTTCATTCTCGAGGATGGTCGTTGGCGCAAGCGCCCTGATTCGGAGCGTTACGGCCCCCCAAGCATGTTAGTCTCTAAGTGGTCTGAAGAGCACCTCAACATGACCAGAAGAGCTGTCAGAGCTGTCCCGTTCGCAAGACACCGTGAGATCACGGTTCTCCGAGTCAGAGTACGCTGCTTCTCGGTGTGAGCAACCCACGTTTGGGCCTTTGGAGAAGCTCAGTCCGTGGGGGAAAGTGAGGGGATACGCCACGGTTTAGTGAATCATGGGAGAGAGAAATCATGATGAATTAAAGATTACGGCCGCCAAATGGCGGTTGAGAAAAGGATGGTCATGGGTTTCACAAAATCCTCAAAACGTATCTAGGTCATGGTCGCATGATCTCACTGTTTGCTTCAACGTCGAGTTGTGAAATCCCTGTTTGACCCCAGACATGAGACCTTCTTTTCAAACCACTGGGCTGTAGAGGAAAACCGTCTTCCAGCCAGGTCAATTCCATCAGGTTTCATGTTAATCTTCCACCCTAAGGATCCGAACAGACCCTCCTATAACAAGGGGTCGAACCCTCTATATCCCTCTATAACAAGGGTTTGGGGTCCCGAACCAAACCTGTGTTTTGGGGGGTGCGGATCCTTAGGGCAGGATCTCTATGACCTGATGCTTTTGGATTGCTTCGGGTCGGCGACGACCGACCGGGCGCATTCGCTACATTCGCTACGGACCGAGCAGAACAGATCACGATCCCGGCCCCTCATCGAAGGCATTCACGGAAGAACGGAACAACGGTGTGGACACATGTCTCCCGGATGTTCGAGCGTCCTGGTCACCTCCTCAGCCAGTCCCGAAGAATCCCGAGAAGACTCGCCGCCCAACTCCTCGCCAGGCCTGAATGCCTCGGTGGTCTCCTATGACACCGTGCAGCTGTCTTGGGCGCAGCCGTTGTTGAATGATTGTCCGGGCACTCAAAATGGAAGAAGACCGAGCGAGGTTTGGAGTAGCTTTCGAAGTGCATTTGAAAAAGGGTCTTGATGGTTTACTGCACCTCTTTTTGGAACCCGGATAGATGAAATGAACACCATCTTTGTCCAATCATGCTATTGTATGCTACTGCAAGTATAATGTCTACCGTCTACCTGTTTGCCGATGGATCTATGGATCGAAAACGCATGGCTTGGCTTAGATCTTCGTTCGCTCGATACTTCTGTGGTCTTTTAAGGCGGTCCGGTCCCTGTGCTGGTCGTGTCTCGCATTGGAAGCGACAGCAAACCCACCAGGATGGGCTTCGAATAGGCGAACGGCTGAGAAAACAGGCGGTTCGAGATCGCTCTGTTTTTCCTCCCCCTTCGGAAGACCTTGCTTCGAACAGGCGTCTTCTCGCGGTACCAGATCCAGCTACTTTGCAGCACACGGGGTGAATCCGCAGTTGCCTGGGCGGTGGTGGAGCTGTGCTTGGGGGTAGAAGTGGTGCATGAAGGCACCAACCTTGTAAGAAAGGCGTAGCCTCGCTGGCATAAATGGGGAGTGTATTTTAGTTTTTTCCATGAGATGAGGTGCATGTTGCAAGGTGATCACTTCAAAACTGGTTGGGTGATTCTTTCCTTGTTTCAGCCCTCATTCTTAATGTACAATGTAAATGCATGCATCCTCAGTAGTATCATGTGGTGTGTGGATTCACTAGGGGTTCTGAAAAGTTCTCTTTCCAGTCCTGGTAATTGAGCAACACTTGATGTCAATCCTCATCCTGATGTCATCCTGCATCAACATACCGATGAACTGTTTGGATTTCCTTGCCTGGATCGCATCGTCGTCCTTCGGTGGAGAAGAGACACACCTCTGGATCAGGAAGAGAGTCTCTTCCCCCACCATGTCAACCAAGAGAGGTTCAGTGACCATAAATAGGACCTTACTGGGGTACCTATGGGATACTGTAGTCTATAAGGTCCTTCAACCTCTGTTGGACTGTTTCATCCTACTCTATACTCGTCTCCACGGGTGCCACGCTCCCTCCCCACCCTGCTGGGTCGGCGTCGCCGGACGTGTCCTGCAGGTGGTCTCTCCAAAACGGCACGTGGCAGGACATCTGCCAGGCAGAGTGACACAGTTGGGCTGGCTGTGAGAGGAGAGGGAGACCCAACACTGGGGAGGGGAGGGGGTATGTGTTCTTAGGTCTTCCGAAAAGGTCCCGCAAACGCAAATGTCCACCCCTTTGAACACTACTGACAGAACATGACAAAGCGACACATAGAAGTCAGATCAAGAAGAGCTGTTCAATTGCAGAACCTGCTTGCCTGACCATGCCTACATGGGCGCAGCTCCTCTCCCGTCTTTACACACCTGGTATTTCGCCAGGCGGAGCTGTCGAGTAGCTGCGTCTTGGGCTGCCAGGCGGGGTGAAAAACCGTACTTCAGCATTCTTTTGGCAATTCCCAGTGAGTAAACATTCCACCTTCCGTTCAGACTGCACCCATGTGGTGCCACATGTTCGTTGAGTCCTGATGTTCCGAATGCACCCACTGGAGACTGAATGGAGGAGAGTAAGACTTAGACTCTGTATGACGACTCAAACAAACATGGAAGAAGCCTTGGAAAGTTCTTCAGGGCCTCCCTTTCTCCTTGTCGAAGACCCTCCACTTGCCTCTCCAAAGGTCCACTGAGCCACTGAGAAGCTTCAAAGATCGGCAGACGTAAAGAAGGACCTTGAGATCCCCTAGGCCCTAGACTGACCGACTTTGCATCTTTTTTTTGGGGTGGGGTGAAACTTCAGAGATGTGACCTCATGCTCAAGCTTGCTTGAAGTGCTTTGGAACCCAGGGATGACACCTCCTTTTCGAGCCCTGACCAAGACACCGAAAAACACCCGTTTTGCTCAGTTTTAGCCTCCTTCAGCCAGGTCACAGGTCTTCCTAGCCGCTCCCTGGTGCGCTTCCGCGCGCAAGTGCTGTGCGTGCGAACCGTGGCGAACAGCGGCTTCGCAGTGGCTGAGGCTCTGACGGAAGTGGATGGGTAGGGCACGATTAACTGAGGAGTAGCTGTTGCAGGCTAAGGAAGGATGACATGAAGTAAGGAACGGAGGAATAGAGTTACTGTCTTGAATGGATGAATGGATGACATGTTAGTAGCTGTTACTGTCTTGAATGGAGTTTGTCAGGATAATATGAATTGGCGCATGACAGTCATGCACCGCGTGTGTTTGTAGGCCAGGACGAGGCGGTGAGCGGAAACGGATGAAAAGGGAATGTTTGGGGTTTCGTTTGGTTCATGATTTTTATGATCAACATTTCCCTGGGACTTTCTCAACAAAAAACATCAGGGGGAGTCCAGATTCATAGGTCTATATGACTCTATGACGCAGTAAAGCCAGGTCATTTGACCATATTTGAATAGAAGTCGCGTGTTTGGATGACCAATCTGGTGAGCAACACCTGTTTCTTACGTCTTTCACTGCCCTGTCTAGGAACCAGGTTCGCTACTACACGGGGCTCCTGGCATCGCTACGGAACAGAGCCTTTTCGGACGCTGTCGCTTCCGCCCGCCGGGCTCCTTCCACCAGGTGGCCATGCCGGACCGGCTCATGGGCGCTCCGGAGAACGCCGCCCGGCCGCAGAACGTGACGCCGGAACTGCGGGGCGAAGGAAGCGTGTTCGACGACGGGAGAGGGTGGAGCTTCATATGGAGTGAGTCGTGGAGAGAAGCGGATGCTTGGGAGGGGGTGTATTTGATCTGCGCAAGATGGAACTGGGTTCCCGAAGGAGTCTAAAAACCTTTGTCCTGGTCAGGTGTACCATCCCATGACAGGCAGAAGGGCCTAGCAGCCTATAGCAGGCTCTGCCTTGGATTCAACCATGCCATAAACTGCCATCAAAGAGGCACACTCCCGAAAACGGACACTGAGACGCACCCAGGGTCCGGCTTTCCTCTCGGGACCCTTTCTGATCGAAACAATCTGTGGAGTTCTTTCCTCCCACAGGCGCCACGATGTGTGGCCGAAGAAGCAGGCGGCTCTGCCTTGAAAGGAAAGACCGGTAAAAACACGAAACACATCAAAAACAGCCACCCCCCTCAAAAGGTGTTTTGGCTGGCCGTGCCCGCCTAGAACTAACCTTCTCCTCGCTTCAACCCTCGCGGCAACCCTCGGGTGCCCCTGCTTTCGAAGCGGATGGTCCGCAGGTCTTGGTGGCCGCGTCGAGCAGCGCCACGGAGGTCTTCGTGTCCTGGAGCTCGGGGCAGCTGCACGACGCCCGGAGTCGTGGTGGGTGCGTGGGGGCTCGGGTTCGGCGGAGTATCCGTGAGTGTCCAGGAAAGCTGACGACATGGTCACACATGGAGACATGACTGGTCCAGGGATGTGAACGGATGAGGACTCAACAGGTGGAGTACGGAGGACGAGTCAACACGGAGTATGTGCTGGGAGGCTGGAGTAGCTGGAGTAGCTGGTGAGTACCAGTGTCTTTTTTTTTCTACACTGCTACGCTGTATGTACATACTTATATATACATCGTACTATATGAATGTGCTCTTGACACAAATTTGAACAAGTTTGTCCACTTCCGATAAAGAACATGAACCCTGACAATAGCCCCCCTGGAAGATGGTTGTCCTCCACCAACCAGTGGTTTTGGGGTTCCATGTGGTCCGAAGAGCAACTCGGAGCATCAGCACCGCTCCCTAGAACTAACATGGAAGTGGATGGCATGACCCCTTGCAAGACCATTTTTTCCTCTACAAACAGGGGGTGCCATCCACTGGTGCCATCCACTTACATGTTAATTCCAGTGAGTGTAAGTCACTGGGATGCTCAAAAAAGGGCTTCGATTTGGCTGGTACAATGGTACCCCACTTCTGAGATCATGTTCATATGGTCAAGAGACTCGTGCTCGACTCTGCTACTTGTAGACTTGAAGAGCCACTCTGCCACTCCGCCGCCTTCGAAGAGCCTCGATGCGAGGATGCGATGGACCGGACCGATGACGCTCGTTCCTAAGGACTGCGATTTCCAGCGGTGGCAACTGGAGTTGTACACCGACGCCACGGTGGCTCGGTCGGGCATCGGCGCGGGTGAAAACGGCGCACGGGACGGGCGGCCAAGTCGACGACTTCAGAGTCTGCCAATCCACCAAAACAAGGGGCCTAGGTTTTGGAGGCCGTGAATGGGATTTGGCTCGAAACATCCTGACTTCTTCATCCAGTACTAGATCAACAAGTGCTGTATACGGAGCGAGGAACAACCATTCAACGGTCAGAGGGGCTCCTAGAGAGCTAGCTAGGTCATTCTTCTTAGCAAAAAACAGTTCTCAACGGTCAGAGGGGTTAAACAAGGGCAACGCAGCGATCAACGAAGTCGTGGGAGTGGAGCCACAACGAGGTCGTCGTTTTCGCTTTCATGTCGTTGTTGTATGTTGTTGTGGGAGTAGCCGTCGAGGTCGTCCTGGAGTAACGAGAATGGGCCGCCCTTGATGTTTTTGGGGAGCGAGAGGCGAGAGCGGCGGAGAGGATGAGGAATCCGCTACTGACTGTAATGGCAGCTGCGCTGGCGCACTGCAGTACTGCGCCAGCGCACTGCAGTACTCTAAGGGATGGCAGCCATCTGAAGCTTGCAGCTTCTCGAGCCCGAGTGATGCTTGGCAGCGCGCGTGGCGGAACCGGACGGGTCCTTCAGCGTGTTGTCGGTGCGGCACTTGGCACCAACATAGGCTCGGCTGAGGCGTTATTCTTTTTTCTTCGGCGTCTTCAAACGTTTCTGATCACAAAAAGGGGATGGTTTGGTTGGAGATTTCGTATGATTTTGTGGCGTTTGATGCTTGCCTTGCTGGTTGACCTTTGAATCCGGCTTTCCTGATCAATATCAAAGACCGTTTGAATGAATCACCAATGTGTCTTTTGAAGACATCAGGCCAGGCTGTTGAATCTGTTGATTCTGCTCCCCAGCAAAACCACCGTGAAGCCCAGGGTTGCAAGCCTTCCAAACACGAGCTTTTGCAGCGTTTTCGACTCAACCGTTTGATCCTTGATCCGTGACGGCTTCGTGATCCCCCAACGGATCACGAACGGTCATTGGACGCTCGTCCGAATCAACGTGATCACATGATCATGTTTTGACCGCTTGCTTGATATTCTTTTTTGCTGACTGGTGCGACGAAAGCAGGGAATGAGGGTGGCTGGATCCAAAGGAATCTCTATTGGGGGCTCAACTTCCCTCATTCCCTACTAAGCACCAGTCAGTTCGGGTTGTAGGAAGATGCTGGAAGCGTCATCCTGGTTGGCGGTTCAAGTTCGGTATATATGTTGGAGGTTGGGATCATGGGTTCGAAATAGGGCTAGCCAGGGAGCAACCCGAAAGTGCGATGAATTCAGACCAAATCACATTTTTCAGGCGGTGCCCAGCATTCTGGTGAGTTTGTGTGTGGGTTCTGAAGCAAAGGCGTGCACGGTCGCGACTCTTCTGGGGGTCACATACGACCAAAGGGAAACACCCATCACATCCAATCACCTAAGGGGTTTCATGCTGCAGGTGTCCCAGTCCCGCCTTCAGTGGTTCAAACATATTCAAACATATTTCAATAGTGCAACATAGCACAGACATGTACAGACACTCCATGTATGCCACTATATGTACACTCCGGACTGGGATAGTACAATCACTCTTCTTACCCGTGCGGGACATGTCGACAGGCCCCCCCTTCATCACGGCAGGTCCGCTCCACAAACCCCGCTGTCCGCGGAGCTTTTCTTCGGCTGCTTCGGCGGTCTCAGCCCCCACACCGAAGTCGTTGTGTGGTCGGGTCCGGTTGACGATGACCGCCACATGCCATATGCCACTCGCTCCCAGACAATCCATCTTATGAAATACTTATGTCACCAATTGAAACCTGTTATAGGGCCCTTCCCAACCCTCCATTTCGGAGACCTGTTGGAAGGTGCTGGTAGTAACATTATAGTACGTCCATGGACCCCTTTTCAACCCCTGGCCCGATCGGTCGTCATCTTCTCCCATGGATGGTTTGGGAATCCCGAAAGTCCTGAAGCCCTGCAGGTTTCCGTTTCACCCACCGAGGCGCAGGCGTGTCAGCTCTCGGGTCTGCCGTGCGACACGCAGTTTCAGCTCCGCCTCGCAGGCGTCCGGGTGACGTTCCGTTCGTCACGTCGTTCGCGGTGTCGCGCCCCGGGGGACGTCGTTCTTCCGCCGGAGGGTGGGAGGAAGAGCCAGTTCCCCCTGGGGCGACTCAGGAAGTACGTGTGGATCACCTGCAGGTCACCTGAAGCTATTTTAGTGAAGAAAACTGGTGACACCATCCACCAGAAGGAGGTCGGATCGGATCACCTGAAGCTTCCAAAACATCGTTGTGGGGGGTCAGTGGGACCCTTCGAAGCCTCATGGCTTGGAGGCTTTGTCGCCGGCGCGGTCGCTTCGACCCCGCGCGGCGTCCGACGACTGGGGACGTCCGACGACCCGAGTCTGTGACCAGAGCCAAGCAGGGTGACGGCGATGACCAGAGTTTGACCTCCAGCACTTCATTCCTCTCCGCTCCCTAGGGCCGAACCGCTCCCTAGGGCCGAACCGCTCCCTAGGGCCGAACCCAAGGAGCATTCGCTCGGTGCCGCCGCTCCGGCCAGGCCTCTGCGGCGAGAGCACGGGCGAGAGCGGCTTCGCCAGCTTCGCGACGCCCGACGTGCCGGGCTGTCATGCACAGGCAGGTGGCTTTTTGGGGGACGGGAGGCGAGAACCAGACACGAATGTGGTCGGTGTACAGAGACGAAGGCGCAGCAAGATGGAAGACCGACCAGCAGGTCTTTGATATTGGACGCCTAAGGAGTTCACCGAATCCGTTCGTTTCCGAATCCGTTGTTGTTTGGACCACAACATCGTCCATTCACTTCATGGGTGTTTACTTGTGGACCGTAAGACATAGACATGAAGGAACACATTCTGGAGTCTATTCAGGATCCTAATGGGATCATCATGTTGTTAATCACGTGTTCAGTTCTTCTGTTTTTCATGTTGAAGTGTTTTGTTTTATACCCTTCTCGGGTGGATCTTCTTCTCGTTCTCGTCCCCTTGTTCACTGCGGTAAGACTTACGCGACCGTCGCTCCACTGGAGCACGGCGGTCGGACAAACCGGGTGCAGCGGATGCTTAACAGGCCTTTCGCGAGAGATTCCGCCAGTAAAATCAGAACTATTCAGCATGTTCCATTTTGGGTTCTTGAATGGGATAGCTCAAAAGGGCTGTCGTGGGTGAATGGGTCTGGATTTGGGTTTCGCATCAGCAACAAGCATCAGCCCCTCTCGCTTGCTTGCGTGACCGGTGCCCCTAGTGCCGAGCGCGACGGAAACCGTGCGCCATCCAGGAATCCGGTCGACCGGTGGTCACGGAAGAATCTTGGAATTGATGCGCACTTTGGGAACATCATTCATGTCGTTGCTCAACACCATATCCTGGATCTTCCAATTGTGCAACATGTCTGCCTTTTCATCTATAAAACCCAGCCAAAAGGGAGACATGTTGCATAAATTGGAAGATCCAGGATATGGAGAAGCCCAGACATCTTTCTTGTTGCAAGCCCAGACATCCGCCCATTGTGTACCAGGAAAAAGACAGGACCTCGGCTCTTCACCCCTCCTGGCCGACCGGTGCCTTCAGCTGGTCGGTGAGGTCCGTTCTGACGATGTAAAGCATTGGGACTCGCCTCCGCTCGTGCGTGGATGTGGTGGCTGAACATCGAACATCCAAACCATGGTTGGTCTTCTTCTCCAATGCATCGTCCAAACTGTTCGTGTGGTTTGATCCGCATGGAACCATGTATCTGTGCAACTGAAGCCCATCCCGGAAAGACCATGAAAGACCTGTACTAGTATTGTCACAGCTGATCTTCCATCTCTGAACTCTTCCCTGAAAGAAATCCCACAGATCTGCACGTCTTGCTGCCGGAGATCTACTTCTTCAAATGGTTGAGGACGATCTGAGCACTGAGCACGACTTTTTCCAGGAAGTGTTGAGTCCAATCCCAAGGAATCCTATGGGAATGCCATGATTCTGCCAGGGGGTTTCGGCATTTTTACACAAAAGCGCAAGAACACTACTTGCAAACGCACATTGACACATTCTGCAAATTTCTGCAACGTGCATCATCATCTAGAGTCGTAGGTTTCCGCTAGTCACGCAAGAACGACATACAAGCACCTGCATGATTCGATTGAGCATGTGAATTTGAAGTCGGAAGCAGTTGCTACTGTTAACACCGCAGCCACCGGTGTCTAAGGTTGGTTCGCTGGTTTGAGTGAGTATATATACAGCTTGGTTTGCAAATCGCTCCTGCACCGCTCCTCACCGACTGGGTAGACACGTTGAGGTTGCCGCTTCTCTTCGTTATGTTCACTTAGTGGTGATGGTGCGCTTTGAGTTGGAACCACGGCCATTGTTCCGCTACACCATCTCGCTTTCATGTTGGCACTACACCATGACTTTCCATTTGGACACCTCCCGACCCTGCGATCCCGAGAGCTTGTCCTGGTCCTGGAGATCCACTTCTGGCTTGAGCACGACTTTCAAGGAAGTGTTGACTCCAGCCCCCGGGAAACTCATGGGAATCTCATGCGCCCAACTCATTCTCCCAAATATTTCTTCGACAGACTTCGAATACAGATCGTTTGCGAAGCTGTGCCTCGACCACAGGCGGAAGCACAAGAACTGCTGGATACATCAGAGTACGTTTCCGCAAGTCACGCGAGAACGACTCACAAGCACCTGCATTATTTGATTGAACATGTGAGATTGAAACTGGAAGCAGTTTTTACATGCTTCTACCACCACAGCGAACGGTGTCTAAGGTTGGTTTGCTCTCGTGCGCAGCTGGCCACCGATACCGTACCTCTTAGGTAGACATGTTGAACAGGTTGCCGCTTGCTTCAGTGTTCACTTCGTGGTGTTGGTGTGCTGTGCCTTGGAACCACGGCCATGTTTTCTCGCTGCACCATGCTCCTTTCGTTTGGCGTTTGGTCCTTCTACCACCTGGGTGGTCTCTAGTCCCAAATGTCCTTGGTTGACTGCACTTTGTTCCTAGCCTTAATGTGGGCTTCCGGGTTCAGTCGGACTATGTTTGTGATATTTGTGGAGTTTCTTCCTATATTTCAATCTCCTCTTGTGAGACAGAAGTTCTTGGAGTCAACTTGGAGTCGTTGATCTTCACATCACCAGTGGACCGGTGCGACCCGTTCCCCAAGATCCACTTCGACCACTTCCACACAGGACGTCCTCTCTGGGAAACCGTCCGCCGGGGACGTCCGTTTCCTCCAGGCCCTGCCGCCCAGTTGGGTGGTGGGTTCCGAAGCTACGGCCAGCAGCGTGAGTCTGACATGGAGTCCCGGACAGGCTTGGTGAAGGGGCGAGGAGGGGCAGGCTGCTGATGGATGCTGATGGAGTTTGGAACGTGGAAACTCCAAACCGGGTGGCTCGATTGAAGCAAGAACATGGCTCGATTGAAGCCAGAGAACTACTGGTGTATAAGGGAAACTTCATGGACGAAGAACAACAAATGATACGTGAACCTGAGGACATGATATTCATATGACTAAAGCACGAGGTTTTTGCGAAGTCCATGAGATCTTTTGTGTCAAAGGAACAGCACCCTTTTGGGCTGCTGAACCTCTGGTGCTCGACGCCGCAACGGCGGCTGTGGGAGCCTGGAGCCGGACCCTGGCCCAACGATGGTGTTGAACATGTTGAAACAGAAGACTGGTCATGAGCTGGGACGTTCCGCCTTACCTTGAATGTTGACATTTTACGTTGGTTTGGGTTAGAGTCGGTTAGAGCGATGGATTTTGGTTTCCCCCAAACCACACAATCTACTGCCTACCCGACGATGCCCACAGGAGGTGGAGAATTGCAGTTTTCTTCACTGGGAGGCGCTTCAAGTGCACGACGTGTTTCCAGCTTTTGACACAGGCCTTTGAGTGTGAGACATGTGACATGTGTTGGGAGTTCAGGGTCAGTAATATCCAATGTGCTGGTTTACTTGATAGACATCGCCTAAACTCTCCAATAACTTAGATATGAAAGCCATTGAAAGCCCCCAAATCCCAGATACTGACAATCCTGTACCGACACCCAAACACCGGCTTTCAATTATTTTTTGGTTGTGGCAGTTGTTGTTGTTTCATTTCGGTGGATGTCGTGGCAATCTGCGTCACGGACATCGAAATTGGAAGAGTTCGCCCCACCCACCCTGTTACTCAGAGTAGAAAGAGAAAAAAAGATGTCCGACACCTGGATTCTATGAAGGAACCCCATTTCCATCCATTCCCAGACGTCATGCTGGAGTAGAACATGGGGACATCTCAAAGAAAGCACACATAGCAAACAGTTCCCTTTTCTTCGGGTTCATCTTCTACACCAGGCGAATGATTTTGAGGATGGCCCACGTATCCCTCCGACAGCATCGTTCGTGGTCTCGCCAGTGGGTCATGTGTTTTTGTTCTTTCCTCCCTACTCTAGTAAGAAGTGCATCGGTAACAAGTGCATTGCTACCAGAAGCAAAAAGCAAATATATCTACTAGACTATAGTAGCTTCCTATTTCAATGACTTCAGTGTAGGTTGGACTGTTCCGACCAAAAAAGGACCCCGGAAACCGAGGGCCAAACCCTCTGGATCCAGATCTATGGTGGGCGTCCCGAGGGCTACGCCTCCAGGGCCTTCTCCATGGAGCTTCTGATGCGCATACCTGGGGTGGGACACTCCCAGTAAACCTGAGACGGTCAAGTCTGATCAACTATTTTAGAGATGGAAAGGTTTCTTTTGAATATACAATGCCCTCTCTGATTTGAATTGGACATCCTCTTATAATCTATAATCCTAACCATCATCATCCACTGGGCCCAGGGTGTCTGGTGGGATATACCCCAGGCATACCATTCTTCATGCGACGGCAGGTGCAGGTGCAGCCGGAGAACCAGGCCACATATGGGCCTGCTGCAGGCGAGCGGTTCCGTCTTTTTTCGCAAACAACGGATGAAGAACGGTGACAGAGGACGTCCCCAAATTCATGAGAGAAAGATGGGGCGCATGCGAAAAACAGAAGCGCTTGCTGCAAACACGGTGTTGTGTCTGGCCGTATTCTATCTTTCATTTTTTCGCCGGTGTCGAGAGACGAAGGAAAACGATTCACGCCTGGTTCAGTGGAAGTTTGGAAGACGAAACTCCTTTACCACCGGGAGTGGTTTTCAGGTTCCATGGCGGGTCTCTTCTGTCGGGCATGGCTGGGCGCCCCCCTACGTCCGTTCGAAAGGAACCGGTCGGAACCGGCCTTTGGGCGATCGGGCTTTTTCTCACCCAAGGTAAGAATAGTAAGTCAGAAAGGCTGTTGGTGTCAACATACATAAAAAATCAATGTATAACATTTATTTCAGGCCAGACTTGTTACACGGAGGCGAAGTCACGTCAAACATCCCACAAGCAATTCGAGAAGCTTTTGATTTCAACATCGACCATGACATCCACCTTCGGCTTTTTCTCGGTCTTCGCGAGACGAACTTATTCCTGCCAGGCTGCCAGGCCCACCTGAGCAGGATGGTCGTTCTTTTGAGGTGCCACCAACCCCAAACGCCCCACTCTCTCTCACCAACACAGCCTGGCTCCCCCTACTCTCACCCAAAACGCCCGGAAAAAACAGAAAACAAGATGGAATCGAAGGCTCTACCCCCAGACCCGCAGAGTTAAACGAGAACCCTTCGCTACGCATTCGGGAAAACACCGCCGCCAGGTTGCCCCGAGGCCTCGCTGCGGAACATGAGCAGCTGCGTGGTGATCGGTCTGCAGAGCGCGACGTCGCACACCTTCCGCGTGAGGGAAGTGCCGCTCGGCAGCGCGACGGACGGGCCGAGGGCCGAGTTGAACCGCCTTAGCTGGACGGGCCGTTGGGGAGAAGTCTCGTGACGTGGCAGAGAAGTCTGGACATACAACCGTTGTGGAACTGTGGTGGGTCAGAGGGAAACATGGGAGAACGTTGACCTGACTCTATAAACGTGTTTTGTGACCAACCCACAATCCATGCGTCTTGGCGGAAATGTGATCGCCGACATTTAGTGAATGAAACACAAAATGACTCGGAGATCATATGGGTGTGTATATTGAAATAGGGAGACCATCCCAAAGTCTCCCTGGAAGAAGGAAAAAAGACCAGTCTACCCATTGGTTGGGAATGAAAGTTTATGGCGCACATAGACAAAGAACATTCAGGCAGATCCCCTTCATTGATGCAGAAACATAAAACTTGCGCACGCTGGTGGTCCCCTGTTTTGGACAAACATTCACACCCATGTGCATTCAGCAGTTTTTGCTGACCCCCTTTCTCCACACACCCTCCATTTAGCCTTCAATCTTGCGATGCTTGACCAGACACCGACGGTCGGGCTCATCTTCCGGCTCAGAGACCGGTCGGTCGTGGAATCCGGGAGAGGGTTGTCCCTGAAGACGGGTCATACCACTCTGGTCGACCATGGGATGGGTTTTTGGAGGTGGGATCCTGAGAGGAACGGCGTAGGGGGTGTCCAAAGTGTATACGACGTCGCCAGGTGTCCAAAGGCACAGAGGTGAAACCTGTCGCAACCCGCCGTTTCTCGGCCTCCGGATGCGCTGCCGACGGATTCGTGATCTTGGATGAAGTGTGGCTTCACTCTTACTGGAGGGCTCCAACCAGCCCCTGAGGTGGTTGGGGTAGGTTCTTGGGCTTCTGGTCCTACCTTCGCATGTGGGACGACCAGGAGCCCGCCTAGTGTAGGTTCTTTTTGCAACTCCGCCAGGGGCCCAGGTGGATGGTCCAACTTGGCCGAGTCCCGAGTGGGTGGTCTCCCCAAGAGACCTCGATGACGAAGGAGAGACCTCGCCGAACCGCCGGGTGTGGTTTCGCAACCATGAAACAGGTCGCCACGATGAAATCGTCGGCGCAACAAGGAAGACTCTTCACATTTACTACCAGCACCTTCCAACAGGTGGTTTCTGGAAACCCCTTAACCACTAGAAGGCTATTTATAGACACCTCTTGGAAGGTCCTGGCAGAAGATCCGGTATAGAAATCGCAACAAGTCTCTGGCCATTGGAAGAACAAATCAATGTAAACACCACACCACATGTTCCTAGAGCGTCTCCTCCGCCCGTCCTTCTTGTTCCGGCGTCCCGTCGGCCGTGTCGCTGACGGCGAGGTGCCAGGAGAGCACGTCCAGCAGCGACTGGGCGGTGACGTCGGTGCCCATCAGCACCTTGCTGGTGCCTGCTCAGGCCGTCTCGAGACGGATGGATTTGGACGAGTGACGAGAGCATGTTTTCGACGGATGGGTGCGCACCGCTTATCCCTGGGGGTTCCGGGTTCGAACACCTGGTGGGAGACTCTGGTGGGAAGCAGTTGGAATTTCCACCCTGTTGGGGAACCCGAAAGGATGGCACTTTTTGGCTCAGGTGGATGGGTCAACCAGTCGCTGGAGTGGGTGAAAGTGGCTGAAAGCGGATGTGGAGAGTACCGCTGCTTTGTGGAGAGTACCGGTTTCTGGATGAGTTGACAGCGTTGAACTATAGAGAAATGATCTCAGTGTAGATGCCACGACTGGAGTGGGATCGCATCAAATCTGATTATGTCCAAACCATGGATAACCATGCATGTGGTTGTTTTTTTTGTTTTGTCCATCCCCCTTTTTGGGGGTCTCAACCATCTCAACCCTGTGGGATCTTCTTCCGGTCTTTATTAAACCGTCCTGTCCGCAGGGTTTAATGCAGACGGTCCGGTTTAACACCACATATATGATCGAGGTTTTAGAACCCAAATGCGGGTGGGGGTCCTTCCACTCCAGTTCCTCGTCGGCTGCGCGCACATCCGCGCGCATCTCGTGAGCTGCGTGCGCCTGTGCCTCAGGCGCCGAGCGGGCTGAGGGCCAGCGAGGCCACCAGCAGCAGCGTGACCATACAGTGGGACGTACCACAGCTGAACGACTGCCACTTCCAGGTCAGATGCATGGACAGCGAAAACAGCTGGTTGTGGAGTGGTGATGTGGAGTGGTCGTTGGGGAGCATGCTAGGAGCAGTATAGGACCGTTCTAGCCAACACGGTTCCCCCCATCCTTGATCTGCATCCTTCGGGGCGTCCGTGGCCGTGATCGATTAGACGAGGAGCCAACAGCCCATGACAGCCCAGCGGTGAGATCTCATGAGCACCCTGCAAAAAGCGCAAGAAGCCATGGTGTAGCACAAAGCTTACACGGTGGTAAGGCACACACCCCAAATCCATGATAACAAACTGACCAACACTTAGTGGATTAATTATATTTAATTTATATTGCCTGTCAGGCAGGGTCTTGTCTTTGTTTTCCCTGCTCTTGCACAGCCACACAGCAGACATGGCAACAGCTCCCAGATCCGTTGTCTTTCTCTTCCCAGACCTACCTGGGGCCCGCTTGCAAGAAACTCTTTCATCCTACACGTCCCCACGCCGACACGAGCGCAGCACAGGGTTATGTGCTTCGGTGGCGTCAACGCGAAGGAGGCACGACTGGCCGGGATTGGCAGAGCTGGAAGGAGGTGGGGAGCGAACTTGGGGAGAGCTGGCGGATTTCTTCGAGGAAGCAACACATCCGCTCCCCATCGTGGACCTGGGTGCGGTTTAGAATGCTCCCGGAAACTCTACCTTGCCTGAGCAAGGCCAGGTTGAGACTTCGGCTGATGGCACTTGGACCTATCTCCAATCAGAGGCGGTCCTTGGGGCAACAGAGCTTGCCAGGCAACGACCTGCTGGGCTCGAAGAGAAGTCGACCAGTCTACCCCCAACCAGGACCCCTCAAAACCATGAAAAACAAAGGTTTTCACATACAAAAACAATGTTTTTTGCTAGGGAACACTTGGATGGTTTGTGGGGCCCCTGGAAGGTGATATTTCAAGGGTTCTCTCCCTAAAGAAGACTCCACTCCCGCAGGGTGCTCAAACGCATGATTCGTCAGACTCTGGTTCGCACCACCACTCTCCTTGGAGGCTTGGCCCCACTAACTCGCCCCCCCCCAAACGCGGACAGAGGTCCCAGGAGGGTCACGCCCTTCTCCCGAAGTTCACCATCCACCGATGTTCAGCGAGAAAACCGCCGACTGTTCCGATGTTCAGCGGCGAAGGCAACTGGTCGAGCTCCACGGGCTGCAGCTTCTTCAGCAGCAGTTGTGAGAGCACCTGCACGGCGAATGGCCTTCCCTCGAACGCGCAGATCGACGTGGAGGCCGAGACGCCAGTGGTAGGCAGGTTTGAGGGCTAATGGTTTGAGGGCGTGGAGCTGAGTTTGCTTGTATAGAGAGAAGCAATGGTCGTGGAAACTCGTTGCATTCATGCAATTCTGAGAGGCTTGGTTTCTGCTTCATGTCCTGACCTTTGCCAACACGTCCCTCTCCCAAAGAGAAGCCACACTACCACGCCCTCCCACGAGTAGCGCTCGTGGCACTGCGCTCAGCTCGCTGCGCCAGCCCCAGGTGAGGGTCTCGTGTACTCAAGCAGAGGCCGAGTCGGACTGGACGTCTGCGAGCTTCCAGACCTTGCCAGTGCCGTGGTGTCATGGAGCAGCAGCATTGTTGCTGCATTCCGGGACCGGACAAGGGTGGAATCTCTGACACCATCACCCAAAGACTCCATGTTTGGAATATATGCCAACTTTAGGGCCCCTATATTATATAGGCCCCATATAGTATGGCATACATGGAGTGTGGGGATAGATGGGAAGACGAAGGGCAGAAGCCTCGAGGCATATTTTGAGAGGCTTGGGCGCATTGAAAGAGTATCTCTTCCACCACACACGAAAGTATACAAGCAGGGGCCACAACTGCGACGCCGGGCATGTCTGCAAACTTAGGGCCCCTTTTCCGTAACCCAGCACCTCCCCCGACACCCCTCTAAGTCAAGGTTGCTTTTTCTCGGTTCGCGGACTTGTTTGCATCCAATTGCTTTACTGGCCGCGATGAGATAAGCATGGCAATGTGTAGCGCAACTTTGATTCGGGGGTCTGTATATTTTTTCACTCCTGCTTGGTTAAGTATACTGAGTCAGAGGCATATACAACACCATTGAAGGAGCAGTGAAGTTGCAGGCTAAATACGTGGGAACCCTGCATCAACAAATTTAACGATGTTCCTCTCACGTGATACCACGAACATAGCAAAACAGCGTTGACATGCTGGGATGTCCTTCAAAGCTTGGATTCTATACCGGAAAAGTAAACATCGTGAGTCGAGTCCGCAGCATGAGCAATTCGCTCTCTGACCAACCCCCTCGAGGGATGTGCAAAGCTTGCCAGTTACACATTATGCATGTGGGCTGTCTCGGTTGATCCTCCATGTGGCCACTATATAAATTCAACGGCCGGTTGATGCGTAGCGTGCCTCTTTCCAGCCACAGCAAGCAAGAAGATACTTCCAAAACACTACAATCAGGTCTCAAGCGATCGAGAATAACACATTTCAAGTCTAATAGAGGATGGGAACCTCGAGCTGGAGATGAGAAAACCTTGGCTACAAGGATGTCACGCCGACCCTGGAACAAGTCGGAACACATAGTAGGCTAAAAGGTAGAGAACATCTTAGAGAACCCAACAAAGGGAGACAAAAGAAAGAACACACCATGTGAGCAAATCGGAGGCGTTGTTGATTTTGAGGGAAATATCATCAAATCGCTCCATCATTAATTGACCCCAAACACCAACGTCGACGTGGCCAAACATTAACAAACATTTGCAGAAAAAAGCTTCACTGCGGCATGCGTGGAAGTATCAGCGAAAGTGGTTTCAACATGAAACTCTTCCATTCATTGCCAGGGTTAGCAAAACAATCAGCGTCTCGCAGCACGGCCGTGATTCGGGCAACGAGCATCTCTTGACCTACCTCTTAAGCAACGGTGGCCAAATCGGACAGAAGGTGGAGATGTGTTGCACTTTGGAGACGTGTGACCTTCATGGTTCCAGATGCCCAAGCAACTCCGTTGGAAGCGCGGAGCAGCCGTAAGCGCTGCCGCGCTGGAGCAGCCGGACGCCGATGCGATGGCGGCTGCCGAGGCTGCTTAAGCAGCTCGTTAGATTCTAGTCAAAAATGGCGTTGATGAAGGGCAACTGTGCGGACATACAAAGGCCTGCAGAAAAAGGGGGTCCTCTCGTTGCACAGCAAGTTACTTACAATCGGCCACAGCTCCAAGTCAGAGGACTTGCACGGCCCACGCTTGCCGGCAGCATAACGCTGCAAAAAACACTCTGCATCTTTCTCTTCAATTGCAGCACTGTCCAACGTGCCATTGATCGCATCCAGAAGATGGCGGTTGCGGGCGCTGCCGAACCCCAGAGCACCACAACAATGGGTCTTTGTCCACGCCTGACAAATCTGACAAACCTTTCTTCTCACTCGGCAACCAAAGGCACTGCAACATGTGGGCATACTGCATTTTGGGGTGCCTGCTATGATCATCAATCCAAAGCCATGTTTGCAAAGTGCGGTACATAACCAGCTTTCACTAGTTCCTTTTTCCCTCCAACCCAGCGACGGCTCTGATAGCGCCGTGGCCACATGAAAATGCCACCGTCCACTGCCATGCGGCTCACGGAAAACACTTGCGTGTGTGACAGCAGCTGCAGCGTCACATGCAGGCAAAACAATCTGCAAGATGTCTTCCCTTGCGGGGGCATTGGATGGATCCAGGTTGGGTCTTCTGCACAGATTGTGAATTGTGAATCTATTTGGTGGGCTGCCCAGAGGCAAGGTGTGGCTTCTTTACAGCAGCCACCAAAGCTCTCTGGGCACCGCGGCCATAGTGGCTGCTATGAACTCGTCTCTCTCCTGTACAAGATCCGCCATGGTGACATTGCCAGCAGTCCTTGCCAAAACAGCGTCCAAAACAACCTTGATGGATGCATCTGTTTCTCTCAAATCACAGCTTCCACTAAAACCCTCACTGTTTTGGACTTGCCGAGCAACTGCCAAGCAGGAAGATCTGCACTTTCATGTTGATCGCTCTCCACAACATCAAGTGCTGCGCTTGCAGCATCAATGCTTTCAGGCCCGGGCTCCGCACCTGCCTGTGCTTCAGCAACTTGAACAGCTGCACTAGCACTATGCGGTGGGATTTCACAAGGGCTGGAGGACGCCTCTGCTTTGACAGCAACCTACGTCGCTTCATGGCTTCGAGCCACGCGCACGTGCCTAATTACGAGAAAACAAGGTCGACAGCCCGCACATGTCCTGTGAACCGTTTCTGAAGAAGAATGTGTCATTGACCAATTTTCATCACCAGTGTGAGGCTGATTAAAGAACTGTCGCAGGCAGCTTGGGTGACATCGACGGCAATTCTGCCACCAACAAGACTCATGGAAAATGGTCACAGTCAGTGCGGCCAGTCCAAAAATCTGCTGCTGACAGAAAGACAGGCAGCAACAAGACTTAGAGGCAAAGACAGAGACACAGATCCAAAACAAACAAACCAACAAGAGAGAAAAAGACAGAGAGAGAGAGAGAGAGGACATTAAAAGACACCGAAACAGCAAAATAGAAAACAAAGGAGAGCAGCAACAACAACAACGACAATGATAGCAGCGGCAGCAGCAACAACGACAACAGCAGCAACAAAAACAACGGCAACAACAAGCCAAGAAGCCTCTGCGCGTCGAGCTCCACGTCGATGTAGGATGATGTAGGCACCTGCGCGGGGCAACGCGCAGGGAAACACCAACATGGGGAGAAGCGAGCAAGAACGAAAAGAGGCGAGAGACAGGAGGAGGACACAAGGATAGAAAGACAAGGGTGGTCCCCAGCTGCGGCGCATGTGCAACAATCCAACCCAAACTCTTGCTCGTGACACCCAGCCTCTCCCACAGGCACCTACCCCGACACCGCCGCAGCCACAGCTGCCGGCCACTGTCAGTTGCCACACCCGCCGACAGCCCAGCCGCAGGATGTGACTTTCAAGATTCTGAAGCGAAATTGTTCCCTCCCTCTATGATTTACCACAAAAGTCCAGTGCCGTTGCACCCTGGTCTAGTCTCTTCCAATTGACAGGCCCCAGCAAGCGGCCTGGGCGTGTTTTTTGAGTACATCTTGTCTAAGACATATGTTCCGGGTTTGGGTTCGCATTGAGCTGTCAGAGCTGGTTCGCAAACCGTGACGGACTTGCAACTCTAGCGCTTGCATTTCGTAGAAGATTCTGCTACGATTGTTCTCCCTTTGATTTGTAAACCATGGACTGGCACCTTCGGTGCTCCTGCTCAAAAGACATTGCCTCCGCGCAGTTGTCTCACTCCGGGCTTGCGCGAAGAGCCAAAAGCCAGGCTAGCTCGCCTGGCTTAGACCGATGCCTTTTTGCATGAGACGAGATTTGCGACGAACCTGGCAGCGGGAGTGAGAAGTCATGTAGCGGCCATGAGGACGTGTCTCACCCATGTCAGTTAGACGCATCATTTCTTCTTATACAATGACACTTGCACTTGCCTTTTTGCGAATCTGCTTCGTAGACTCCTTGCGTCGCGGAACGCAGGTAGCTGGTCTGCCGCAGCCCCACGCGTGCGAGGTGGTTCAACAAACTTGGTGGCCACAGCATCCTCCGACATGATGCGCGAGCTGAACCCACAAAGTGGCGCAGTCTCGTATAGAGGTCATAAAGGGCTGCGGCGAATCGTGAAGCTTCAACGCTATGTACCCTTATAGTATATAGGTGTTTTTTCCTCCTATACCACAACCCCACAAGGCACCAAAAAATTGGGTTTTTGATGGTCTTTGCCAAAAACATGGCTTTTGTAGATGAACACCTTTATTGTTCATGGGCTTGAGGGCCGCTGGTAAGCGCTTAAAGCAGTGGGTGTCCACGGAGATGGTGGATCTCCGGATCTCCGGCACGGCGCTCAACTCTTGTTTTTGGAAGATCCCCGAAACGTCCGACCCTCCCCGTTGGCACTGGATCTGTAAGGACCCATAGGTCGTCTATTCTGTTCATGTTCGGTGGGTAAACCGGTCCGTCCCCTGGTGGGACCCACAGCTACATCCCCGAAGAGGTCAAGGATGAACAAAGGATCCGGAAAGACTGATTCCCCACAAAAGTTCTCGACTGAAAAAAACCGGGATACACACTAAGCTAGCTCGACTCAATGCTTTTCTGGTCCTTTACGGAACACGTTCCTTTCAACCTCCTGGTCTACATAAGTCTCCATTCACCTTCTCAGGTTCGATGGATCCATCGGGCCAGGTGGTGACCTTTCATCTCGGTCGCGTTGTTCAGGTGCCGGCGGGTGCTGTCGTCCAGTTGAGCCTCTCCGAGATCTTCACCGGAGGCGGCGACGGACCGGTGCGCGGACCGCGGGTGGTGTGGTTATCGGGTCGGGAAGCGGCAGTCTTTCTTGGAGGATCATGCAAGATCTTGATTTATAGGCCCCTCGCTATTGGGATTCAAACACCAGATCCTATATATATATATATAAAAAGGTTCATCAATCAAGATCCTACATGACTCTCCTCAAACACGAACAGTTCAGTTCAGCAGTCCAAGGCTGGTGAAGTAGATGATACATCCTTGACATTCCTTAACCTATAGAAGGGTTCGTTTGTGTGTTTATCCATGTGATGTTCGGTGAACCTCAGCGAAAGTTCATTGAGCTATACCTTCACCTTCATCGTCAACTCAGCACCACGCGTGGCGCAGCACTACGCAGGTGGCACTTTGTCCTGGACACCACCGGCCCTAAATGATTGCGAGACTCGGCCGAGATCTCACCCGCGCCGGAGAGTTGCCAGCTTCGGGCAACCATCCGAATCGAAGATTTGGAAAAAAATACGTGAGAGAGGTAGAGATGGTCGAGGTGCTAGGGTGCTTGGAGCCGAAGGTGAAAAAATTCTGTCGGCCCCCATGGCAGCCAAGAAATCCCACGCCAGATTCACTGAATCGCGCATCGGAAGGTGAGTTTAGCCGTGTTTTCAGTCCACCACCTGGAAGTTTAGCAAGCCTGGGAGCAGGGACCACGTGGATTAGAACTAGACCCAGACTCCCAGACTCATCTGGTGGTATCAGAAAGAGCACAGGAACACATGTCCGCATCACCTGGAACCTAAAAACCAGCGCGACGGGTGGCGCCACCTTGAAACACCCGTTGTCCGGTGCCAAGAGTCCAAGCGGACGAAGAGGGCGAGCCCGAGGATGATGTGATGAGGGAAACTGCGAACACCGAGAGGAAGGAAGGATCAACGAACCAAAACAACAAGACTTCCATATGGAGAACCGTATAGTGAACATCAAGAGAACTACATCCAAAAGTTTCCAAACCATGCACAAAAGCATCCCCCAAACCAGCATCCTCCCACCATCCTCGAAAAGTTCGCCCCTGGACGAAAACCCACAAAGTATCTCACCTTCTGAAAGGCTTCGTGACGTGGCCTTCACCTGGACCATCATCCCAAAGTACCGCACTGTGGAGCATTCCAGGCCTTGGCTGCCTACACCGTGGAGCTCCGTGAGGTGTTTGGTACCTGGGCGCTGCCCAGTGGTAGCTGTGGCCCGAGCACCACGCCCCCCTGCAGCTGCTCGGTGGGTGTGGTCCGGGATGCCTTTTTCCGTTCGATCGAAGACCGAAGACGACATGACGAAGAGGGAAGGCAATACCCTGGGAGTCAGAGACGATTTGTGTTTGAGAGATTGATTTGGACGGACCGGGTTTCACACCTGAACAGAACGTTCGTCTCGCCATGTGCACACTGGACTTCGGCTTTTCGGTGTCGAACTTCTATAGGGCAGCTTCCGAAAAGGTGTACAAGGGGATGAAAAGGGGATCAACATCCTACGTATGTCCAGTCTGACCCGGAAAGACCTTGTCTTGTACCTGTTTTTCTTTTTGTATGACCATCTCGAGTAACATGAGGTCTATGACCGGACAAGGGACCGACCGTGCGAACTTCGGGGCGAGAATCTCGGACTCGTTGTCGGAAGCGCGCAACCATGCGGACTCGGTCGACCGAACAGGCAGGAAGTGGGTGAAAGGTGGTTTGGACCGAAGCATAGCTCATGGGGCCCATGGATTGACTTGGAAGAGGCGAGGCCCAGGCGGCGGTCAGGCCGGTGAGGCAGCCAAAGGGAGGCGAAGCTCGCTTTTTGATGTGGAGGTATGGAAAGGTCTGTCTCACCAAGAGTGTGTTTAAACAGTTTTACTATTTCGGAGGACACATGTCACACATATATATATATATAATATCTATACCTGGAACCCATTTGACGCCTGTTTTGATACGAAAAGACCATATTTTGGGTGGTTGATGGTCCAAAATAGAGGTCAAATGATTACAATGATTGGGTTCCAGATATATATAGGAGTTCAACAAAGCTTCAACTCCCCCTGCTGGGCACCGATTTCAGTCGAGATGAGCCCGGGTTTCAGGTCGCCCCGTCTTGACGATGAGAGACCATCCCGGTAAGTATGTAGTCCGACCTTCGAACCACATGTGTGAGATGTGGTTTGATCCGAAGTCTTCATTTTTTCTTCGTTTGGAGATGGGTTTGCGGGTGTGTCTATGTTCTATATAGATGTTTAAAATATATTACAGTATATAATACATATATATATATGTTTAAAGGTGGCGGCTTTCCTTTCAGGATGCCAGGGGGTTAACGCCTCCTTCAGCCTCGATCGATCCAGGATTCACGGTAGCGTCTGCCTCCGGATCCAGGCGTAGAGGAATCAGCAAGTCTCCCGGTGGATCGGCGATAGATAGTCCTGGTGGCTGTAACCAAGCTGTGGAACTACTGTATTCAGTGCTTTCGCAACGACGAAGATGCAAAGGACTCTCCTGAACTGCACGGACGTACGCGACAGGTGGATAAACTCACCAAGTGACCTGCAAGCGACGATCATGTGCCCCCAGCTGAACTCTGTTGACATGTCGACTATTTGCCACACTCCCGCTCCACTTGCAAGACGTTCGGTGGGCATACCTTTGTTGTACCTTCTTCAATCACAGGCATTTGTATAGTCTCGGCTCATGGTGACACATACACAACCTCTGGTTTTGATAAGGTGCCAATACCCCCCTGAGAATGCTGGGCTTATTTCCCCATATGGTTCATATTTGGGTTTGACATCGTTTTTGCAATTCGAGTCCCGGGGTGTACATTCGCTCAATTCTTGGGTTTTCGGTCTTCATTTTTGCTTACACATCAGGGAACATGCACATCGGCACTGATTCCGTGTAGGAGTTTGCAGTCGAATTTTCTCGCATGATCGAGGTTAATGAAAAAGGGCTATACAATGACCTTGAGATAGTCAGACACGTTCCATGCAATGTGCGTGGTTGCAACTGTCGCAGGCGACTAGGTTGTATTTCCCTGAGTGCCCCAGCATGCGTTTCCAGACCATGTGCGTGGGGACTGGAGGCTGGGGGACATAAGCAGCCAGGCTTCTTCAGTGGGTCGACATGCCGGTGTCAAGGCTGGAAGTCGTACCCATTGGCTGCGCTTGCTGTGAACTCACGCATTTATAGTGCGGCCTTCTCTCACGACTGCTGGCTTACTTGAAGCTTGAGGCCCGTGCTGTGTCGAGCGTCTAGTGCTGTGAAGGGCGGCTGCGCACCTGCGTGGGCACACGCGTCATTGGGCTTGACAGATCTGTGGGAGGGCAATCAAGTCTTCTTGCGCGAAGCTTCCCTATGCACTGAGGCTTGCAAGGTCTCAACTGCGACAGCAACTACGAAGTGCGGGTGGCTGCCAATTGCACCAACCCTCTCGCCAGCGGGCCCTTTGCGACGGTCGGGCAGCCAAGGTGGAAGCCCCCAGCTTTTGATTCAAGGCTCTCACCCAAAAACAGGTCGGCGCTTTGCAAGGGCCAGCAGTATTTCAATAACCTCCAGCAACCCTCCTCTTACTGACCGAGAGGCGGGGTTGCCAGGAGGCTGTGGTGTTTGCAGTCGTACTTGCATGTAGTACAAGCATCTATGTGCAGCTGGACGTGGCGATTGATGAGGTATAGAGGAAAGGTGCGAACCAAGAACGGGCCGAGGTAAGGACATGTTGATGTTGACTGTAAGGAAACTGTGAACTCGAGTGGTGAGAGGCGAGAGGCTGAGAGGCCCACAAAAAAGAAATTGTTCGGAAACCAAGCGCATCCAATCGCCCACCGGAGGTTGCTACAGACCGAGCGCGGATGGAAAAGACCCAGAACAATTGAAGGCCCAAACAAATTTGTCCAGAATCTGCCTGCATAGAGGCCATTTTGCCGCCCCTACTCGTGGTTCGCTTATAGTTGTGTTCCTTTCTTTTGCGGTAGCTGACTTCCTTTCTGTTCCACTCCAAATAAAGGTATCCTTCTTTGAGGCTCGGACCTTCATGCTTTGGATTCGGCTCCAAAAAGGTCCGGCTCCAACGCTGTGCAGGTCAGTTTCACCACGGATGTGGGGGAACTTTGCTTGAAACAAGCGCCGGCTCCAAGGCCGGGAAGGTTACATGGGGAGACGATGTGGGAACGGTAGTCGCTAGCCAGAAGACCATTTAAACAAACGGTTGAGCTGGTTTTGTAAACTCTTCAGTTTGTAACAATGGTTCAAGTAGATGCCAGGCGATGGTCATCTTTCAGCTGTGGCCGCGGGCGCGCTTAATTTGCAGTGCGGAACAATATTGAAATCAGCAAGCAACTCTCCACAAACAACACAAAAATTCATCAAAAAACCCTGCCAGTGCTTCGCAATGCTTCGCACATGGTTCGCAAACATGTCTTCGGCTTCGCCATAGCCTTAAGTCCCTACAGGCCCTTACAAGCTTCCTTGCCGCCTCTATATTTGCTGCTGTAGTCCTCAGGAGCTCCCCCCATACCCACTGCAGTAGTAGCGCTTGGCGCTTGGTGACTTTGTTTGAGTCTCCCTCCTGGGCGCTCTGCGCGGGTCAGTGGCACGAAATCGCTGCCAGGTCTGTGATGGCCACTGCGTTGGGCGTCTCGAGCCTTGCGGTTGCCTGGGTGGATGCGAGTGCGAATGCTTCACGGAACTGTAGCTTTAGCGAGTGGCAGGCCGGGCAGGGACTGAGTGCGGAAGTGGAGAGGAGTGAAGTTGGAGGTTCTTTCCTTTGGTGCATTTATTCCACTTTGCCACCCCGATGGCTGAAGGGTACCTGACAGGCTGTGGTATGGAGATGAAATGCAGCTTATTCGCGCTCCATAGTGACCTAGAACCTGAATGACCTCTAAGGTTGGACCACCAACCCCCCAAAACATGGTCTTTTCCTACCAAAACAGACGTCAAATCTGTTTTAATCTTCTTTTGAGCGCCCCAGGCCTTCACGTCCGTTCGCTTGCCGATGTCTTGGCCGTGGCCGCTTCGCCGGGGTCGTCATGTCCGACTTGGCGCGCCCCGCCAGGTGGAGTTGAGACCCTCCAGCAGCGAGGGCTGGTCTTCGGCCTGCCGGGTCCTGGAGCTTCAGGTGCCCGATCGCCGCCGACGCGCGCGGCGCGCGCGAGCGCCCGGGGGGGGTGAAAGAGTGACTAGGGCGTACACGGTAGAGGTGCAGACCGCTAGTGTCTTTTATGCGCAGAGTCTTATCCTCTTGCTCTTTGAGCCTTGAAGCAGTCAAGTATGGACACACTATATCGGCTGTTGGAGTGGAACCCTGTACAGGTAGGCTCTACTTTTCAGCAGGCGCAAGATTCATGTCCACTCCTAGCTGATTGCGTATGTCGCACACTCTTTTTCTACTGCAAGGCTAAAACAGTCCAGCTAGCTCTAGCAACTTAAAAGAAAACTACGGTGCCATGTACTTACCTAATCCAGTGTGTTTCACACTATAGAGAAGGTAATCTCAAAGCTACTAAATACAGTGAGGGAGCAATAGCTGACTCACCTCAAGTACAAAATCAAAACGATAATGTACCTCGGCTGGAGACTGTATTTTTCACAGGCGGAGATACCATGTACCGGCGCTCACTAGCTCTTTATGGCCTGAGCTAAATCAAACTAAAAAGGGAAAGCGGCTTTTTCTCTACAGAGACCTATAAAAGAATCAAACGACACTCGCGTAACAAGGAAACAAAAACTCAAGACCGCACAAATGCAATTAATTAAAATGCCTTGCAAAATGCAAGGAGCGTACGGTCCGAGGAATAATCTTCTCGTGACGTGGTCTCGACCGCTTTCATCCACAGACAAAATAAAACTGCATCAAAAGGACTCTCTTTCACATTCACATCAAAAACACAAGAAGGAGATACCGGCAAATGTATGTACAAAAAAAATCTTGCACTACAATTGCAAATCATGAAATGACTTAATCATCAACCATGACTGGTTGTCCATTAGAGGTCACTTCATAAGAGCGGTGGTGATAGATATCATCAGTTATGTAAAACTGTCCATATCTACCTGCTAAAGTTTAAAACTTCAGCCCGGCAACTTAAAGTCAAGCTTGGAAGCAAAGTATCAACTGTAACCAGAAGTATCTTCACTTCCTAGCCATCATTTAAATTTCAGCCTTCGCTCAGGAATTATGCCGCTGCAGACGATGAAGCTGCTTGATCAGAAGTTGGCGGCCTTCCTTTCTTTCTATTCTGCTTCTGTCTCTCCTTCCTCCGCAAGTTCGCCTCATGAAGAGTTGCTCCCATGCGATACTGTCTTCTGTCTCCAGATGAAAAGGAAGCTGGTCTGAGTGAAATAAACATTGGACCATGACTGTCCTCGTCAGAGGGTCTTGAGCACATAACCTCCGTGTCAATCATAGCAAAGTTCTCTGAAAAATTACAGATGAACTCCTTCGTGCTCACTGTGGAATTTTCATATTCCTCTTCACTCATTGAATGACCCCATTCAACAATGGTAGACAAACATGTATCGCCAAGCTGTGATCCTTGGTATTCTTCTTTTTCAACAGTAGAATATTCTTCCCAGAGTTTATCAAAGTAAACTTCACACTTCTTGAGGACCTGTGAAGTTGAACTGTAAAATGTTCTGGGAATAGGTGCTTTGATACCAGGATCTGCTTTTACACGAGCTTCTGAAAACCTGCGGATCCAATGCTGCATGGTGCTGTAATAGTAGTTAGCCATTGGCTGCCTTTTGTACCCAGACATTCTGTAGGCCAAACTATTTGCATCACCAGAAATGATGTCCACCTCATAAACAAAACACTCGTAAAGCATCAATGCTGTCTGTTCTCCTGTCAGTAGGTGGGCATCCACAGCACGGTGTGTATCAACATGATAATTACAGACTCTGATGGTATGCATGTTCGCTCGAGTAAGTGGAACACGCTTGTCCTCAGGACCATAGTCATCAAATTCAAAGTCTGCATCCTTGAAATCTTGACGAGGCCTTGTTTCTCCAAAACAAATCTCGTAGATAGCCCAAGTTACATCACGCTGTTCACAGTGACCAAGTTCTTGATCATGTCCAGCAATGATCTTGACATATCCACCTGGTGCCAATCTAGCCATCACTGCAAGATTCTCCCAATCATTGAAACAAACTGTCCAATTCTTTTGCTCAATAAATTCCTTGGCAGGAACAAGAAGATGAGCTTCCTGGAGAATCACGACATGTGCACGTAAGAAGAAGAGCATGTTGAAGAAAAGGTTGTTCTCAAATTGCTCATTCTGAAGTGACATGGCGCTCTGTTTGCGTGGCCTCATTGCACTATCAAGTCCTTGGAGAAACCTTGTTGTGGTGTACTTCTGACCACGAACCATGTTGCCATAGTTCCAGGATAAAAATGTCAAGGACTCTGAGCTGGCCAATAAGTTAGTTCCATATGGTTCTTCTATTCTTCCCTTGAGGAACCTTCTGCACAGCTCTTCATAGAAGGTGACAAAGTCCCAACTGGGTCCCTTGGGACCATATGATTCCAGTTCCTTCTTAAGTTCCTTCTTCGTATCCTCCAATTCTTCTCGAGCATGTTCTGCCCTTTCAAGGGCCTTTGGATCGACCTGATACTTGCCATCCAAATGAATGATGCGATCATCATTGATAAAGAATCTCTTCAAATCATGCTCTGGTTCGTGTTCATAACAATCAGGTGGAGGTACTGGACAGATATTACGAAGGGATCGAACAAAATCATTCTCGTTGATCCTTGACTGATAATGAGGATGGGAAATCTCACCTTTTCTGAAACAAACATGATTCAGCAATCTTGCGTGAGTTTCCCTGAAGCATTGTTGATAAAGGCCAATACCTGGATCTCCTGTAAGCTCTCCAAGCAACTTCAAAGGTGAAGTATGCAACTCATAGGTATTGTCAACTTTTGTTGTATCCTTTTCAACAATTACTTCAGATGGAAAAGATTCCTGGATTTCAGCCTCCAATTTCTTCTCTCCATCATCCTCTCTGACCTCTTTTATTTTCTCCACCGCCTCTTTCTTCTCTTCCATGGTTGCATCATCCTGAACTTCTTCATGAAAATAAGGATCAGGTATTTATTCAGGCGGCTTTTCTTAGATTTCGGCAGACGTGGAGTATCATCAAGGTTAGCATCCATCTCACCTGATGGCAAGTGCGATGCAGCCGAGTCCTCACCTATCTCTCTTGACAGAAAGTATGGTGTTGACTCCTCCTTGGCTTCCTCCTGGTCCACTTCCATCTTTGGTTCCTCTGAAGGAAAAACACCTGCATTCTCATCAAATATTTCTTCTTCCTTTTCAGGTTCAACTGCAGGATCTTCTTCAGGAACTTCCTCTTCCATATTCTCATCTTCTAGAAGTGTCCTACTTCCAGTATAGATTCCACCAGCGATAGTGGAGACTCTTGTATAAGGAGGAACTTCTTCACCTGCATCAAAAGCTTGTTCTGCAACATCCTTGGTGAGCAAGTCCTCTACAAGATTTTCTCCCATGGTTCTTGGAAGAGGTCCTGAGGTCTCATAAAAATCTGTCCTCTCTGAACTGAAAGCTTCTGTCGCCTTCTCATTGTCCTTTTGATCCCTGAACAGGTGAGTAATCTTCACAGCTTCTCCCTGTAGCACCTGATCACCTCCTCTATACTTGTCGACAATGGAGCGCCATACTGGAACATTATCATCATCAAAATCAAGCTCCATATCATCTGCCAGCAAGTTTGAGATGTTTTGAGCTGCCTGTTCTTCTTCTTCATCACGTTCTTTGGCAAGCTCCTCATCCTTCTGGATCTTGAAGATACCCTTCAGGATGTCTTGTAGTACCTTTAAGTTCAGCTTCGATGATGGCTCATACGTCCCTGAACTTACAGGCTCAACTACAACACGAGAGCAAGAAATCGCCTCCAAAAACTTGGAATTGTATTGGCGTTCAAACTCTTCCTTCTTGATCATCTCATACAAGGGATCAGAAACTGCAACACGCGCTTGAACATACTCACGAAGTTGATAGCATGCATGTTGCACAAATCTACTGTTGGAGTTGTGAAGAAAACTCTCTAAGTGATTCCTGTCACGGTCAATCAAATACCACACAATTCTTGCAGAAAAACGGAATTTCTTGAAGTTCATATTAAAATGTGTATGATACTTCTCTGGATCCTCTTCTGCTTGTAAGGCGGCCTCTGAAGTCTTGTAAAGAGGGAGCTTTGTGTGTGGATCCAAGATCATAAACTCTTCCCACAAGATCGAATGCTTAAGAACCCACCTGGGAAGCACCTTGACGAAAAAGTCACAAACAAGTTCAGACAAAAGGTGCATGACACGGCCAATCTCTTCCTCCTGCTTGAAACGATAGTGCAGTTTGGCAAATAATGGATTGTTAAATGCTTCCTCCACTGAGTTGCCGAAATTATCCCACTGAGGTTCTGGGATACCAAAGTTCCAACCCAGCAATTTGGGATCCCTGCACATATCCAAGAAACTTGAAAGTTCTGCAGAAGCAATGCCATGGTCTGTCAGAATTTCAGCCCAACGGCGTCCATTCTCCCAAGCACGGATGAAGAAAAACTGTTGGTATCCAGTTTGTGCCAACTCCATCCATTGAGAAAATCCAGGTTCAAAACTTGGTGCATACGTCTTGGGGTCCTCCTCTGTTCCATAAACACTTGGACGCAACAACTTGTATCTTCTACAAAAATATTCTCTCTGGTGCCTTGTCAACCTGTCCCAATCCCTCACTAGAATCACGTCTTCTCCAGTGCTCTGGAGTACACGTGTTCCTACACGATCATGGAGTGATACCATGCCAATGTCATATACCATCCATGGGTTGAGAACCAGGTTGCTGACATTCTGAATGAACCATGTCATCTCACGCTCAGCAACATGAGCAGAGTCATCTTCTTCATCTTGTTGAGGTTCTCCAGAAGTCCTGGCTGTTGAGCTCTTCGAAGTGATGTCCTTCCAAAGGTGGTCAAAACGAATCACTTCCTCATCAGCCTTCACCAGTTTTGCCTGATCCTTGCTCAAAACTAATGGATGAACCATAAACAAGGACCTTGAGGTAACACCATCTCCATTGACAATCAACTTTGGAGCACTATAGCCTAAGATACCCCAAGGATCACGATCATCAATCTCTTTAGGTGTAATCAAAGACCATCCTTGTGGATAATGGCCTTCTGACATCACCTGACGTGACCTCAATCGTGAACGATTGTACTCACGTTCAGGATGATTCTCATAGCTGACAAAACTGGCGATAGCACCTAAATTCAGATCATCCAACCAGAGAAGCATATGCCTCTTAGCTTGTCTTGTCTCAGGCTCATCTGCATGAATCCTCCTGAGAAGTTCTCTGGCATATGGCTTGTCAATAGATAGTCTGGTGAACAATGATCTCACTCTCTCTTGTTGCATCTTCTCACTGTTGATGAGCTCCATCATCTCCTCTGCGGACTTCGGATTTCTCAACTCCTTAGCGGGATCTGGAGCATCTTGTGGTTGTGGTTCATCCACACCAATGTCCAAGTATTTGGGCTCTACATCACAATGTGTGAGCACCACTCCATTGTTGCTGAAGTACAGAGGACGTCCAGCCCGAAGCCAAAGAATCACGTTAAGCTTCACATACAAAGGCTGTCCATAATCCCTTGGAACCACTGTACCTGGGCCTAAAGGAATGTAAAGCGAAGTTTGTGGATTGCTGTACATAAAATGAACATAATCTCTTCCTTCACCTCTGTTCCTTCTGTTCCAACTTTGAGGGTCTCTCATCAAACCATACCTCTCAATGCTGGCCCAGTTCTCCCTTCTGGTAACATGAAAAACATGTCCCAAACATCTTGCCTCAATAGAAGTCAATCTATGATTCAACTTCTCTGGACTGATGTTATATGAGAGTCCTGTATGCCCTTGGTTCACTCCCAAACGCATGGAGAAGGGCATATCATATTGATTGCCTGTGTTGTACCAAACATTCTTGTCTAGGCGAATCACCAAATGAAATCTTTGCTTCTCATCGCTATGCAATATAGCAAAGAAGGCATTAGGATAAATACGGAAAGGTGATGGCATACGAGCAGTTCCCTCTGTAATCAGAGGCATAAGCTCTATCATTGCCCTATTGTCCATCAACCTGTCGAGAGAACGATCATGTCGTAGCATATAGTTGAGCCCCGTGGCTATCTTTCCATAATCGTTTTGCCTCCACGCGACTCTTGTTGCCACGAACTGTCTGCTTCTCTCATATTCATCCTCTTCCTCTTGGGTGACATAGCCAAGAGCGTATCTGGCAATCTCTGCGAACCACCGTACTCGAAAATTAAACTTAGCATGGTTCTCAGGTGCCAAACACATTGCAAGAATGTCAGTTAGGATCAATTCATCCTGCTCTGAGTTCTTATGGAACTCAACTGGCGCACGTGGGCGTCTCAAACGGTTTGCCCAGTTCTGAGGTTGTCCCCAGGGAACCTTTTGTGACCAGTTTCGAGCATACTCAAAGATGTTGACCGGATTGGACGCTCCCTGACCGGCCATCTCTGTTGATACAAAGTCCACCGGTCAGAGGCCAGTGTCCTAAGTCTTAGAAATGACAGGTAGTCAACGATGCAAGGCAATAGTCTTCGAAAGAAAAGTGCTGATCTTGCCAAGCTAATTTGAGCCGCAGGCACAAATTCATGAAAGAAATTCAAATTTCTCTCAAACAAAAACACATGCATTGAATTCTCTCCTCTCACTCTCAGTGCAAAGAATCTCCAAGATAAAACACATCATGTGAAAAGTCAACATGTGTGCATACTGTAGGAAGCCATCCACGCATATATGCCTTGTGTTCAATAAGAGATCTAAAAGGTGGATGTGCATCGACTTCCTTCAAACAACCACTGCGTACTGCATCTATCAAGGCTTGAGGACTAGCAGACTTCTTAGTAAGACAGTCAGCAAGACACCACTGAGTGCGTATTTGTGACAAGTCAGCAATTGCACCAGAGCATGCTTCCTTCCTAAGCATTTGGATCATATGAATAGTCTCCTGTTGCTCAGGAACATGAGTAGTACTAGCTGTAGTCACAAGATTGTTAGCATCAGTGCGCATGTGAATGTCAGTAGAGTCACCTGTAATGTCCTTGATCAAGCCTCTAAGCATTTGGCAAGTGCCATAACACTTCATAAATGCATACAACTCGGCAACAGTTGTGGACAGGGTTGTTCTCTTGATCTTAGAAGATTCGAAGAAAATAAGTGAGCCTTTAGTGTTCTTCTGTTTTGCCTTCCTTTGCTCACCCATAAAAATAACCATAGCACGTTGAGAGGATTTGTCACTGTTGTTCCTGAATGCGGCATCTGGCATAGCAATTAAACGTGGACTACCTTCAAGTGGCCAAAACCGTAACTCCATAGGGTCAGTCACGATTTGTTTGCACAGCTTATTCAGGGCCTTGCAATCACCTATTGTAGGTCCTGCTGATGCTGATGCTGACCTCGAGAATTGGTAGCATGCTTGGAATTGTGTTCTGGATTGTAACCAGTTTATGCTGCCAAGAAGTGATCTGAAGGCTGTGTGCATGTCTTTGTCACACTTGTCCTCATCCTTCAAACCTTTTGGAATGATAATCTCAGTCAATTCTTGAACACAAAGGGATTGCTCTACTGAGATGTACTCCTTCTTCTTGGTCTTCTCTTGCATCTTCCAAGCAACACGTTGTCCAGTAAACATCAGGTCATCAGTGTCCTCATGTCCAATCTTAAGCTGTGACTTCACAATATCCTTGAACTGTTTCAAAAAGATATCATTACCTGTCACAAAAAGATCATCAACATGTAAACAACACATACCAATGGGTGACCTATTCTTAGAATTACTGCCATGCACAGGGTCCATAAAATGCTCAAGCAACTCTTCCACAACTTCAGGTGTAAGCTGAGGCGTTTGTGTCACAGTATACGTATGTTCTGCAGGAAGAAAAAGACTGACAAGCGTTTCAGCTTCTTCCTCTAACGTCACTGCATTCTTCTCGTTTCTGATATCCTTGTTTGTCTCGAGAAGCCACCAAACACCCTTACGCTTAACTATTGAAGTCCGAAAACAAAAACGCGAACGCGAATACGTAGGTTCGGGAGTGCGAAGAGCTTTAGCGCGATAAGCGACTTGAGCATGGCCATTTGCATATTGGTGCCAACCTGCCTTGTGCTCTACAGAGTCAAGGAAATTCTGGAGTTCCTGATCTACCACAGGAGTCCATTTTCCATCCTCTGCCTTAAGCAGGCACGCGTCACCGTCTTCTCCGACCTATTTCCGTAACATACCGAAAACAGACGTTCTTCACAGAGAAAAGACCTACGAACTTCCTCCGCTGTGTCGTGGAATTCGTTTGGCGGCGCACCTGCTACGTAGAAGGATACCGGTTCCGGTTCGGCTGGCATCTCCTCTGATGAGTAGTTCACAGCCTTAGGAACCCTCAAACATCCGGAGTAGCAAACGTACGTGCACCGATCGGCTCGAGTCGGAACTAATCCGAGTGAGTGCAAAAACTTGTCGAGTCGATTCCACCAGCGACGAGGCGCATCACTCAATCCGTACACTGAACGGGTGCACAATCCGACAAGATACGGAGGCAATCCGATGTCGGTCGGAAGTTGAACGTGAATAACGCGTCGCTCGAGGTCGTAAAGTTCCCCCTGAAGAAAGGCAGTTTTCAAGTCGATGTGCAACAGGTCCCAAAAAGAAGAGGCTGCATGCTGACATGCTACGCGAAAACCATACCTGGTCGCGGTTGGCGAGTCCGTCTGGAGGTCCCATTTCTGGGCATCTTGGAAGCCTCGACAGACCCATCTGGCCTTAAACTTCTTAAAGTTACCATCTTTGTCAATCTTGATAGTCAGGACCCATCGACCGGTAACATAGTTATCGATCTTATGCTTTCTTCGGTCTCGATACTTCATCGCAGTAAAGTCTAAAAAGCTGCGAAACTCCTCTAGTTTAGCTTGCTTGATCTCCTTCGCATACTTCCGGAGCACTTCCGGAGTAATCACACTCTCTGCCTTTGGCGTCTTCTTAGCCATTGTCTTCGCAAGATACTGGCAGAACTGTGAAAAACCTTTCGGATCATACGAGTTAAAACTCGGAGGAGCTTGGTTCGGACCTAGGACACAAAAATCCATATCGTCAAAACTAACAAAAAGATTTTTCTCATCGTCCAGATCCTTGTCTGGATCCTTCTCAAAACCTTTCACATCTTCTTCATCAAAAATAGGTTCTGAATCTGTTTCATTTGTATCAATCGTCTCATTGTCATCGTCTTCGACTGTGCTCGTAGGCACGGGAATGTCGGCTGCTTGTGGCTGATTCGAACTTGATGCTGTCGGATTCTCCGAATGTCCAGGAAAGAAACTTCTTGGCACTGACTTCGGAGGTGCCGGAATAGGTTCGTCATGTCCCGGTAACTGAACCTTAGAACGTTTTACCTGAAACTTCACCTTCGCCTTTGGCAAAGCATCAGTTGAGTCCACAGAAAGCTAGCTTCCTCATGTGCTTACTGTGACGTTCACGATTTTCCGGAACATATGGTTCTGGCTCCGGCGTGTTCGAATCTGGCGACGGTACGAACGGATGAACGGGATCCGTATCACTCGGAAACCCTATCGGTGGTTGACCCGGATCATCTGGCGGACGGGATTCACTCGTAATCTCCGGCATTGCCTCTTCCGGATCGCTCGATGGATATCCGAGTTGCTCCAAAGGAACATCGGGATTTCCGAACTGATTCGGAACAGTTCCGGGACCTGTCGGAGGTGGTCCCGGAGGTTGTCCACCCTGATGATCATCAGGGTTATCACCCGGTCCATCACCAGGCGGATTCATATCGTCATCATCTGGATCAAAATACTGCTGTTCCCCCGAGACTGGATTTGGCTCATAAGCCATATCATCATCCATCGGTGGTCCGTAGTCTGGAGGTTGATCCCTTGGATCCTCTAGAGCTACTTCATCAGGAGTCACAACTCGCTTCACGGCGCCTGTCGTCTCTGCCTCGAAAACTATCATACTCCAATGATCTACCAAAAACTGTTCATGATGAGGAGACAGTTGTGACACAAACATAAAGAAAACCTGATGGTATTTTCCTGGCTTCCACATAATCAACACTGCATCATCTTCAGAGTTGAAGAGAGGATGCACTCTACCAAAAGTACCACGATAGACCTTACATCTCTCAAAATACATCTGTGGCAAGGTTCTTCGTCTAATCTCCTTCAGGCCTGGAATCAATGACACAATTCGAGAATCAGAGGATGTTGTCACATCAAACTCTGATCTCTGAGGTAGTGCATCTACCTGCCTCAAGGTTCTGATCAGTTCAGTAGTAGTGAACCTTTGTGGTAGTATGTGTCGAAGTGGAACCGGAATTTCCGTCGTCTCTTCCGTTCTTACGGAATTCAACAAAATTGACTGATGAGCTTCTCTCTCTAACAAGAGAGCTGTTCCACACAAACTTCCAGAGTCAAAGTTCTCCAGAAGATCTTCAATAAGGAAACCTTGACGTGTATCTGAAGTCTCACTATAAGGAAGAAAACGATTCATCTCAACCAAAAATGAGAACGGAAACTTCTTCCAGTCAGGATCCTTGAAGTACTGGTTGCTTCTAGTGGCTTGCACTGTTTTAGCTTGAAATGAACAGTCACCAATACCTTTCCATCCTTGGCAGGATGCATAGGAATGGAAGACTGTCACGTAACTCATTCCCTTAGGACAATAGCAGAAACAATTCATATTCACATCAAAGTTAAAAATCGGATTCTTCAACGAAGAAATGAACTTCTGCAAAAACAAACAAAACTTGTTTCCCTTGGGAACAGTCACAAACACATGTTTCTTCCTTCTCAACTGCCACTCGATCACATTACAACATAGCAACCAAATAGAAGCTCTGTTCTGTTTGGGAGAAGGGTTGTTGATCACTATACAGTGGGGCTGCAATCTCTCCAGTTGCTGCCAAATACCATCTTGACCCTTCATAGTGGAAAAGTTGTATCCTGCCTTGAAATCCATAGGAGATGCAACTTTAACACCATTCTTTGAAAGGAACCAAGATAATCCACTGTTTCCATGAAGTAACTCAACAACATCAGGATGATCATCATTACAGAAGAAAAAGGACTGTTCTCCAAATTCGGCATCAACATACAGTTCGTGATCTTCACGTAAGTTCTCCGGATTCTCATCGTCTAATGCCGGTATGGAAACATCATGCCACTCATCGTGATCGCGTCTAACCTTTGACTGATTCACACGTATCACTGCCTTACCAGTATTGGCTTGGACCATAGCTCCTTCTTGTCCAAGTACTGTGGCACGAACCCAACGTCCTTTATCCTTGAACTTTGGTGAATCCTGAGTCCAAACAAAAACCTTCTCTCCTTGGAAATAAGGACCGTCACTTGGCATAGTCCTTCTTGCAAGATCTGCTCGAAGGTCCTGAGCTTGTCGTGCTTCTTGATGAGCTCTCAAAGCCACACGTTGTAGTTCCAAATTTGTACGATCTTGTGCGGCGGCATTAGCTGACAATTGCTCAGGGCTTGCGGTCTCAAGGTCAAAAAGATCTGGTGGACGTCTTCCAGTTGCTATCTCTATTGGTGAATATCCACTGATAGTCAACTGACAATTTCTTGCCCAAACTACCTTCTTGACCACTTCTCTGACCGTAACACCACGAAAACGTGGGTCATCCAGATCTACCTTCATAACATGCCACATACGTTTGAACAAACGTACAGCTGTCTCTGCTCGGTTCGGCCAAGGAGTTCTTGGCCCACAAGGACATTGTTGTATATCATGGAACCTGTAGTATTCAACAAAAGCATCGGTGAAAAAGGCTTCGTCTCCTACGATGGCCTTCGGAACACAATTGTTCTCATCAGACCACTGCCTCAATGCTTGGATGGTGGTTTGATCTATTAGGTCTTTCTGTGCCGTAGCCCAGAGAAGATTTGTGGCACCATCAAGAACAAGTAAAATGATATACTTGTTCTTGTGAAGTTCAACCTCACAATGATCAGCAAAAACAACATCACCAAAACATGAAGCTCTAATACCGGAGACTCTGGCTCGTGGCGGAGGTGCCACTGAAGTGTTACAAACACGGCAGTTCCTGACAACTGATTCATACTTCTCTAAAACAGAGTCAGGAAGCTTCAACATAGAAACACGTCTACGAAACTGAGTAGGACTCATATGGTAGTGCTTCACATGAAGCTTATAAAGCTCTACCTTGTCCTTCAGTCTCTGTAACATCTTCCTATATGCCGGTGTCATTGCAACAACTTCACTACCAGGTAATGGGATTGAAATCCGCCTAGGCTCAAGAGCGCCATCACCTGGTTCAAGTGGTTCATGTTTATCACTTGATGGTCCTTTTGATGCTTTAGGAATTTCTACAAGTTCACCTTCTGGCCTCTCAGGTGGTTCTGAGGGAGCATACTCCTCAAGATCATCACCCTTTAAATCATTCTGAGGCTCAGATGGTTTCGACTTGTGTCCCTTCCAAAATGGATCAAAACCCTTGGAAGTATACCGAAACTTTGGCGGCGCGGGCTTTTCCGCGGCACTTGATGGTGCACCTTCCTTCTCTGACGAGAAGCCTGGTTCCCTGTCCTTTGCAATGGGAACCTTCTCTGAGGAGGAGCGCACCACTGCATCGGGATCACCAATGCCACGGTGCTCAATGCCAGCCTTCCTGATCTTTAGATCTGGAATTTTGGCATCTGGTTTGAACTTAAAAATTGTTCTACCACGCCATTCATAGCCAATTTGTAGGTCCTTCCATTTTGCCTTGCGCCAATCATCTAGCTTCTTGATTTCTTCTCCTCCTTTCTTCTTCTTGATGATTGTCAGTCGCAAGTCTTCCAGTAAGTCAGTGTCTACAGGACAGGACTTAGTTGCTGGAAAAAGAATCTTTCTATAATCCTTGTGGTGACGTATCAGTTCTCTCTTGTGAACATCTACTTCCCAGTAGTCAACCACAGGATATGCATGTTCAGCTACATCTTCATCACTATTGTGATCAACAGAAATATGACCATATTCATAGTGAGTGAAGTGAGAGTAAAAACTCTTCTCGCGCCGAGTCTGCAAATTCACGTCAGACAGATACCATGCAATATCTTGGAAGTCCAAGACAAGATGAGTACTGGCTGCAACCGTCAACTCCAAATATTTGATACCAAGAGGCACCGATGTCAGATAAGCATGTTGAGGTGTCAGCCTGAGTTCAAAGCCTAAGTTCCTCATCTGTGGCAAGCTCATAAGCAAAGGGACTTCTCCTTCTTCCACTATGTCGAACTCTGTATGGTGGATCGTCCATGCACGATCATACATGTAGATCACCAGTTTCTGAGAGCAAGTAGCCTTCTGGGAATTGGCAAAGTAAAACTTGCTCTTGGTAGCCTCAAAAGAGTACCATAATCCACAATCCGGGTGATTGTCGACATAGTTGCAAAAATGGTCGACTGCTCGCCTTGATCCCATAGCTCTAGTGCATCCAATGTCCAGGATTGCAATAATCGGCGGGAAGCGATTCTCAGTCAAAAATGAAATGGCCTGCATCTCCTTCACTTCTTCCTCAGCGCTCATAAGCGCAAAGCCATCAGGAGCCTTTGTGAGCATCTCCTTTGACAAAGAGTACCTCACAGGGGCACTCATGCCATTGAAGATCGTCTCACCATTGTTGACCGCGCAGTCAGCTTCATCTTGACATGAGGTCATCATGCCTGACAGCAAGTTCACCTCGCTGTCATGGACTTCAGCTGCTGCTGTCACACAATGTGCAAAGAAACCTTGTTGACCTCCTGATGCTTGTGAAGATCTTGAAGGTGCAGGCAAAGAACGTGGCTGTTGTTGATTTGCATAGTTTGCATCTTGTTTGCCATCTCCTTTATCTTTTCCTTTTCCTTTCTTGCCTTTTCTCTTGCCTTTTCCTTTTCCTTTGTGGGAAAACCATGCTTCTTCAAGCTGTTGCCAAAAGTCATTGGCATCATCATATTCTCCTTGAAGATAGTCATTCATATCTTCGGCAAGAATGGCATCATATGCTACTTGGTTTGACTCCCAAGTGTCCTCATAAGGATTCTCTTCAAAATACTCATCTGGATAAGTTGTCTGTTGCTCATCAGCAAAATGGCCTTTACCTCGTCTCTTTCCTTTTCCTTTTCCACGAGGTCTGAAGAATCTGCGGCCTGATCTTCCTTTACCTTTTCCTTTTCTTCTTCCTTTTCCTTTGCCTTTTCTGGCTCTTCTTCCTTGGAATCTCCTTTGGAACCACGAGAAGTTTTGATCATCAGATACCCAAAAGACATCGTCCAGGGCATCTAAAAATCCTTCTGTTCCATCTTCTTCATCTTCGGCCCAATAGCCAAATGTACCATCGAGTTCTCCTTCTTCCATCACGAGGAATGATCTTCTACCTCCAGCACCTGTCGGCTGCATCAAAGGATTGTCTACTGAAGTCTTTGTCGTGCAGAACATCTCAATGAAAACTGTCCTCAGCTCTGTTGTAGTGTATTGCCGCAGGACCCTGCCACGATGAGTCATCAAAGAAGTCAAAGTGTTTCGCTGGTCCTGAGACAAATCTGCAAGTGACAGCATGAGTAAGGCAATGAGATTTTCTCCTAGAGGAAATTCGTTCTGATGAAAAGTCCTCATATTGCCATTGATGGTCTGCATGATTTCCTGAATCCTTTCTGCCGTTGGTGCTACTCCAGTCAACGCTGCATCTGCCTGCATCTGAGCTAGGACCTGTGGATGTGCTTGAGTGACTGGTTCTAACATGTCCATCCAACTGCTCATAAGCCTTTGGAGTAAAATCTGGAATCTTGTCATCCATTTCATCATGTCAGCTGATCCTCGATTGAAGCGCACGAATTGCATAAATCTATACAGGAATACATTGGTTGATCCTTTCACGAAATATGGTCGTAGTACTCGTTTGAAATATTCTACGCCGGCTCCTGGTGGATCATTTGCCTTCAATGCATCTCTGTCTAAAACACGCTTGTATACAGCTGCTTCTCCTTCTAATCTGTTTCTCAATGCTGGTCCTCTCTTCTCATCTTCCAGCTCGGTGATATCACACCAATCGTCTATGGCATCCTCATAGGAAAACCATGAAGTCTTTCCATCATAAGATGGGGGCACCTTTGTAGTGACCTGTGTTGTCATTGCTATTGCTGCTGGTTCTCTTCTCACATGCCTATTCACGTAGGCTGCTGGCTCATAAGCCACATCCGCATCAGGCTCTTCCCAGTCGTCTATCCAATCCATGGCTGTTTGCCCACTAGCAAGTCTATGCCTAGGAAAGGAGCTCACCTGGGTCTTCCAGGATCACTGCTCCGCTAACACTGAAAGAGTGACTAGGGCGTACACGGTAGAGGTGCAGACCGCTAGTGTCTTTTATGCGCAGAGTCTTATCCTCTTGCTCTTTGAGCCTTGAAGCAGTCAAGTATGGACACACTATATCGGCTGTTGGAGTGGAACCCTGTACAGGTAGGCTCTACTTTTCAGGGGGGGGGTTTCGTGCAGGAGGGCACCCCTGGGCGGGTGGTGTCCCGGTGTCTCGGTGATCTTTCGTGTCTCGGTGATCTTTCGTGTCTTGGTCAGATTTTGCTGGTGCTTGGGGAGTCATTGACTCTTCAGCCACGCGAGCCACCGCGCCCGATCCCAAACAGGCGACCGACCGACAGTCGCACCGGGTCGCACCGGGCACCCCGCACCACGGTCGCGGTCGCCGCGTGCAGGTGACCGACTGCGTGGCGAGCGGGTTGCCCTCGAACACCGCCGCTGGGCGCGATCGGAGTGACCCGGGAGACCCAGACTCGCTCCAAAGTGATGGGAGAGGCTTTCGGGACTCGCATACTTTTGGGTGTTTTGAAGACGAGGTGTTTTTTTTGGAACAGTTTGGTTTGAAGCCCTTCTAAAAATCTAGGCGCAACCTGTATAGGGAAGCAGAGTATGTTGAATGCTGGAATGTTTGTTCCCTGCCCAGTTAATCATTGAATTTTAGACACCGTGGACCCACAGATGAAGTGGAAAAGGTTGTTTCGCTTCTCCTGAGAAACCCAAGGGGTCAGATGTTCACCAAAAGATACTCACCATTGACTAGACTTTTGGGGATAAGTTCAAGTCACAATCAGTTGGTGAATGTCGGATCTTTGCATCCATTTTTCTACTTGCTCCCAGGATCTCCAAGAAGGTTGAGTTTTTGTGGCAAGGATCTTCATGATGAAGCATGTTCTAAAAAACCAGAGACCTCCTCGGAATTTCATCCCATTTCTCTCCGTGGGTCCCAATCATGTTGTCCCTCCCAGGCTCATCACTTTCGGGTCCGCGAAGTCTGCGACGACGTGGGCACGTGGGGCTACACCGCTGCAGCAGTCGGGGGGTCCAAGGACGGGTGATGGAAAGGGAGTCCTCCTGAAACATCTCCCGAAGTGCTCGACCTAAAACAGCCGGCGCGTAGGGTTTGTTGTTTTTTTTTGGTTGGGGGTGAGTGTTTTTCTTCATGTTTGCGCAGGTCTTTGGATCTATTGCTTGAAGGGAGGATTTTCGTTTACAAAGAACGGACACCGGAAACCAAAGGATCGCAAGGCTACCCCTGAGGGAGGAAAACAAGCCGCCTAAATCGCAGATGCGCAGCTTGTTGGGGATCCTGGAGCATGCTTTGGGATAGAATGAATTTTGAATGAATCTGATGAATCTTTGCCTTTGGCCAAGACTTTCCAACGTAATCCATCAGACCAGCAAGCAATAGCATATCCTCGAACCTGCAGTAGGTCAGCATTGGCGGAAACCATGTCAAACCCAGGTTCTCATTGCATCCATCCGAACACTCCCACGTTCTCATTGGCTACGGAACATGGCCCAAAGTTCGGATGGCAGTTCTCTGAATAGGTGGTGAACTCCACATGACCATGACTATGTGACACTCCCGAAAACGGAAGTGGATGGCACCACCTGTTTGTAGTGGATTTCATGGTCTTCCACTTACGGGGCCATTCTCCACTTCCATGTTAGTTCCAGGGAGTGTATACCCTCTAGATTAGGAGGATTGCTTCATCTTTGGCGTCTTCTTCGGGGGTGGACTGTGTTCGGGGAGAGTACCACTGACACGTCGCCCCCATGCCTGATGCCGTCGGTTGATCCTGGATGTCAGGCTTCGGCCCACAGTACTAGTACCGGTAATTAGGGGTAATGATAGATGGTTCTATACTGGCACCATGATTCCCCAATTACCATCTATAACATGGAGTAACATGGAGTATCGGTATACCATGACCGGAGTCTATTCGGCACCACATGTTCAAATAGTCAGCACGAACTCCATGATCCCCGGTGGCCAGGTCAGTACGGCTCCGGTAGCTGCCGCCCCAATGGTGGTCCAGGCAAGGCTCGGAGGTTGAAATGAATCGGTGGGGCCGAGCCAGTGAAGGTTCGGAGGCCAAGTTGCGAAAAGAAGAGTCAAACACCCTTCAGTTCACAGGGTCCAAGGATGCTTAGGGCTTAGGGTAACTTTTTTTGCAGGTTATAAACACTACCTGGACCCTCCAAGGGGTGTCTATCTATAGCCCCTTAGCCGTTAAGGGGTGTCCATTCACCACCCCTTGAAGGCCCTGGTAGTTGATTTTATTAACACCCCCCTCCACCAGACTTGGCCGGATCGTAAAACCTCTACCCAAATTTTTGGCTGGGTTTTGTGCTCTCATCGCGAGTCGATCTACATGATAGCCCAGATAGTCCATTGGGTTGAAATCTGCATATTTACTTACATTCATCCCTGAAACAACCACCCCTGGCCTTTTCTCGGCAAATCTGGCAGTCCCAGACAGGTCGTGTTTGGGTAAGGATTTCTTCGGTCTTCTTCAAGGTGATCTTTTTGGTACCCGGTCCAACAGGACACCGTTTCAGAGTGCTCAACACAACACCGTGCAATCCGACGGATACGGTCCGAGGCTTTTTCTGCTTCTTTGATGCTTGGCTCGGCCTCCAAAGGTGTCTTCATCCGCCCAAAGGCCATACAGAACTCCCACAGATAGGGCTATAGTCGAGGCCCTATGGATAGGCCTATGGATAGGGTAACCCCTTAGCATCCATGATGCTCCCTATGCGTTGCTGCCAAGCAGCGGACCTGACGACGCGTCGTTCCCGTCGAGGTGTCGACGTGCGACACGTCTCCGATCTTCTCCAGGCCTCCTCGCCCCAAGTCTCCCAGATGCTGGTGCAGTGGAGTTCCCCCGAGCTGAATGACGCTTGCACAACCACCGGTATAGACGGAGTGAACGGGATGGTGCAAAGGGGTAGACGACACACGAGCGAAGTATCCGGGAGAAGTGGAAAACATCGAGATAGATCTAGAGTTCTTGTCCCATTAATTACCTGTAAAAGGCGGTAAACAAGCACATCATCCATTGTTATTGGTAATGGGATAGATTATTTTATAATGTTTGGTTGATTCAATTATATCCCTACGGGTTAGTTTGTGGTCATACAAGAACAATCAAGAACATAACTCAACGAGGTTATTTTAAGATCAGTCTTGGACCTGGGTCAGACTGGACTTGTGGGATTCATGTAGGTGTTATCCAGGTGTTCTACACCTGGATAGAGAGGGTCATCTTTCAAGGATTCTCGGAACAAACATCTGCGACGTCTGCACAGTCATCCATTTCTCTACCAGGACCCACGCGCGGAGTTGGGTGGTTGATGGACACCCCTTATATAACCTCTGTTCGGGGCTATCATCCGGGTGTCTTGGTGCGATCTGCTCGGCCGCTCGGCGTCCAACGAGGGCAACTACCGTAGGCGGTAGGCGAGCGGTAGGGGTCGGTGTGGGCGGATCTGCTGGAGATCAGGTGCTGGAGATGAACAGATTGGGGGAATCCATGGGAATCCTGGAATCCAGGTCTGAAGAATGTCAAAGGTCTGAAAAGGTGGATGACCTCTGTACATCTCACGATGTTCTGAGCTTGGAGGAGTCGCCGAGTGGTTACAGTTGTCCCAAACCACTGAACCAACTCTTTTTGTCCATTTTCCACAGATCGCAGGTGGCAAAGGATCGTATGAAGGACTCTTTTTCTTTACAAACCTATGGTGGTTCTCAGGTCTCGAAACCAGGGCGAAAGTTGAACATGGCGTCCAATCCGCAGGTCGCTCCGCGCCTGGCTGAGGATTGCCTTTTCAGTCGCTTCAAGCTCCAATGGTCTGTGGACAGCAGCAGTTGGCAAGAGGTGGCATGCGGAGCCAGTAACTTTTGCCGCTTGTCAAAGGGACATGGATTTCGACTGGAGCTTTTGGTAAGACACTGACAGCCAAGTGCCACTCCTTCTTGCGCTTGAAAATGATAGGTGGCACTTGGCTTTTAAGCCCAAACTTGACCAACTCACTTCCACATTGCGACCCTGAGTGGTTGTTTGTCCCCCCTATGTTTCCTTCTCTGCTACTTTACATGGCCGTGGTTGTTCCATGGCCATGTAGGGCCGAGGAGCAGGCTTGAGTCTATTTCACTTTTGCAAAGGCACATGAGGTTTTACCATCGATCTCTGGTTCTTTTTCATCGTTCGATTCTACATGAGCATCCCCAATCCCCAATCCTTCGATCCACCCCGCTTCGCGGGGTTTGTCGACACGTTTTTTCCTGGAGGGGACGACTTGCAGGGACAGCACTCGAGTTCGAGAGTGCGTGGCACCGGTCAATGCCCTGTGGAACCCAAGGAGTCATGCCAACCAGACAGCTTAGGCACCTGGGCTGGACAGGGTTCTGAACACGACAGATGATAGATGTGTTCTTTTTTGTTGTTCCAGCCATGGGTGATTCACCAGGGTTGAGAACACCAATTGGGTTTTAATATGTTTTGACCACACCTGGTCCAGTACAACACACCACGCTGGGCTGGGTGGTTTCTCTCTTCTCCTTTCTTTCATCTGCTGTCTCCCAAACCACGCCCCTGTTATTCTTACCTGGGAGCCAAGCCCAAGCCAAGCAAAGATCAGCTCAAAAAGGCTCAAGTAGCCCAAGCACTTCGACGGAGCTGGTGCCCCAAAAGGACAATCCATCCCTTCGCCCAAAATGGTTGTTCCAATGGCGAAAGGAACAACCGCGAAACCGCCGGTTTGGCCCCCCAGGCGATAGCAGCTGCAGTGCTCAGTCGCTCCCCTCGAACACCGCGGTGACCTTCCGGGGCAGGACGATCTGCACGGAGGAGGCCGGGTGGGAGCTCGAAGGTTCGAGGACGCCGTGGATGAGAAGGAGCATTCGCTGGGCATGAAAAGGATCTCAGAGAAGATCGCCAAGTGGAGGACTTCGGGTACTTGGGTATACCTTGTTTTATAGAAACCTCCTCTTTCGCACGTGGTCTTAAGTGGCAATACTATCATTTGGGTACCTTTGCATGGCATCATAGTGGTATGCAAGATCCTCCAAGCTTTGAAAGGCTTCCCTGAAGCGATGAAAACGAGGTTTCCCCACGCCGACCGGTCCATTCCCCCCCGAGCGAGCCAGACGAGACGGTCATCGGCCAGGCCTTGAACGGCGAGTGGAGCAACTCTTCAGTGCCTGTGTCGACCTTGCCAAGGCGCACGGCACGGAGAAGGGGTCGGAGAAGGAAGGAAGAAGGAGAGAAGGAGAGAGAGAGCGGTGCATCACGGATGATGGGATGTTTTTTTTTTTTTTTTTTTTCAGGGGTGTGAGTGATGTTTCTTGAGAAGAAACCATGGGCGAGTGAGGAGTGAGTGGGAGTTCCCTGAGAGTCACTTGCAACGGCCCTTGGTGCAGTAGCAGTAGCGGATATCTAAGAGTAGAACTGGGTGTCCAATGAACTACCCTGCACTACTATCCGGGATCTCCATTGGACACCCTTTGGATGGTCCAGGTATATATAAGAAGGAGTATAAGAAGGACTAATTTAGGAAAAACCTGATGATCTGTGTCTGCTTAGCTGTCCTTGCCCCCATGTCGACCAATGCAAGCAGCCACGAACACTGGTTGGCCATGGCAGGAATTCTTCCCCATGATATGATACCGGGTTCCGGTATGGCAAAGGGGAAGTAGATGGACATATTGAATCTGAACAGTTCACTTGTCTCCCCATCTCGAGACCGTGTGGTAAAATCAGGTAAAGGCAAAAGGCAGTTCCCCCATGAAAAGTGATGATAGTGATGAGGGAGCAGCCACCCCTGCTTTCTTTTTCAGGGGCAAGCTTTTGTCATGTGAGTCAGTCATGCAAGTTGTTGGTCGGTTGACAGTCTTCAGTCCATGACACTGTCAGCCACTCTTGGTTTAAGGCTCATATACCATTAGACCATTTACGTGGGACCATTACCTTGGTTTTAGGATGGTTCATACCATCCGGATCCATCCGGATTCCCCATCCTATCAGCGGGTCAACCGTTGGGGACATTGCGGGACACCGAAATCTCAAGTCCAACCGGGGGACAGTGGACAGTTCGAACCTCTACCTGCTTCCGTTCGGGGTCGCCTGGCTGGATATCTCCAATACTTACAGGTCTCCAGACAGGGCACCCCGACTTGAAAGCGCTCTATAGGTATTTTCTTTCATGATGTTTTGTTCCACCCATCCTCCGGCGCCCTCACTCCTCCCTCCCGAGCACCGGAGCACCGGCCCCAGACCCTCCGAGCCGCTGGTGGTCCACGTGAACGTCTGGAGCTATGACGCCGCGGAGCTCTCGTGGTCGAGGCGAACGGGCGATTCGCGACGTGCCCCGCAATCGAAGTCCCCCCCCCGATCGACGAAGAGGAAAGCGAGTCTATCCAGTAGAGTCCTGGTGTTGCTGAAAGTGTTTTGTTTGGTTCATTTTCCCTGTGGTTAAATCCCCACATCTGGTGAATACATGTGAATATGGCATATGTACATTGTTTTTCCAAGTTCCTTAATTAAGCAAGTCCAAGTAGTAGATCTTGCACAGCTATAGTGATTAGTATACAGTATAATCATGTTCCATACATACTTTACTATACTGGAGCATTATTAGTATTCTACTATGGCTGTAGTCATGCTCCGTGCAGTAGATAATGGCAGTCCGGGCGTCCAGTCCGGAGCCTGACGGATTTCGCCCTCGGAGAGTCTGGGAGTTCCCTGAGCGTAGGGCCCTATCGGGAGGATGCAGACCAGGAAGATAGAGAAAGCCGAGAATGGACCAGACACCGACCCTGAAAGCCCTGAAGGCATTTAGCTTGGTGCTCATGCAAGTGCATGCAGCGACTTGAGTTGGATCTTGGGAACACATGGGGTCCGTTGGCATAGTTGCAGCGACCTTCGGAGTGCGGAGGCCTGATCATGTGGGTCAAGACCAGACCTTGGTCGACCCACCTGTATGGTCAAGCTACATGGTGGACCAGGGCTCCGGGCTTTGACGTATCCCCATATCACTAGCCTAATTTACTGTGTTGTTGGATTTGTGTGTAGAGAACGTAAGTATATGGGTCCCTTTCGATAGGGTCTCCCTGATGACTATGAATGCACCGCCGCATCAACTCGACCAGAACTTCTATCCAGACCTGGCCTTTATGCCCTTCATCCCAAAGGTCCTGTTGTTCGGGTCTTGCTATGAGTTTTTTGCGAGGACCCCGTTCGGGCCAAGGGCCAGGGGAGGGGCCAGGCAAGCAGGTAGTTCAAGTGATTCTGTTGGGTGCCAGGCCAGTGCTGAACGATTGTATCCTGCAGGGCTGGCAGGTCGGGCAGGGTGGTCGTTACGGGGGTCGTTACGGGTCGTTTTCTCCCGGTTCTCCCGGCTGGACATATTCTTCTTACCTGACCCTGACTTCTGGCCAATCCATCCCAAGTGGTGGTTACTGTTGGGGGTTGGCCAGGTTGGCCGGGTTGGCCCGGTTTGGAGTCTGTTTAGGATTGGGAAAAAGAGTTCGGTTTGGGGGCCAGTGTTCAGGAACGAGGGTTAAACTCCTCCAGCAAGCCGTATGACAGGCACGAGGTGTTTAGGGCTGACACGCCGCAGACCAGGTTTGAGGGACATGTGATTAAGCATGAGAGACTCACATGTTATTTTCTTCAATGTGTACCTACAAACAACAGCAATGCCTACAAACAGGCCCAAAAACCACCAACAACATGGTCCATGCATTTTTATGCCTCTTCAATCCTCTTCATTTTTCATGTTCACATCGCAACAATCAAAACCTATCCCCCCACAAAAAATCTTTAGGTTTCTATTTGACTCGTGCTTTACCGTGCTGTTTTCACCCCCAAAACATACCAACTCGTCTTCCCCGTCTTCCGACCGGTGTCTCGTCTTCCTCGTCCTCCGCCCTCCGACTCGTCGCGTTGCACGCGTGGGCAGGTGGAATTGCTGGACTCGAACCTCTGGACCTCCGGGCCGGGCTGCCAGGGCTTGACGGCCGACGCCACAGGCGAGACGTGGTGGAGACGTGGTGGTGATCGTGGTTGGGCGTGGTTGGGCCGCGCGAAGCGGTGATTCGGTGATTCGAGGAACCGGTGGAAAAGCGGTTCAGCATCTCAGCATCGAGACGCCGCTGGGGAGGTGTTTTCTCATGATGAAAGAATATGAACGATGTGATAGATGTGGTTGTTCGCTGTGACTGTTTAACTTGATGCGGGTTGAAGCAGTGTGATGACAAAGCCTCCCTGATGTCATGAGTCAGGTCGGACAGCGGGGCAGCGGGGCAGCGGGGCATCGTGAGTCGACACCCTCGAAAAAAGCACCATGTATTCTTAGAACCCGGACATGACCCCTGTTTTGATAGGAAACGACCATATGTTGCGTGCTTGGGGATCCAAAATCAAGATTATAGAATAAACCCTAGGGCTCCAAATACCTTCTGAGAAGGTGTTTGGGGTGGGTTTAGAGTGTCCAGTCATACCTTCTGAGGAGGTACGACTGGAGCCCTAGGGAAAGCAATGATTCATCCGCTGCATCCAGGATGACCCCGGTCTCCAGGTCCGGAAGCTCTCGGAAAAACCACCGAACTCCTTCACCCTCGAACCTCATGGACGCTTCCAAGTGCCCAACGCCTTCACAACCGACACACCGCCCGAAACCGCCCGAAACCGTCCGTCCCCCGTCCGCCGGTTTCAGCCCAAACCACGACGGCCGGACGGCCGGTCCTTCGGCCGGGGTGGCCGTTGGCAGGTTGCAACCTCACGAACCTCGCCTGTGACTCCGACTTCCAGGCCCTGCGCGGCGCGTCACGCGGCAGCTGCGGCGCCGGAACGCGCGGCGCGCTGGTGGAGTCTCTCTTCAGTGGTCGAAGGAAACTGGTCCTGGAACCGGTTGAGACCGTGGATCGCGGTGGTGAAATCGGATGGAGTGGTACGTGGTGACACTTTTGGATAGCTTGGGCTTTTTGGGACTTCATGGACGAGTCCGTGAAAGCAAATTGGAAGGCTTTAAAAGTGTGCTGAATTTCTCGTGGATGGTGTGGAACAGAGATTGGACAGTGCTGCGTGTCTGTGTCAGGATGAAGTTCCACGGTTTCAATCCCAGTTTCATGGAAGACCCATTCAACTTGACACGTCCCTTCCTATTCCTTCTTTTTTCGTTGAAGGTCCGGTCCCAGAAAACATTCAGCGGTTTCACGGTTTCACCTGACTGAACTCCAACTTCCTGTCTTCCTGCCACGACTCCACGACCTGGCTGGGTGCCTTCGCTCGCCGCGCCTCGCCCGCCGCGCGTTCAGGCGCGCGTCTCCACGCGGTGCCACAGCGCCTTGGCCGACGCAGAGCCTCGCAGCGTGTCCTTCCGGACGGCGGCAGGCGCCGAGGGCCGAGCGGGGTGGGGGTGAACGTGCAGGTAGCTGGAGGGGCGTAAAAGATGGGTCTGAGTAGTTATGCAGGTGAGACACCTGAGAATCAGAAGAGTTAAGAATGATGGCATTGAATTGGATTGAAGTGAGAGGGCAACAAGACATATCATGAGACACAAAGGCTGTGGTTGCAATTATTTCTTCTTTTGGTCCTGTCTGAAGATTATTTTGGTGGTTCGGTGGTTACTCAGGTGGTTACTCACAGGTTGTAGACAAAGCCTCCATGTTTACTGACTACTAGTAGTCAGAATCATGTCCAGAAAGGGATTCCTACAGCATCCTACAAGTAAAAAGACCTGGAAAAGGGCAGCTTGTCCAATCGGTAGTGGACAGGGTAGTGTAAGTGTAAATGAAAGGGTTGCGAGTCCTAGGCAGATAAAGTCGAGTTCCGAAACTGCGCAGGGTTCCGCAACTAGGATTCCGCAACTATTTGGTCGGATTCCGCAACTGGGATTCCGCAACTAGGATTCCGCAACATTGTGGATTCCCTCACTAGGATTCCGCAACTTTGTGAAAGATGAGGGGGTTGGCATGATGTCGAGATCACACGATGGGGGCAAGGGGGTTGGTTGGGGGGGTTGGGTGGGGGGCGAATGACGTTGGTTTGGATGTGCTTCGAAGATGATGTCACAGGCACACATGCTATCGGATGATGTGGACATCACCAGTTGCAGATTCAGAATGCCAGTTGCAGAATCTGACTTTCCAGTTTCAGAATCCAAGTTTCAGAACCCCAGTTTCAATTCAGAATGCCAGTTTCAGAATCCACGTTTCAGAACCCTAGTTTCAGAACCCCAGTTTCAGAATCCGACCGATTAGTTTCCGAATCCCGCTCTAACCAGTCGTAGGCCACCAAGGGACTTCCAGCTGTTTTCCTGAGCTGTAACGATTGTAACGTAACGTATACATAGACCAAAATAAGTGCCAAAATAGATAGAACAGTAGATCCCCACGTGATATCACTATAGATATAAATATATGAATGTCTTGGACAGCGTGCCACTATGTATTTGGGATGTTTCTATCTATTGCGTAGGCGTGTGTTTTGGAGGATCAGCGAGACCGTCCCCTTCAGGGCCTGAAGCGCCGTCGACGAGGGGTTGAGAAAGCGGAACCCACCGGTCTTTTCCACAACTGGAAGAGGGTTGAAGCTAGTTCTGCACTCTCTGGAACAAAGCAGTTTGGAAATGAAACAAGGTCATGTCTCCTATAAAGAGGCTTGCTAAGTTGGAGGGTGCTGGTATAGCAAGAAAAACATGGTCATGTCATGTAAGGTGTTGGACTGCTTGCGGGGGAACCTTTTATTCCGTCCGTTCTCTTTGAGTTGACCAGGTGCTGAATGCCTCAAACGCGCTGGCGCGCCCCTGGGCGTGCTCTTGTTGGCCACGTCCGTCAGCAGTGCCACCCTCACCTGGGAGGTGCAGTCGTCCATCGTTCACGACGGTTCCGAACGAAGGGGTGCGAACGTAGGACGAGGCGTAGGACGAGGCTGGATCCATTTCCTGAATCGAGCCATGAATCTCCGGACCATGGGGGGGGGCGAAGCTGTCCCTCCTTTCCTACGATGGTCGCACCAGTCAGTGCCTTCTCCGTTCTTTTGGCGTGGCGAAGCGAGGAGGGGTAAAGGCCCGGCTTGAGGCAGCGTGGTTTGGCAAAGCCTCCTGAACCCTGGCAACTGCAGCGTGGGCGCAGCATGTCTCTCCAAGAAGGGAACTGGTTGAACCCAGGAGCCACGAGAGCACGACTTCTAAGGCATTCTGGGAGTGAAAAACCGTTCAGAATCATTTGAGTCTTCGTTTTGTAGGACTCCTTGGAACTGGTGCGCTGGAGAAAAGTTGGCAACAAGCATCACGATCAGATTGAGACCCGCCTACCTGACGTCGAGATTGAGACCTGCCGACCTGACGTCGTGGACCACAGAGGTTGAGGTTGAAACCATGTACGTTTGAGGTTCCTTTGTCGAAACCAACATTTACATGACATGATTCATGGATGTCATCTCTTCAAACGAATGGCAGGTGAACATGTTCAGGTATCTTGGTCGCGATCTGAACTTGTAGATCGATGGGTACCTTTCTCCTTGTACTTGTCCTTCCTTTTTCTCCGACCTCCCAAGGAAATCAGCAGGTCAACCACAACACCTCCAGTCGTACCCCCTTCGGGTTCGGTATGACACCACAGTCCCACCCTCCTCAGAAGGTACGACTGGAGGCCTAGGGAACACCTGTCAACACAAAGCCCCTCTTCTTGGCGCCACCGGCGCCAGGCGGGCTCGCCGAACGCCGGGGCACCCAGACGGGAGCGTCGCGGGGGCGGATTGGGGTGCCCAGACGTGACGAAGCTGTTCTTTCTCTACGGACGAAGGCGCCAAGAGGGGCAGAAATTTTTGGAGCGCCACTGCGGGCCTTTGGGCGTTTGGGCAAGACCCTAAATTCTGGTAGATCCATCTCTTCACCATTACTTCTTGGCCTAGTAGTTTGTAACTCTTCAACAATCTCGATCCCTGAAGAGATGCTCTGCACTGGAACATCAGAAATTCCAGGGGAGAGTTTTCACCGCTCACGTTGGGATGACGGTGCCAAGACCATTGGACGTTTCAGAGAGCTGTTTGGCGAGAGAACACGTGGGCCTCCCAAGGACGAAGGCCCACACCTACCTCGCTCGAAGGGAACAGGTCCTTTGCCCAGACTCCCAGACATGTCACATCCCGGGTGGCTTGAGGGATCAATGTATAGGCATGTTATGTACTGTAGTATGTCTGTAAAATTCCACACCATGGAGTGTGGACTGGGCAATCTTTGAGACCGGCGTATGAGATCTGGGACCACCTCTGGGGAGCGGGAGCCTTTCGTGCGAAGTGGCAGCGCTCCGAAGCCTGCGCTCAGAGGGCGGCGCTCCATGCAGTGGACGTTCCCAATGACCCCATCAATGCCTTTGCCATCCTTTGCCTTTCACTTGAGCTGGTCTTCGCTGTGGATTCACGACGCTTCACGAGGAGGAGGAGGAAGCCTCGCATTTGTCCGATGGGCCTCCATTGGGGAGACGACTGAGACGACCGAGACGCACGCTTCGATCTGCGCGGGATCGGGGCAGTTCGTTCCTGTGATGCTTTCAGAGCTCGTGGAATGAAGCTCCAATTGCCTGAGGAGGACAGCAAACATCGACTCCATGGATCAAGAAGGTATCCTATGTGATCCTGAGGAGGTGGCCCCACTGGGATGGGGAGAAGGCACGAGCAAAGCTTCAGGTTTAGCGAAGGCAGATGATTCAGCCACCTCCATGGTTTTTCCACTTCCTGTATACGGGAAGGATCAGACTGCATCGTCCACTTAGGTCATGTGCGCGGATACTACCAACCCCTCCTGCAAAAATGCATACGACTGGAACTCTTCTTCCGTCCTCATCATCTTGCCTTTTGCTCAGGGCGATGTTTCGTTTTCCCTATGGGTGAATCCCCAATCCATCCGGGTGCGTTCGTCCACCACGTACGTGTCCACGTCGTCCACGTATATACACTTCACCGCTGTGGATCCGGCGACGTCAGGACTGCACCTTTGCCTCCTGGGCGGTACAGCTTTCGCCCACCGAGCCGGGACCGAGCTTCAGCTGCGCCAGCTCTCTGCGGGACCGAGAAGCGGAACGGCCAACGCGGAAGCGGGCCACCGGCGGAACCGTACCGGTGGCGTGTGGCGACCGAGCGGGCGTGCGAAACCGCAAACGCGTGGTGTCGGCTCGTGGTGGATGTGCTGGGAACCTAACAACCATAGTTTTACTAAGGATTTGACGCTTGGAACTAAATGTGCCTTGGAGTGTGTCCTAGGTGTGAGGGTGGGAACGCGGTTAGCTGCTAGCCCTACGACTGAAGAATTCAGATCTCACGGACCTTTGGCAACGTCTCTCAGTGAAACCACCAGATGTGATAGTTTGCCAGGTGAACTGTTCTCCCACCAGGTGACTGTGCTGTGTCCACTGTGGTGCCTTCCGTAGGATCTCCAATGCCAGTGTCGTTGCAGTAGGATCACTGCAACGCAGATGGTCGTGCAGTCGTACAAATCATGAGGCACGCGTATCATTTCCCCATAGCATGCAAACCCCTCGATGGACTGGGGAGTGAATTTGCAACTCTTGGTCATTGGCTTCATCTGCGTATAGCCTGAGGGAAGATTGTTGCTCTATAGGAGGGTAATGTAGAATATTGATTAACACCGGGCTTGTGATGGTTTATGAATCAAGAGGCAGTGTACTTTATATAAACATATTTAATAAGCAAGTGTTATGCCGATTGGCTGAAGGTGGCTGTTCCTGGTGAACATGAAGGTACAAATCGTTGTGCGATGTTCTGAGTGTCTAGGATTTTCTTGCTTTGCTCCAGTGTACCATCAAAATAGCGATTGAACACAGTGAATCCCCTGCACAGGTTTCGACAAACATGCCCCCTGACCCTCTAAGATCTCATTTCTGTCTTCTTCGACACCCCAGGGGTAATCATTCTGCCTTCATTCGCTTCAACACGCCCGGTCTCCCAGCAGGACTCCACGAGTTGCATCTTCTCCGGCTTGGCGGAGAATTCCAGCTACGTGGCCTCCATCCAGGCGCCGGAGTTGCCGCGCGCGTGTCGCTGACTCGCCCTCCGCGACGGCGCGTACAGCGACGCGCTTACGCGGGCGAACCACGCGCCAAAGCCGTGGTGCCCCCTGCGGAGGGTGTGACATGAAGTCGGAGGGTGAACGCCCCGTCAACACGACGGCGCCGTGGGACTGGCGTCATCAGTCTGTGGTTGAAAAGGGGGGGGGTCGATGCCGATGCGAGGTACGACATGGTCGGTGTGGATGTCATGGGTTTTATGTCATGTCACCAGCGGCGTCGTTCGACCGTTTTTTTGTTCATCTCATTTCACCTCCTGCAGCGTTTCATCTCGTGATGGCGTCATCCGCTGGGGTGAGGAGCTGTGCGCTGAGAGCTCCTTAGCCTCCCCGAGTGCGTTGAGTCAAGTGGCCACTACCTTCAGCGCCTTCGTTGGAAGCCAAACGCCGTTCCGGTGAGTCGACGCCACCGGGGTTTTCGGGCGGCGGGCAGGTGGTTCCGGTGATGTTCCGCCGGTGTTCTGGCCTTCTGGGTGGGGGCGGCAGATCACATGTTTGCTTCCTCTTCGTTCGACGGGCCGCAACCCCCCCCCAGTCGCTGTAGTGGCTGGCAGAAGAACCCTTGGGAGTCTCCGCAAAAGTGGCTGGCGACGAGGACTCAGTCCTCGCCGCTTCGCTTCGTCACAGCATGAGTGGGTGAGAGTATAGAGCAGCTCGTGAGAGTCCAGAAAGGAATCTCGAAACTTTGACCATGGAATGATCTACCCCTTAGAGATTCCTCCCCTTTGACCATGGACTCAAAATCTCCAAGAAGGGTCGAACCTGATCCCGGCAAAATACCCCGTGGCCCTACGACGGATTGTTCCGAACTCAGATCGCACGACCATGTGAGTGCTTTTTTTTGCGGAGGTCCCAAACAGTTTTTTGGCTGACGAACCAACAAAAGCCAAGACCAACAGAGGTTGAAGAACCTGAACTAGACTATCCCAGTTGGGTACCCCAGGTAGTTCCGGGTCCTATTTATGGTCACAGAAAACCTCTCTTGGGAAGTTCGAGCTTTTCCCCAAGGCGTGCCGTGGCCCAGCGTGGCGTTGCAACTGCCCTTTCCGGACGAGACGGTGGAGCGGCGGCCGGAAGAGTGCGCCCAGAGTCAGAGCGGGGGTGGAGTGGAAAGGAGGTTGATCGGTTGATGGGTTAGGCGGCCAGTACTAGGTAGATAATAGGTATCGGGAGTGATAGTTCTTAATAGTCTTAATAGTTATTTAAGCTTGAGCTTGTTGATTTGGTGGAGGATTGAGATCTGGAGGCAAATTGAACGAACTGAATCATCCAGCATCAGCAGGAAGATTGGTTTGGGTATTTGCTGGGGATGAAGATTTTATTGTTGGGTGTCTAGCATAGACTGACTCAGTCCCTTTCCAATCCGCAGCTCGGATTGGCAGATATCCGCAGCTCGGATGGGCATGTGTTCTGAAACCACTTTGAGGGATATTTGCCTAGACACTTTGGGTTGTTTATTGACGAACTCAGCTGAGTTCCGGTCCAAAGAGAGACGGTCAGACCGACCTCGAACTCGTGGACTGACTTGCGTGGACGCAAGCGTGGACGCAACCGTGGACTGGTGCCAAGAGGTTGGATGAAAGGTCAGAGCTTCGATGTCCTTTGGTGTCCGGTTCCATATCAACCACCTGAAGCGAATCCATCGAAGCTATTCGAAGCTCTCTGGTGAAACCAGGTGCGCGTATAGACGCGGTAACGGTGAGCCCTGGTGACCTGGGAAGATGAAACCTCATGAAGCAGTAGAACTAAGCAAACAATAGTAGAACAGGGGAGGATGCCGCATCTCCCGCATCTGCCTCAGCCGCTGCCAAGGTGTTTTGGTGTAGGGAACGCACGGCTTGCACTGTTTTTCTATGGAGTGAGGGTGAAGCAGTGAATCTCAGAGCAGTTCCATACTCCCTGGTGACAGCATACGTGTATAGGTGGACTCGAGTCGAAGGCGACTTTTCCCAACCTCTCCCGGCGTGATTCACTTCGGCCAGTTGAGACTTCCTACAGGAAGATCCATTCTCAGACTCCCAGAAAGGGATGTTGTTTGAAGACTGAAAAACAAAGAATCTTCATGATGCTTATATAAGCATCCCTTGGTCTCCGGATCTTGGATTCTGACGAACAAGACGGCTTTCTTGCGTTGAACTCCAGAGTCCAGTGGTCTCATGAACTGGATCCGCAGATGCGGAGTCTTGTGCAACGTTTGGGTTTAGGGGTATGCATTTGTGTATGGAACCTGTTTGTTTCTCCTTCTTGATGGTCATCTATTGGGTGTCTCCCTAGATTTAAATCCTCCCTTTAAGAAAAGACCAACATGTTTCGACGTTTCTAAAAAACAGTACTTTACTTCGAGTGATCCCCAGCATGACATTACAGTCTGACAAAATGTCTGGCATGTATTGAAACATTATTTCGGCATTCTGTCTGGCATATCTTCTAACATTCTTTCTGACATTTTTCTTGCTTGTCTTCTGACATTCTTTCTGCCATCTCTTCTGACATTCATCCTGGCACTCTTCTGACACTCATTCTTTCTGGCATGTCTTGTCACACTCTTTCTGGCACTTTCTGGCACTCCATCTGGCATATCTTCTGAATATCTTCTGACACTCTGCCACCCTACACTTGCGGTTGAGGTCTGGCGGGGCACGCTGCCAGCCGACACTTGCGGTTGACGAGGAGGAGGAGGAGGAGGAGAGGAGGGGAGGAGAGGAGAGGAGCAAGGCACCTGACATAGAATTTGACAACCGTAAACACTTTTTTAACCCGAAGCCACTAACGTACCACAGAGACGAATGGAAGAACCCCTTTGAAGCGAAGCCCCGCACTGGACCTGAGACGAATGGGACACACGGCAGTGCCGATATTGAAGACTCTTGATAAATAAAAGGAAAGCTTCTTTGGAAGCAACCTGTGCATTCCGTGACCCCAAGCTGGCCGGCACACCGAATTTCTCCAAGTGGTGGGGCGCTGCTGCGCTTGAAGCGATCGTTTGTCTCCAAACATCTTGGGCATTTCCTAGAATAATCGTGAAAGTGGGTGGCATGGCTCCAAGAGGATGACCTTTTCCTCTATAAACAGGTGCTTCCATTCACATAACGAGCTATCTTATTTCAGGGAGTGTATCTCAGTTGGAAATTCTGCAGGTGAGATTGTGAAAACCCCCAAAGAAAGTCAGAGAGAGAGGGCGGTGCGCCTTCTTTCCTCTGGCTGAGACCGAGTGAAAGGCTCTGTGTTGGAGAAATCACCACCCCACCTGACTGAATCTTTGATGACCACGTCCATGAAAAGTGAGAATCCCACGACTCTGACCTAGGATTCTGTCAAATACGTAGACCCAGCTTTGGTGAGACACTTCAAATGATTAACCCATACAAAGCCAAGCGAGGAGCATCAGAGTATCAAGCCTTGAAGTCATGCACACAATGGATTCTTGCTGCTGGATTACACCCCTGCATCCACTCCACAGACAAACTTCGATTGGTCGCGCACCTAAGCTCTACTTTCCGATATCCTCTCAGAACGATCCATCCCGGGCAGTGTCTTTGTTCTCCACAGCGGAACAATCAGAGCGGGGCAACTTGCCGCTTTGCACCATGCAGGGAAGCGTAGCAATGCCAGAGACTGCCATTTTCCCATGCGTTGCCAAAATCCAATGAGGCACACAAATCAAAAACACATAGTTGTCACGCCGCCAGCGGCCTGGACCTCAGTGCTAGATTTTCTGGCTTTTGCCGCATAAGCGTGGACGGAGCTGCCATGGTGGCAAGCTGAGCCTCGGCCTGCAAAAGTGGTTCACGGCAACAGGGATGCCGTTTGTCCACCCTGACGGTCAACATTAACATGTTTTCAGCAAAAGCCGCCCCAACCCCAACTAGATGTGATGAGCGTGCCACACGATGCACTAAACGCCCGTTGCAGTGGGTGCTTAGCATCCGGCCATACAAGTTGCCAGCGAGTAATCGACTTTTTAATACTTTTTACTTTGCTTGTTGCGCGCACCTCCTTGGCTAGCCATGCGTGTGACATGTGAGCACAATGATGCCAATGTATCGGCCATGATTATGTCACCCTGAGCACTGCAACGTGGCAGTTGCAGGCTTATGGTGATGTACGACGTGGATGTGGAACTGCCCGTGGTAGGCGCGTGGGCGGCTTGTGGATCCACTGTGGGCATCGATTAGGTGCATCCGGCGCTCCAGTGAAAGCAGCAGGGACGCCAATTCGAAGGAAAAAAACACTATTTCTTGGTGAGCGTACTGGTGCCCCATGGTGCACTTTTGTTCTACATACAGTCACTCCACAAGGTCACTAGGCGCCAGGAACCAATGTCGTCAAACGACGTGGGCTATGGTATCCACATCCTACTATAGGACGATGAAGAGGAACTAAGCCCGACTTTGGAAATTGAAAGTCAATCGGTGAGTGTGGGAGTCTGAATGCTGCCCGTGGTGCGACCCTACTTGCAAGTAAACAACTCATAGAAAACGCAACAACTGTTTGTTCTGGGATAAACTGTGGGCCTACGTTTGCCCATTGACCACTTGAACTTCAAGTCGCCCAAACTTGCCACCATGTTGGTTCAGCTGGTGTGCATGATTGTGAAATCTTTGGATGCAGAATGACAGTAGGCTGCAGCAGGGTGTGTGAGACAAACCTCCCACCTGTTGCGGCTCTGAGGGAATTGTTTTTTTTCAACCACACACTCGCAGACACACAGTGCTTCTAAAGCATGTCAGATTGTGTTTCGCCCACCCGTTTCGGCTCAAAGGAGTTGTCCAGCAGATTCTTTCAGACACCAAGGTTTGGTTTTAGTTCAGAAATGGGTTGCCAACAGTTGTGACATCATTAACAAGCCACAAGTGCAGTGCTACTCGAACAGCATTGTATAATTATATAGTTATATAATTGTTTGATGTTACAGGTTTCCAATAGCACTCTTGCACCTGTTGCATAGGCGTGTAAATTAACCCCGAGAAACAGAAAAGATATCGTTCTTTATTTTTGCACCTGCCTCTTCAAGATGGAGCGGGTGCTGCCATGCACCGTGCGGCCGGACAGGTGTGTGATAAGTGTGGTTTAGCAACATTGAACATCACGCGGCTAGTCAGTTGCAAGTGTCAACTAATATTCCTACATTGGGGTGGCTGTAGGGGTCAAGGTAGACAAAATTCATTACATGTGGAATGTGGATGTTGGCTTATTCTTCGGAAATGGTTCATTCAAGGATAGCATTCCCAGGAGAGATATTTTTGGGATGGCAACATTTGTGTTTGACTGGGGATGGATGGGGCGGGGGCGACACAGTTACTGACCCCCCGAAACTTGGGACAGATTTCTTCCAAGTCACCAAACCATGTGACAGATCTCCCATAGTATCAACCATGGTATCAACATAGTGTCCAAACTCATAATATCAACCAGATCCATTAGATCAGACTTCCATCAATCTTGTTGACTGTTCCAATCATGTCCCACACCCAGACCATAGAAAAACCCCCACCCCGAAATGGACAGAGACGGCCAAGTTACGAACGCCGCACATTTTCGAGACTCCGGGCTGACAAATGGATCAATCTAATAAGCACCCCGCCGAAGATTAACATGGAACCTGAGAATGGACCTTTGGAAGACTACTTCCTTTAACACCGAATGGTTTTGAGGTTCCATGTGGGTCTCTTCCAGGGTGTACCCCCCCTCCCCCCAAAAAAGAAAGAGATACCTAGCACTTCCTGTCGGGGTGCCCTGTCTGGAGACCTGTAGGGTTGTCCATTGGTGATGGTCCATTGGTGACCCCGAACGGAAGCTGTATAAGAACACATTTGGAACAAATCAATTGAACATTTCCTTCTGTTTCCGTCCAATTGGTCCTCCAACAGGAGAAGAGAAACACGGAATTTCTCCAGAACTATTCAGATAGTCTCTGTGAGAGGATTTTGGACTGAAAGCCAAAGCATCCCACCATCCAACTGGAACTGATGGATCTGATGGGCTGTCCATGCTTCAAACAGCTGGGATTTTGAGGTTCAGGAGCTTCATCCTCATCCTTCACCAGCACCGCGATCATATCGGCCGGTCCATCCCCACATTTATCCTCACGGGTGCAGGGCTTCAGAGCTGATGACGCTTGCGCGGGAGCAGCATGGAGGTGCAGAGACTGACATAGGGATTCGTCACCCCCCCCTTCACGACCGAGGGGCCTGGCTCCGGATCAGGCCGTGGTTGAAAAGGGGCGAATGTAGATCAGCGAATTCCTTACAAAGGAGTGTGTGGGGCCCAAGGATGTGATTTCGCATGCTTGGTGGCTCCCTGAAACATGTTTGAGCTCTGAGTTTGACGGGGTGCACTGTGGGGTCCTGCATAGACATCCCAAGGCTGTGCAAGGAGCGGTGCCATTTTGAATCAATGTTTGAAAGGGCACTATTATTGCCTTCGAACATGTGCTTTGTGGTCCAGAGGGATTGGGAGTCCAATGTGTTCCATATCCTTTTGCTGCGAAGAGACGTCCGCTTTCTCCGTCCTCCGTCCTGGTCAACAGGTCAAAGAGTCAGGTCCAGCACCTGATGGATGCCGCAGGGTTGACGCCACCTTCCATGTCGTTACTGTTTTGAAAAGGGATGTGGCTGCAAGACATCTTCAACCTTTGGCATCTCACGACCCCACTAACCCTTGGAACCTTCTGAACTAAGAGACGCACCACTTCACGGCTACCCTACCGAACACATGGGTCACTCGCCTCGTGTTGGCCGATCTTTTCACTCGAAGAAACGCAGAGAAGCTCTGTCCCAGACACGACCTGTCTGAGACTGCCATATCTACCGCCCCATTGACCCCCAGTCAACCACCCCTGGCCTGATCGGCAGTCCTATGGCAGTCCCAGACAGGTCGTGTTTGGGTGTGACTTTCCCAACATCCGACTCCGCGTCCGCGTCGAAACCGACTTGGCGGCCACAATGCCGAGCTGGTCGGCCAGGTAGTGTGAAGAGCTTGGTGGCCAAGCTGGTAGACCTCAGCTGCAGGCCATGGCCATGTGTGTTTTTCAGCCATGGTGGAAGGGGAGCTAGCGGAAAAGGACGAATTGAAACAAAACCATTCGTTGATTGAGGGAGCCATCGTAGGTGCGCGCTGGAGTCCAAGCAAATGGACCAGATCATGTGGCTTGTCAAAAGCCCGAGCGCATGAAGACTTCATCATCGTCGTCATCATCATCATCATCACCATCACCAACAACATCATCAACATCATCATCATCACCATCACCATCACCACCAACATCATCAACATCATCATCATCACCATCATCATCACCAACAACATCATCATCATCATCATCATCATCATCATCGTCATCGTCATCGTCATCGTCACCATATTCATTCATTCATTCATTCATTCATTTTCAGCAGGAGTGGATTCGTCCGTTGGACTTCACGTCCTTCGCCCCGGCCGCACGTCCTTGACCTGCCCCCGGTCCCGTCCTTCTTGGCCGCGCCAGGCACTGCATCCGGAAGTGCAAGGAGAGCTGCCGCTCGGAGGCCGCGAGGATGATCGTTTTAGGGCGGTTCCGACCCGTCCCGAAAGGGGCGTTCCAGGAGCCGGTCCCAGTCGAAGGGCGACCGGCAGGCCCAGACAGGATGCAATATCTAGTTCGGTTTAGTTGGTTTGTATCGATCAAGGCATGCACTGTAATTAAGTTCGCCCAAACACTGCGGCATCATTCCCATGGTGAGAATGTCGACGAAGGTCGTTCAGTGAAGATACTGATGGACCACATCGGACAGAAGGTTGTCCCATGACCCAGTAAACTCTGATTGGACTTGTCCGGTGACGGCTACTGGGTGTTTTTTCCTTCACAAAATTGACAGCGGCACATGAAGCGTCATCACGCGTCGTGGGCCGCACCCAAGGTAAGCACGACCGGGCCATCATTTGCAAAGGCCGGAAAGGCTTTGGCCTTGGCCTCTTCGCAACTTGGCATGGAACGGGAGACTCGCAACAGCAGCGGAAAAGAAACAACTCATAGCTCAGCTCAGTCTTCTCAAGTTGTGGGAGATTTGGGGGGCTGGCTGCCACGAAAAACGGGAGCAGATTGAGCAGATGAACATGCGTGAACATCCAGATGAAGGGCTAGTTCGGTTCGGCTAGGCCAAGCAAGAATGTCTGAAATTCTATGTTTCCTAGTTATCCCAAGCTTTACAGGAAGAAACCACAGAGATCGTATCTCTCTGGATCTCTACCTTTGGATCTCCCCATTGGTCCTTCGAACCACGGCGAGTTCCGTCGCCTGACTCCCCTTGCGAGTGCTCGCGCGGTGCCCGTGAGGTCTTCACCTACGACCAGCGCATTCCAACGAGCTTGTGGGATCACCACACCGTGCTCCGCCGCGGCCTCACCGTGCTGGTGCCGCTGCCGGAGCCCTTCCGGGACCGCGAGGAGCAGTGAAGAACCGGGTGGAGCGTTGAGTCGTGGGGCGTAGACCGTTGTTGTGTGGTGGTCGAGGGTGCGAGGGGGTGGCGTATTGAGTGCAGAGATGTGCATTTGGCGGCATGCGCTAGATACTTGGCGAGTAGTTCCTTTTGGTGGATGAAGTCCAGTAATGCCAGTAGCAAGGTGTCTTTGTGGATAAGGAACGAAGTCTAGAGTTGAGGTGCTTGAAGAATTCTCCTGAACTGAACCGATCTTGAGAGAGCTTTTGAAAGTATAACAGTGAGAGAAAGCTTTTGTGGTCCTACTATCGACATCTATCTATTTATGGCACAAAGACACACAAAGATGGAAAACATACAAAGTAAGAAGCCCGTGTTTGCACAATGAGATACCTTCTGTGATAAGTGAATCCACCGCCAACACACATCAACTTGGAGTACAACTTCCCTTCAAGCATCCTCTCTCCGTCCCTCCGTCCCTCCGTCTCCCTCCCTCCCTCCTTCCCTCCCTCCCTCTTTCATGCACCACACTCACACACACACAGTGTGCGTGCGCATGGGGAGGATGGCAGTCCACTGGAGCTGAGTGTCCTGGAAGAGGCCACGCAAAACGACTCGCCCTTGGAAGTGGCCGAGTGTCGCTTGGATCCACGTCCGGGCCGTGTGCGTGTGACACACCGTGTCTTCCGCCAACAAACATCCTTTTGGGTATTAACAAATCGCCTTTGGGTTTTAAACATCCTTTAGATTAAAGAACACATCTTCAAATTCCTTTGGGTTTCAATTGATTTTGAGGTGTTTTAAGAATCACAACCCAGTCTGAACCCTGCTGTTGACAGTCAAGAGATCCGGGACACTGTTTGGACATCTTAAGATATTCCCCTGAGAACTCCATCAGATAACCCAGACGCCTCCATGTATATCCATGTATGGTATTCAAATCTATATATGCCTACATTGATATGGTGTGGCGGGTCAATGTGTTCCACACATGGAGTGTCTGGCAACAGTTTGGGCTTTTGAGCCTCGCGCAGATCGAGCCGCTTTTTGAAGCAAGCACTTTTGGGTTGAATGAATGATCTTCAATGAAGCATCCTTGTTTGGCTATAGCTGCCCAACATCTTCATGCTTCGAATGCTTCATCACCTGCAAGAACTCTAGGGCCTAGGTGGATTGGGTACACCCCACTCGGAAAGAACAGACACGCGTTCTTTTTTCTTCCGCAAACATGGCCCCCAACACCCAACACCTCGAGTTCGAACGTCGCGACGCGAAGCGCGCTGCGCCGGACGTCGCGACGGACCTGCGACGGAGACTGCCGTCGACGGGGCGACGTCCCGCACGGCGCAGCGTGGGTCGACGTGGGTCGACGTGGGGGAAGCCTGGTGGGTTCGAGTCGAGTGGGTGGACAGCGCTGTTATGCCAATTGGGGCCCAAGACAAACAGAATCTATAGGAGACGTTCTTGGAGTGAAGGGGTTCCAAACAAAGAGCCGCAGCAAATCCATGGGAGCAGCCAACAATTCCTGAGTTTGGTGGGCTGTTGATTTGTTTGGAGAGGCTTGGAACTGCTTGGCTGTGTGTTGTGGATCTTTGAGCAGCATTGGCCTTCTTTCTCTTCAATATCTTGGTGGATTTGGTGCTTGCCTGGAGTGGGGATGAGGAAGATTCCGGCCTCCGAGGCATGCCGAAGTTCTTCGAAGCGGACGAAAGTACGCTGAAAGGCGAAGAGACCGGGAAAGGGGGTCGAATGAGAACAAAAGGACTCCCAAGTCTCCGAAATCCTAACACTAAAGGAGTGCCCTCCTGCAAAGGACCACATGTGCCCCAAAACCATCCAAAACCAATTTGCAATTGGGAACAATGGTCAAAACATGTCTTCGTCTCCACAAGGAACTTCCGTCTCATCCTCAGGGTCCATCGACTCGTGAGCCATGACTCCGGTGTATTGGGATCGGTTTGGGGATCCACTTGCTCCACTTGACCACCTGCTCCACCTCACCACCCCAAGACCAGGTGCTTCGTTGCTGCGTTGCGTCGGAAGAAATCGCCGTACAAAATGACGCGAGAGGGTCGAGGAGGTGTCGAAAGGCAGGGATTGATTGATTGGAAGACGCATCACAGAGACTTATGTAAGACAAACTTGATGCATCAGCTTCTTAACAGAGACCCAAGAGCCTACAAATTATAGTTGGACGATGATGATGATGATGATGATGATGATGATGATGATGATGATCAGTGGAGGAAGAGGCAAACCACCACGTACCATCAACAGAATTCAACAGATTTCAATCTGTATAAGCTCCCTGTATAATATCTGAAACACAATATACCCCTTAATCAAAGAACCTGGAAAAAACCACGATGGAAAAATAAATCTTGAATATGTACTAAGGAAAAGTAAAAAGACAGGATTTGTGGAAAAAACCTGACTATTTCCCAAGAGCCTTGAATTCCCAGGTCTCCAACACTTTGCTCCAAGGATCTGGATGGAAGGTGGCTCAAATCGACCGCCGGGTGCTTCTGGTGAGCTGTTGGTGGAAGAAACTTTCCCACGTGTCCAATGTGTTTTTTAGGTAACAAAATCATCAGTTCTTATCATCACTTCAATCTTCAAGAACCGAAACATTGGAGGAGCCAATGGAACGGCAATAGGTTGTTCTGGAGCTCTTCTCAAGAGTTTTCAATCGGAAGGTTTGACAACCCTGGAAGAGCACAAACACAAATTTGTACTGTCTTGCACCCATGTTGATCCTTCGCAACATGGCACACTCTGATGTGTGGCTGATGACACCTGCCAGCTGGGCTTCCCAGAGCACTTTTTTCCACTGACAGTCAGCTCAGAGTGCATTGCCATCCAAAGTCCTGCAAGAGCATGGCCAACTGAAGACTTACTGTAAGGGAAGCAACTCACGTCCAGTCTCCACACATAAAAACTATTCTCTATGCCACTGCTCTTCTTGTTTGCTTAACTTATATATTCACTGAAGGTTTTGGCTCAAGCTACTTGGTCTTACAAAGATTGTAGAGGCAATGCCCCGAAAGCCGCAGTTGACGCTGACGGGTTTGGCAAATGTGTGGGACCTTGATCCAGATGTCAGAGAATTTCTCCGGAGTGATGAACACACATTTCTACGATGTGCAGGGCCTGTTTTCAAGGCCACTGTTGCATCATGTTCAGCTCATGCTGCGCAAATCCTTCCACTCTTACAAGTGACCAAGCAGCTTGTCCTTAGAATGGTATGTGCAAGGTTCATGTTTGAACGCAACATGTTTGCGCAGTGCTTCGCAAAAGAAGACAAGAACATCCACAAACATTTTGCAAACTTATAAATGTTGTTTTTGCAAACCCCACGCCACACAACATGGCAAGCTAAGGGACAAGAAGTTGCCGGACCTGCCCTCACTGCAAGCAGAGCTCAAAACACTTTACCAGACCAACAGCTTGGTTCATGCTGAGGAGGTAATCTACAGGGAATCATGGGGACTTAAGGCAGCTCTCGGGCTAATCAAAAGAAAAGGGCGAAGATGGGAGATCACAAAAGAACTTTGACTGCAATGTGCACTTGCTATCGGGGTTTTGCTGTGGAACTGCGTTTTTTTTCTAAGAACTGTAAAGCTGACCTTTTAACTTGTCCACGCAGTTTGGAGGCATGTTCATGTGTGTGTGCGTGCTGATCTCAGGACCAACGCTTTCGTGATCTATTGCTTATTTGGTTTCCGGAAATGCAGGCAAGGTGGTGTGTGTGTGTGTGTGCTGGGCAACCGGCTGCATTTTTGATGGATGGTTCAGCCATGAGTTTTCATTGATTCCATATTTTCTGCCAAATCGCATGAACATTTGCGGTTTTGTCATCTTCATCCAACAAAGCCATATTGGCCATAGTCACAGTCTTTCCAGCGAGGGGTTGGGTGCTTTTCAGGAGTTCATGGAGCAGAATCCCATTGATACCAACTCCCCGTACTACGATGCTATGCCTACATTAATTTGTCGTGAGTTTGCCTCATTTTGTTTCATGTGCTTAGGATGCTTTGGTGCTTTATCAAGATTCTTTGTGTGAGTAGTTTAGGATGAGGCGGACGAAGAGGAGATTGCTGATGGTGACGATGGTGACGATGGTGCCACTGGTGAAGATGCAAATGACGACGGTGATGCACCAAATGGGCATGAGAACCCTGGAGAGACAGCCAGTCCCGACATGAAGATGCCTGAAGAGGAAACGGATATCGCCCCAACAATCGCAGTTGTTCCGGAAGACCAAGGCAGTGCAGGAGTTGCTGCCCCCGTTCCCGACCCACCATGTGAGCCAACAGAGGAAAGCTTGTTTGGAAGTCAGCCGGCTGAGCAGGCTGAAGGGGTGGAGGTGAAAGAGGGTTTAGTACAAGATGGACAGGGAGAAGGGGGTGGAGAGTGGTTTCCAGGTGAACCCTCGGCCTCGCAACCTGATCCGGACGGAGACAATTCAGACCAAGTTCCTGTTGATTCCGATCAAGGCTTGGCTCCAGGTGACATGCCCATGGAGCCACTTGTGATTGAAGACTCACAGCCACCAGGGGGTGAGGCTGAGACTGAGACAAAGGTGCCTGCACCGTCCACACCAGACAGTGTAGCACTTGATTGCGCGCGACCATTGCGCAAAGCGGTGCATATTCAAGAAGTGCTAGATTTGCTTGACAGCCCTGAAGTCCAACCTCCCAAATGTGCCATGACAGGCATTATGCTGTTTCAGTGGTGAATCAGTCAGTTGTGATTTTCATTATGCTGCGCTGGCGTCAAACGCTTGCCAAACATAAGTTGACATTCCACCAAGGTGGTCCTGTTGAGGGCAAGAGTATGCTTTCTGTGGATGAGAAGATTAAGATGTTGAAGCAAGAGCTCATGAGGTGGATTGCTTTACAGTGATTGCATGATATTGCCTTTGAAACCTACACATTTTGTTTCATCCATGGATCTTCCAGTGGACTGCAGGCGGGATAGCCTGCGTGCCAGTGCCCAGCTAGCTGCTCAACAAGGCCTGCGCGTCATGTCCTGGGATGGCAACTTCTTTACAACCATGCGTGTATTTTGGAAACGTCCGATGTATTGAATCTAGACTTGATCTCGCATCTCGCAGAGGCGTGATGATGGTAGATGATTCCTTACCCTTTTGAGGTGACGGACACTATGGAGACACAGGTCCGGGATGTGCCCATGCCGGAGGCAGTTCCTTCAATAGTTTCTCCATTACTTCGCTTGCCCTCAGTTGCTGGTGATCCACTGCCTCAGATTGTTGAGGAAGGATCGGTACCTGCGAACATCAGTTGCTGTATTGTTGTTTTTTATATGTGCTATGGTCCAAAATTTATGGCACCTTCCTGTGAAACTATGCAGCTGTTGCTATATTTTGGCGATGCTAAAGTACTAAAGGCGACCTTTTTGTGTTTTGCTCAGGTATTGACTCGCAGAGAGCAGCTTCAGTCTAGGAAGGAGTCGAAAGAGGAGGGCGGAGGTCGAGGGCGGCCAAAAGGCAAGGGTCGAGGGCGGGGAAAAGGAAAAGGTGGAGGCCGGGGAAAAGGAAAAGGTGGAGGGAAGGGGAAGACAAAAAGCAAGAATAAGAAAGACAAGGAAGAAACCAAACCAAAAAGAAACAAGACAAAGACAGACAAGTCATTGGACGTGCCTACGGGTGAAGAGGCAGAGAGGGAGCAACCCAAGACCAGGCCAAAGGCCAAAGCAAAGGCAAAGACACAAGCAAAAGCCAAAGCAACCCCACGAGCAAAAGCAACTGCGAAAGCAAAGGCTGGAGCAAAGCGGGGCCGGACACCTGAACCTGCGCCTGCGGTTGGAGCTTCCCCAGAGAAGACCGGTGAGGAATCACGTGCTGAGCACCCCGCCAAGAAGGCCAGGAAGGTGAAGGAAGCCATGGAGGAGAGCCGAATGCCTGTGCCTGAAGAAACTGCGGACGACGGTTCTGATGAGGTTGAGCTCAAAGCTGAGCCCAAGGGAAAGGCACGACGTGCCCCCAAAGCGTCTCCCAAGGCAGCAGCAAGCAAGCAAAAAAGCAACAGCACGGGATCTAAGCAGGTCAAGAACACGAGCAAGGAGAGAACAAACAAGACATCCAAGCCAGCCAACATCGAGGTACCTTCGCCGGAGGACAATGAGGCTCAACTCATAGAGGGCTTAGCGGACACCCTGCTCTCCACGCTCGTGCGTGAATGGAAGTCTGGCAGAGTGAATCTCCGCGGGGATGATTTTGAGAAGCGGGTGTTTTCCAGGTCTTCCTTTTCACCGTACTACACCAGGTCCAGGCCATCAGTGGGGCTCAAGACCAGGCTGCCCACTTGGAGGTCCAACAAGGAATTTGCAAACTTCAGCTTCCCAATGGCGGATGTTTTGAACATTGCCTTCGCCCATGCGTGCGCGACACACACAGCCCTGTCCCAAGTTATCCTAAATTGCAAAGGTTGCTTCCAGTGTTTTTTTATTTATTCGTCCTTAACTTTACACGCGTGCAATGGTGGTTCACAGTGTTCTATGATATGTTCACGCAGCTAAGGCCGCATGGCTGGATGACGTCAACGCCAATGATGCCCAGAATTGTTTGAACCCTGAGAAGCTAGTTGACCCTTGGACACCCGGTGTCCAAGCCTACATCCGGAATGTGAAGTTTACGGCTGAACACGCCATCAGCAAATTCCGGACTGAGAACCCTGGGATTTTTGAAGTCTAGCTAGTTGAGATTGCATAAAATCATGCGGTCTTAGAGCTAGCTTGATTTGTGTGACCTTTGCAGTTCATGTCTTGGCCGGTTCTGGGGTGGCAGGGTGCATCTTGAAAGTTAGGGGTTGGTTGGTGGGCTGTCAAATATGTTATTGTTCCACTATTGGGCGCTTTCTTTTGGTGCTTGAATGTGGATTGTCAACATATGGCCCTGTCTAGAGTTTATGTGCTTTTCTGCTCTCAACTATAGTGCAACAAGGATGTGCCCTGCTTTTGGGGAAAGAACCGGCCTTGATGTGACAGGGCCTTTAGTTGAGTACAGCAAACCTGTCTACAGCGTGCGTGGGCGTGTGTGCAGACCCCTAGGACCTGGGACTGCCTCCTTCCCGCAAATCACGCTATCAGAAGGTGATGGAATTGAAAATGTTCAATGTACTGTTCCATTTGCAGCAAATGCTCAAGAATTATATGTAATCTAGCCAATTCAAGTCCAACCCTCCCCACCCACAAATAACGAATATAACTTCAGCTTGGCACATCATCCCTTTGCCAAGGCCGGTCCTTCCATGAAGGTGCGGGGCCAGGCATGGGCAGCGAAGAGGGGCCTGCTTGCAGAAGCGAGCCGTCACACTGGCGTTGATTGTTCAATAACGTGTATGATTCTTGAAGGTTTCAAGTGTAGCTTGAAGCTTTGATGTTTCAGTCTGTACAATGTGTGAACGTATACATGCACTTGTGGAACAATACAAGTCCCTATTTTTGAAAGAGTGGTCTCTGCAACATGTGAATTGGTACTGCAAGCCTTTTCGGCTAAAAGCAAGTTGCACATTGGGTATATTTAAACCCGGGACCCAGCCATACCGTTGAGATGAAAACTCTTCCCAATGTGATCCGAAACTTGAAAGAGCTGCGCGCACCTTCGGACTTGAGCTCAGACATGTGAATGTCAATGCTAGGAGCAACCATGTTTGGTCATATCTGGGCACCCAAACATCCTGAGGATTTCCTATTGGCTGTACTCTTGGTGGCATGCCACTCACAGGGGTGGATACAAGAGGATGGGGTTCCGTTGGGTGTTGCAAGCCACACGGATGGATAATCTGAAAGCCCTCCCACCTTGTGCTCGCTTTTGATCACCAGGACCTGGAATGGATAGAATTTTTCGCCGGATGTGGCCGCGCATCACTGGCAATGAAAGGGGCGGGAGTGAGATCAACATCCCTTGATATTGCATATGGCCCCAAAGAGAAGAACTACATGGATTTGCTAACCCCCTCTGGGATGGCGTGCAAGCCTTGGTTGAAAAGGCACAACGCTCAAACCATGAATGTAATACTTCATTCACTGTGTGTAGTAGGCTTGCTGTTTTTTCTTTCATGTTTTCTTGACCTTGGAAAAGCTTAGGTTGGCCATTGCTACAATACTGAGGGGGAAGGAGGATGACCTTTTGTCCATTTTGGCACTGAAGTGTTCATCGTTCAGCGTTGTCAACCAGGGTACATCAATGAGGAGTCCATGCTTTCCTAATGGCAATGAGGATTTGCAAAGCGTTGCCACTGGAAACTGCCTTGCGGCAAGGAAACGGGTCAAGGGCTGTTCCGAGAGATTGCAACTCTTGATTGACCTCCAATCGGGGTGGACACTTTGGGGTTGAAATCTCAAACCCAATCTTTGTAAGTTTTGATTTTCCAACACACTGATATGGATTTGGCCATAGGCCAAAAAATAGTAGAGGGTTGTGAAGACTAGAAACGAATAAGCTTCGGACACAACGGTTGCATGTTCTGAAACCGATCTGGGGTTGTGTTTGCCAGGACCTGCCTTTTGGCCCTGCTCATTGTTGCTATAGGAGGAACGTTCCTGATAGAACAGCCCTACCAGAGCCTTTTCAAATGGTTCCCGCGCTTCCGATTCCTGAAGCAGGTCTTCCAGGCCCCAACCCAACACATGCAAAACAGGGATTGAAGCTGTTTGAGTTTTGGACCTGGGCACCGCTGCTTTTTGTGTTGGGTTCGTAGTCTTGCACCCTCTCTGCCATATATAAGAAAACCGTTGCGCCCATGCAGGTCTACACCGTCCACTTCTGGATGCGTCACTACGGCTCCAGTTCGCCGAAGAGACATGCGATCTATTCAAACTCAAAACATGTAGGGAAGATATGCCTGGGACGGCTTAAGGGGTGGCGCAAGGAAACCAATGCGGATACAAAACCGTGCCGGGTTTACCATGACAAAGCAGGGCGAAAGCGCTTTGTTGGCACAAAGCACCTCAGGGCCACAGAGTACTTGGGCTGCAAACACTGATGTTGACTTTGGTTTTTTTCTTAGAAGCAAGCGCCCTACACATCCCCAACTGAAACTTGTTTGGTTGGGGTTATCTCCACGTCATGAATGTCCCAGACAGGCCAAGCCACCCCCTGGTTAAATCCAAGACTCTGCATGACTCCCTACATATAATCAACATCTCTCTTCTGAGTGGCAAGTCTCTTGGCCTTTGGAGGTTCCATGTGTCAAGTGTGCTGGCGCAATCCACCAAGACAATTCCTTCCCCATCTTCCAGCAAAACGTAATGTTGATTTTCACCAGGGCAACTTGTGAGGGTCTATCCACAACGGGAAGGATTCCAAGTTCCAGCTTCCATGGACAACACGCGTGTAGATGTAAAGGGGTGTCCCCAATTAAGGCCGTCGCTCAATCCTGAGGATGTCAACAGGGTTATATAACAGGGTCTTAGGATCGAAAGGTTTCTAGGGAGGGAAGACCAAATGACTGGCTTAAGTTCACAGATTGAGTGTCTGCAGGTTGTTTCTCATCTTGATGGTACGTACCACTGTAGAGTTCCCGTCAAAAATAGAACCCGGGCATTTCTACCCAGCAAGAAAAGAACTTCCACAGAAAGTGTTCCACGAAGGGCCAGCCTGCGTCCAGTGTCCTTCTTGAAGCTGCTCTTATTCCAAGGGTGGCCTGTGGATGGGCGGTGTGATGGCAGTTCAACAGTGGCCTCGAGTCCACCCATGGTTAAACGGCCCCAAACGGTTTTTGATGCAGAACAAACAAAATACTTAGAGGCACCATGTCTTCTCCCATGTGTTCTGTCATGTTGGCCTTTGGGAGTGGGGCTTTGAAGGGAGTGGCCCTTTACAAAAGGGTAGAAAACAACTACTGCATGCATATTGAAAGCATAAACACAAACAATTAGGTTACATGAGTGTAGTTGAGCTCTTCCGCAAATCGACCAATTAATGTATATTCCCTCAACATCCTTTTAACCATGAGGCCAACTATGGGCAACTTCATTTTGTTCTGCATTCTGAAGGCCATGGCCACCTCTACTTTCATCCAACCTCCATCCCTCTGAATATATCTCTGAGTGTATCAGGCCATTCAGCCACATTTGGACAGATGCCATTCTTACCGCCCAGGCAGTACCCGATCCGCTTTGGGTTCAAGCTGGTCGAGCTGCGGCCTTTTCTTGTCGGAGAGAATGCCGGGAAGCCAGACCTGCCAACGGCCACGATCGACGAGCTGGTATCAATTTTTAAGTCTCTGGATTGGGCCAACATCTGGAAAGAAGCTAGAATGGGAGAGGTTTGCCGCTACATGCGGGGATCCACGCACCTAAGGTTGCCAGAGGAGTACAAAGAATTTATCCCAGCTTCCATTTAGAGTGGGACCCCACCTCTGGGCTCACCTTTGGATATGTCCTGAAATGGTCCATAACCTTTTTTGATGGATCCTGAACGGAAAAACTACCTTTCACCTCCACTTGAGTTGGTTTTTGCATGTTTTTGCTTGTTTTGGTGGTGGTCCAACTAGTAAAACGTAATGTACCGTAAAAGACAACATATGCCCGTAATATACTGGAAATGTACCAACCCTAAAATGTACTTCCCGTATTTCACCCGTAAGGACCCCGGAAAAATCCGTAAAATTACGTATTCAGATTACGTAATCTGAGGTACTTTTATGGGGTCGGCCAACATCCGAGCTTTGCTGAGTTTCAATGCCCAGAGGTGGGTTTTGCCAGTAGTTGAAACCATCAAGTCCGCTTTTGATGGTCCAGATTCCAAATTCACATCTTTGATGTGGCTTGTGTGTCTTCACACGAGCACCCAGAACGACGCGTGAGGGTTTCCAGAAAGGACACGCCAAACAAATATATACAAACGCAGGACTGGATCACCAAAACACAGCTAGACTGAACTTACCACACGCATGGACTATAGAAATTCAATCTGTGAAGCCATTTTGTTCAGGTGTGATACAAGTCCCACACCCTGTTTGGCTTAACATGGCGGACCCGGAGCCTCAGCCAATGAAATCCAGGCAGTGGAGTGCGTCCACTTTCCTGGATGGCACGATGGCAGTCAAAATGGACATCAAAGAGGAGATGGATGACGAGTGTCTTATCAAGAAACTGGAGGAGCTGTTGTTCAATTTTGTTTCGTATGCTATCGGATGTGTCCAGTGCGTGTTCTTGTGTTTTTCAAAATTTTCTAGGAGTTGGAGCTGGAGAAATCTGCAGAGGTTGTGGAGCCTCCGGCTGAGGACAGTTGATCTTTTTGAAGTTGGATTTGTATCATATAATATAATACAAGTGAATCCAATTGAAGTGAAAATGCATGCTCAGTTCTTTTTTGAGCATTTGCTTCATCAACTGTGAGAGGAGCAGGCGTTTTTCGACCCCTACATGTTGGCTGACAATTGCATGTCTATGGCCGAAACGATACCAGTTCTTTGTCTGCTCTTCTATATACAAGCATGGGTATGGGAACATGTTCTTGCTTAGTGTCCGCTGGTTAGCCCCGCCAAGGCTACTGAGGAGGAGCTTGCGGCTTATGGAAACAATGCCCATGATATGGAGATGTCAGCCACAGATTGGGCAAACAAGTTCACATCCATTGCTGAACACATGGGAGAGGGAGAGGCGTTTCAGCTACTTTATTTGTTTTTGGATTGCTAGTGGCTAGCCTTTTCCTGATTAGTTGATTTGAGCTTGGAGGTATCTGCAACGCCTCCACCAAACCGGGAGCCTGCTGCTCATGCGACGACAGGGTACACGCCTCCACCCAAAAAGTTGCGGTTTGGAGGGGAAGACTCAGCCCCCAAGAAACCACCACCATCTGATCTTGGGGGAGGGGATGCATCAGCTGGCCAGAAGCCAGCCGGTACTACGCCGCCGGAAAAGCCGCCGCCAGAAACCGATTCTTCTTCTACAATATTGTGAATTAACATGCCATACATTTTAGGTGTTGGTATCATGCAGGTTTGTGTTGAGTGATCAAATGGTCCATCTAAGGATGCTGCAAAAAATGCACGTCTCAGGAGGATTTGTGAGAAGAAGCCGTCGGGGAAACTACAATGCCCCCAGTGGATGCATGAGATGTGGTGTGATATCTCTCAGCGGGGTCAATTAGTTGAACGCCTAGAGCAAGCAAATTGGAAGAAGGAACCTTTGCTGTTTGCAAACACGTACGGTCAACACTTATACATTATGCATTGATTGGTGTGTGTGTGTAGCTGTGGCCAGGACGTGTTCATCTCGCACATGACTGTGCAAAGGGAGCGATCCATGCAAAAGACCATCAAAAATTAACGTGGCTGGTATACCGAGCAAGAGATGAAAGACGTTCTCAAGTGGGATGAGTAAGGGTCTAAGAGTTAAAACGAACGCGCATGTTCTCAAAAAATATCATTCACTGTGTTGTTGTGCCCAGGGAACGCATCCGTGGCGCTGTGCGAAGATGTAAAAAGATTGCCGGCTTCAGCAGGCTGGACTCTACTTCTTGCCAGGGATTGTTTTCTTCACTAGCTTTGTGCTGACATGGACTCATGTGCTGTGCAGGAAGAACATTTACGATGGCAAGATGGAGTACTGGGTCGAGATCCGTGTCACTGGAACTGAAGGCTACGCGGAGACAGAAACAGAAACACGTACAGATACAAAAACCGTGGAGAAGGATGATGAAGCTAAGCTCAATACTGTCATTGGGATTCCTCTGCTTTTCTTGATTTTCTTTGCCTCATGTTTCCTTTAGCGCTTGAAAGCTTAGGATGGAGATTTCATGGCTGGTCCTTCCCGGCCTGAAGACATAGCGTTGCACTTCACTGGTGAGGTGGAAGATAATGAGGACATGGTGAACAAGCGCGAAGAGAAGGCTGGCAAAAGCTGGCATCAAAATATGTCAATGTTTTGTGCTGCAGTGGCCATTCTTTTTTGGGGCAGGAACGTGAGTTGAACCAATTCATTGCTTCAGTCCTGAGCAAAACGGCAAAACTCCATGCGCTGGTTGGCGACCTCCGGAAGAACTACGATGACTCCCGCGTTGCACCGTCACTTTGCTAAAAATTGTTTTGCTGCTTCCGTGTCCTTAGCACTGTCCTTAGCAACCTAACCCGGAACCTAGATGGTTCTTTGCAGTGTTGTTGCTGAGGGCTGTGGCCCAGTTGGAAGCTGCAGCAAAGAACATGGACGGAGAGTATGATAAGCTCATTGAGCTCAAGACAAAATGCGAATTGAAAGGCGTTGCTAAGCTGCTTGCTAGCACTTGAAGCGTGACAAGTTCTCACTGTGTGCTCCATTAACTTGCGCATCCTTTGAGGTTCACCGCGGAAATTGATAGCCAAATTGCGGATTCTACCTACAAGCGCCTTGACAGGCACTGTTGGTCTAACACCTGGACCTGTCATTCCATCAATGACCTAGGTGCACTCAAGCTCTGGGCCACGAGGCCAAGATCAAGCCAGCTCACCCAGCCTTCATGTTTGGTTTAGCCATGAAACCGTGAAAACAAACTTCCCTGATTGACCCGCTGAGGAACGCCAAGGTTTCGTGGACCAAGAAGAAGGTTGCGCTGAAGGGTAATAAAGAAGCCGGTGGCAAGGTTGGATTTAGGTTAGGAAGGAATGCACATCTTAAGCCATAGTTTTTTCATTCCTTTTCATGGCCTGCCGTACCAGGCTGCGTCTGCCGCTTCATCGGCAGCTGCCAAAGCAGCTGCCAAAGCAGCTGCCAAGAGGAAAGCAGCTGCTACCAAAAAGCTGAGCTGAACCTCTTTTCAATTTGGGGATCACACTGAAAGGTGTGTTGTGAGCTAGGTTTGGTTTTGAGTTAGTGCTTGCGATGCCTGTTGGATGGGCTGACAGTGCATATAGGGCTTAGTTCCAAAACTATGATGGCCAGAAGGCCTAGTTCGTACTACAAGATGTTCATTACCTAGTGCACTCCTTTGTGCGCTTCTGCTTGTGCGGGACCAAAGGCAGGTGAAAAAGTAAACTCTAGTTGTTCTTCCACGGGTTGGCTCCGGGCACTTGGCAATCAGCTTTTTCAAAGACACTTGCGGGTAATCTTGCCAGGTGCTGGCCCTATCCTACGTGAGCTTGCCTCTGAAGTGGGGACCGGGGCTAACGCCTGAGAGATCTGCAAAACGAAGGTTTTCCGAAACCAAGAGACTTCTGTCAGCAACATGACATTGGGTTCCATTTCGAAAGCAACCTTTGGGTGTGTAGACGTATGCTTGAAAAAACCTTGCAAGTTGCAAGCATTCTTGTGCGCAGTGCTATTGGTGTTTCTACCTCAAGAGCCCATACATTGAGCTCGAGATTATAAAAAACAATTACGTGGCATGCGCTTGTTGTTTGTGAAAGCTAGAACAACCCAGTATCACACACTACACTTGCAGATCCTTTCAAAGGCATTTATAAAGAGAGTCCACAACTGCCGAGTTGCCCTCATGTCCCATCCCGACTCTGACGAAGAGTGGCTAGAAGAACTTCTTTCATGCCACAAATCTGCAAATGAGGCTTGGCACGTGCAGAGTCACGTGCAGTAAAACAAACATGAAGCTTGTCAACCCATCATCCTCCAGCCCACAGCCCCCTGTGTCGGAAGGCCGCTCCTGATCAGCGCTGCTTTGCTCCATCATGTCCATCGTGTGGCCTGCCACCGTGCGCAGTCTCATCCAGGCCAACACCGACTCCGAACTTGAGGTTTGGAGAACTTGTCCCAGAATCTGTCCGCTCTGTGCCGCGGTTAGAGGAATGCTTGGGAAAGCTTGAAGGGGATCTGTTCATTGACACCTGCTTTCCCAAACCGGATGCAACTGCAGGTTCCGCTTTGAGACACTGCCTCAATAAGGTTAGCTGCTTGTTGAGGAAAGAATACCCATGTACTTTCAAATTTGGGTTTACTCACTGCTTGAGTTGGAGATGGCACAACAATTTGTACGGGTACCATCATAGCCTCGACAAATACCACAAAATGATTGGGCTGTACATGTCTTCAACCACCACTGGTGCTGCGCTCATGGAAGCCTTCCTCATCAATCTGCACAGTGGAAGTCAGCTTAAATTTGGCTAGTAAGTGTTCCTGTTTGTTGTCATTCAGGTTGACTTTAGGTAGATGGTGTTCGCCCCTGTTGTCTGCATGGATAAGGAAGACCTGGTTGCCGGAACATCCGCATGGGTGGAGATTCGACTGACCATCCGGACTATGCCTCTGATGATGGGCCTTTCTTTACGTACATGGTGTACAGGTGCTTGAAGAACCCACCCCCAATCAAAAAGATGTAATTAACCTCCGGGGTATGAATTCGAACACTTGTGTTAATTGGACACAAGGTGATGAAGTTTTCTGGCACTGTCCAGTGTGGTTAGAGATAGCGCATGTGGATGGCGTGAATCGCACCCTGCGCGCCTCCCAAGTCTCATCCACAAAAGAGAGTCTTGGCACCGCCTTGGCCAAAAACATTTGGAGCTCAACCAACCCCATAAATCAAGGTCAAGTGCCCACTGCATGTCATTGCGGGACATTGCGAGAATGTATGCATTGGTGTGAGCAAAGAGGCTCGAACAAAAGGTTGCCTGTTCTTAATCTGCTTACAAAAGCCGACATGAAAAGGCCCGCCGCATCTCTCGACCCTCCGTCCAATCATGGAGCTAAGACCCAGACAGACAAGATTCTAGAAGGCCATTGCATCGAACAAATGCTATGGTGCTATGTTCTCAAAACGCTTTGAAAGACAAGCCAACCATAGTCAACAGTTGGTGGGTTCTGTGTCGACTATTGTGGACTTGTTTTGGCAGGAATGTTGAGGGCTGATGCGATTTGCGTGGTTGAACCACCTGCTCGTGCTGATTCACCTGCTCGAGAGCGCCCGGGACAGAGACTCCGTCACTTTGTGCCTCGCATGCCCAAGTGATTCGAAGGGTGTGCATGAATAAACGATAGTGATGTCATGCACCGATAAAGGTGTTTGTGTGCGTGTGTGTGTGTGTGTGTGTGTGTGTGTGCAAGCATGTGTGTGTACGTTTCATGTCTAAGTCTCGCTGTCGCTGGCTAGGCGCCGTTCAACAACCTCGCAATCGAAGCTGCTCCGCGTGTGTTCGGACCTGCTCCATACGATCCGCTCTTGCATGGTCTGCTTGAAGAGGAAGGCACGCTGCCAAAAGTGATTCCTTCCTTTGCATTCCTTCTTTTCCCTGACGAATTTGATTTGGTAGTTGCCTCCCTGGACTGACCAGGCCATCGACCGGCCGTTTTGATCCTGAGGGCGGGTCCACCTGATGCCCTGTGATACTCTGTGTGATGTACTTCATGTTTGAAGGCCCTGTGATACTCCCATGTTCCTTCCCGATGAAACGGCGTCAGACGATCCGAGATTGATAGATTTACTGTGCTCGGCATAGCCTAGCTGTGGCCTTGACAATGGTCTGAGATGCTGCAGCTGTGACATCGCGTCCGAAGATGAAAACGCACTGCAAGTCACCAGGTGCATGTGTAGTTGAAGCCTTGATGTGATGGAGCACTCAGGGATTTGTTTTTGAGGCTCTTGGCCAAGATTTGCCGTTGCAAGTTGATGCCAAGGCCTCTTGCGCTGCTGCCGTCCGCAGTGCCAAAGCCGCTGCCAAGGAGGCAGGCCAACACATTGCTTCAAGCACGGCCGCTTTGGCAGAAAAGTCAGAAGGGCATGCAGAAGAGAGCTGCCACAAGCTCATTGACCAATATGGTCTTGCCTTGGAACTTCCCATGACCATGGTTGAGCTTCATGATGGCAATGAGAAGTACCCTGTGTTTCTTCTCAGCAGCTGGATGGATCTGATTCTGAAACTGGCCCTTGCTAGAAAAATTGTTCTGTCTTGCAAAGTCGCCAAAGTCTGTTCATGTCATTCATGTGTTTGTGTTTGGCGTGTTGGGGCCATTTGCAAATATAGATTCTGCTGTAGCAAGCAAGGAAGTTCGGAGCTTGGCACCATTTCTGCGGGGCAACCAGGAGAGAAACAGCATGTGACCAGCTGAGTTTATTCTGGGAGCGCTTCAGGGTTCTTAGACCCAACCACACAGTGTTTGCCCTTGAACGGGAAAAGGGCCTGGTGCTGAGCCGCGTTCTGCCTTTGTTACTGCACGGGGACGAGGGGCGTGGCAGGAAGCGAAATGCTGTCCTGTGCATGAATGCCCACCCCATCCTAGGGTATGGCGTGGAGACCAGAAATCGGAAACGCAAATTGCTTCACCGTGGCAAAGAACAACAGATGAACTACACTGGGAACACATATGCGTCCAGGCTACTGCTTGCAATGCTTCCAAAGGCGGTATATGACCTGCACCCAGATTCGTTCTACCGACTTGTGGAAATAATTTCAAAGGACATTTGCTCTTTGGCGGAGGATGGCTTGAAAGGCCCTGACGGTTTGCAGTATTGGTGTGTGAGCCTCTACACAAAGGGGGACTGGCCCTATCTTTGTAAGATCGGAAGACTGACAAGGAGCTTCCGGAACATGCCTAAGCAGGCATCCAGCAAGAAGGACTGCACAGGAATATGTCATTTATGCCTTGCGGGGAGGCCCCGCATCCCATTCGAGGATTACAGTAAAAATGGTGTCTGGCAGTTTTCAGTGCAAGAGGAAGAGCCTTGGCAACTACGCCCTGAGATCCTCAGGTGCCCTCACGACGAGTCCTTCCCGGAAACGTTCTTCGCCATTGACCCCTGGCACAGCTTTCACCTGGGCGAGGGTCGCAACTTAGTGGCCAACGCTGTCCAGCTCACGCTTGACTTCGTTGATGGTGATTCGGTTGACCAGCAATTGAACCTGCTTTACCTGGACTACAAGCAATATTGCAAGAGGAATTCCAACCAGGTGTATGCACTGCGTTTTACCAAAGAACTTTTTAGTTTGAACAAGAACGATTACCCGACTGGCAGCTGGACGAAAGGAAACCTCACTACCAGCCTAGTGAAGTGGGTTGCGTACTTTTTCAGATCAAAGAGAAATACTTTTGCAGAAGGATCTTTGCATATGAAGCTGGCTGCCTGGCATGATTCCTTTTTGCGTAGGGGGTCGAGGGGTGGAGTAGGCTTCTTCTGTGATCCCATAAAGTTTTTCCATGTGGCCTGTAAGGCTGACGCTGCTGCGGCGATAAACGATTGCTTCTCCAAGCTTTATTTGGCACCATTGTGGGTGCCAAGGGGTGAAGCTTATGTGATTGCCAACCTTGGCTTCAAGTATTTGGAGCTGTTCATGGAACTAGCTAAGCAAAGCCGTGAGGAGAATCGGATGTTGTTCCTGCTGAATCCGAAGGGACACATGCTAATGCACGTGTTCAAGACTATGTTGTGGGAAGCTGACCTTGCAAGTGAGATTCTGAATCCACTCGCGATGGGTGTCCAATTGGAGGAAGATCTAGTTGGCAAGACTTGCCGCCTGGTGCGTCATGTGACCAATGTGAGTTCTTCTTTTGCTATGAAACGCACTTTTCAACGCTACCGAGCCGCTGCGTTTGTTGCGTGGGCAGAGTCTAAGATGGTGATTCGAGCCTAGCTTCAGCTTCTTCACCATACCTTCTCAGAGAGTGACAAATATGCTTTGTGTGTGTGTGTCGGAGGGTGTGGGTGCATGTGCGGTGCGAGTGAATTTATATGCATGAATCGCGCATGAATGTTTCTTTTGTGGTTCATGTACTGTGGGATATCTTTGGAAGGTGCTGATCATAGAGTGTGATACATCAGAATGTGAGAATGGTACAAAGGCAGGTTTTGCCCAGCAATGTTGGGAAGCCTGGATTTATCCAGGGTCCAGGAGCCGGGGGTATATATATATACCAGACGATTCAAAAGGGCATCCAATGATTTTTGATGTTCACCTATCTATCTGTAAGGAGCCTCCAATGAGCACCCCTTTCAGTAACACATTCCCGATGTAAGAGAACCTAAGTAACAGTTCCGATGTAAGAGAACCACGTGAAAAAATCCCGATGTAAGAGGACAAGGTAGAACCACGATTTCTCCGAGATCGGGCGACACGGAATGACGCGGTATGGGCTTACATCGCTTTTTCTTAAGGTATGTCCATTGGACACTCCTTAGGCTTAAGGGGTGACCAATGAGCACCCCTTGGTTTCCTCGGGTTTTGACCAATGACATGGATTGACACGCAGGCGGCTGCTGACGTCTCCAGCGACCCAAATCCCAAATCCTGTCCATTCACAAGTATCCCTTAAAAAGTTGTGATTCTATACGAGGATCCCTCAAAAGCACTTGTCAAACACTTAGATTTCTACTGGGTGTCCAATGGTTTTTAGCTTAAGGGGCGTCGAATGGACAGGAGTTGGATGCGCTTGGTATATAGTGTGGTTATCTTCCCTTTCCCTTCTGCTCGGCAATATTATCTCCTCACCCGTCAATCTCATGTGCCGCCTGTGCCTGTGGCGCGAAAAAAACGCGCAGGTCTGCAGAGCTTCAGCACCGAAGACCTACAGCTGGTACCTCGGATCGGATGGGGAAGAGGTGAAACGAAAGATGGTGCCAGTGTTCTTTTCCTAGGTACACTATCTTCCAGCTGAAGCACCCATGAGTATGTGTTTTCTTCGTGAGTCAAAGCAGGTGATATCTACCAGGCAGCTGGCTTGGAACCCCTGTTTGGTGCATGTCTTTTTGGGCTTCCCTCTCCAGACACATTGGTCGATAGGTGCAGCCAGTTGCAATCGACCTTCATCTCTGAGAGTGGGAAAAAGGGCTACTCTCCCTGCAACAAACATGGAATTGGACAACCCCCTGTTTGGTAGAGGAGAATGGTCTTTCCACGGGCCAGGATGTCCACTTCCATGATAGTTGGAGAATGGGCCACAGCATCTACAAACGAATTACAGGACACACATCCAGCACTGCCTAGGACAGGCCGTGCCGCTTCCGGATTGACGAGTTGAATTTAACGACAGGCCTTCTACACCAGCGCAGATTGGTGCTGGTGTGAGTGAATCTTTTTGGGTGTGCGACTGGTCACACATCTACTATTCTTACCAAGATCTAGGACATGAACAACCCGAAGTCAAGCACCATGCTACCCACTCTGTCACACCCATGGCTAGAAAAGGCCATTTTGGACATTCACACAATTTTTGGTTCAAAAGAATACACTAAGTCACTTGGATCAGCTTTGAGATCGGCTTCCCTGGGACCACTAGAGTTCCTTTTCGATCGGCTCCACCGGGTGACCCAAAGAACTCCGTGAGGAGGCGATCTTAGAGAAAGTGGATGGTTCATTGGGACTGCTGCACCCTCCACGCGCTCCTTGGCATGGGAAGAACGGCTGAAGAACGGCTGAAGATTCCTGGTTGGAGGGACCTGACCCTGCGATCGCGGTGCCCCTATCGTGTGGGGCAATGCATTTGGTCCTTGAAAACTTTGTTGGGGTCATGGGAGAAGCATGCAGGCTGCAGGCAGTACGCTGACGGGAGTTGCCCTACCGTGGCTGGTGTTTGGACTTTGGACACCCTGACAGCGGAGGAAGACATGCCAAAATGAACGCTCCCAGGTGTAACCAACCATGTGGTTTTGGGCCTCCAGGTAGGAGTCTGCAGGAGTATCTCCCTCAGCAGGAGTGAAATGAAGAAAAACCCAAGTTGGGGACACGCACAACTCCAGTCCTCCTCCTGACGAAGAACTCAAGACCGGAGTCACCGAGAAACCTGCTTGAAACTCCGCATGCTGCATGGTGGGAAGTCTGAAGAAGCACTGTCTCTCACGGGGTGAAGCTCCACGCTCTGCCGTTCCCACCATCACCGGTCTGCCACGTAGCACCGGTCGATCGATCCGCGATCGATCCGGAAGCGACCTGCGATCACCTGCGACCCCGCACGGCTCGGTCAGGATCCAGCGACCCTGGAAGTCATCGATGGGCGGCTCGGGCAGATTCTATGGGCAGATTCTTTCGGAGGGGTAGAAGGATGGGTGGACATTCACGGAGCCAAACTGAGTCTGTGAAAACTTCACTTGATTCTTGGACAACGCTGGATACAGATAGAGGTGAAAAAAACATCTTGACCAGACGGTGGAGGGGAGAGGGGAGCCCGGATCAACTACGAAGACTGTAGTTTCTAGTGTGACCTCCACTGTGAGCCTAATCTTTTTCGTTGGCCCAAAGCCTGTGATTCTTATTTTGGCCTTTGAGATGGAGAGTGGAACTGGTATGGTGTGGATGAATTTGTTTATCAAACATGTGGATTCAGGCGCCGCGCCTTCTGCGGGTGCGGCCGTAAAGCGAGTGAAGGCACGCCTTGGTGAAAGCCTGGAGCAGGTTGACCTCCCAGGCGACGTCGATTCTGCTCGGCTGTGGGGTGTTGAAAGCAAGTGATGCCCGGTTTTTGACCAGTAAAATATCAGCCACCTGACTCAAGCTTCAACTGTTCTGCCAAACTGGTTCAAGTTTCCATGGCCTTCATTGCCAAAGGGAGGCGCCTTTTTCTCGCCCAAGGTTGCCTTTGCTGTCCTCCAAGTCAGTGGGCTATAGCTCCGACATCGCGCAGGCGGCCCACACCGGCCCAAACGGGCGGCGGCCGCTCGCGATCGGATGGAATTGAGGGATGATGGTCAAATGAAGATCCTTTGGGTGGTCTTGTTTGGTGTTTTGGCTCCAACAAAAGCAGAACATGACACCCAACAACTCTGACTTCGAAAACGAGGGAAAAAACGAAGGAACATCTGCCGGATCCCTGCCCTCTACTCTTGGCTCTAGGTCGAAACGCCCGAATGGATGCTGTACGTTGGTAAACATTAGTGAACTGCAGTAGTCCTTCCCCGCCAGCCCCGCAGAGCGACCCACAGTGCACCGGAGCCACCCTTCGCGCACGCACCCGGCGCCGGGGAGCTTCGCGTCGAACGCCCTTCGGCCGCACGTCGTGGTGCGCGGCGAGGTCCGCGTGATGCTGGAGGAGCAGCATCCCAATCTCCGGCTCCCGGAGGGCGTCACTTCGCTCATCGTAGAGGCATGACGACAGTCGAGCGCGACCGTCGGGAGCGCGGGCGCGACCGTCGTCGGCATTGGGATGCTGTTGGCTGCCAGGAGTGTTGCTTGGGTGAAGACATGGAAGTCATGAAAAAGAGATGTCGGGTGTTTGTGCCACCTGGGATGGGGGACACAAAGAGGGTTTTGCAGTTGACGCAGAAGCGATCTGGAAGAGCAACATCCAGGATCTGCCCCAAAAGGAAAAACTTCAACATCTCCATCACTCTCGTGGATTTTGGCAAACTGCCCAAAGCATTCCATGCCTGCAAGTGGCTGCTCACCAGTTGAGTCGGGTCCTGCTATGTCCTTCTCATCCTTTCCTCCCCCCACACAAGCCACCGAAACCAAAACGCCTCTGTCTGCGCCTCGAACACTGCCACCAGACCGACCTGTGCGCTCGGACTGACTGACCGCGAGATGATGGCTGTTCGGAGGTCGTGAGGCCCGAGGTGCAGGTCTGCGTGCCCTACAGTCGCCTGGTGGAGACGAAGACCGGGAGACTGGGAATGTGTTGGCTTTAACGACGGCCACGTGTGGCCACGCGTGGTGGGGTGTGGTGCCCCGGTGGGTGCTGTTGTGGATCATATGACATTCCCAAATGCAAAGATGGAAGACAAAGTGCTTCCCGCCGAATCCCTTCTCCCAGAATCGGGCGGATGTGCTTTCCACTTTCCACTAAAGCATTTCTGCAGGTGGTTTCTGGGTTCTTTTTGGGATATTCGACTTTGTTGTTGTGTCATACAAGGTGTTTGTGTTCTGTCCAAGATTTGTTGGACCTCCCTATTCTTTATGCACAGATATAGCCTGTGTCTGTTTTCGTGCTTTCCACCGAAGGCTTGGCTTCCCCCATTTTAACGACACCGTCGATGTCCTCACATCGGGTCGCTGGGGTCATTCAAATCGAAGGACGAAGTCATCAACTACTACAGTACTTCCCTGAGAACCTCAAGTACCTCAAGTACTAAGTAGGTTATCAACTATACTTGAGGTTATCAAGACTTCCCAAAATGCCCATACTCACACAGCCAGGCGTTGCTTTTTTCGGACGTTTTCACGGACGGTGAGGAGATGTCCACGAAGCGGGATCGTTGCAGAGCCACAGTTGTCAAGCTATAGCTAATTGACTGTCGAGTAGCTGGTCTCATCCCCATGGCCCCATTTTTCACCACTTTGCAACGCTTAAGCAAGCCTATTCTCCCACAAACAAGCGACCAGTTGACAACCCCAGAGTTGCTGATTTTGCATCCCTCGACCGAACGATGCAAGACCTCTCATGACTTGAGGTTATCAAGGCTTCCGCTTGCTGGCAGTCATGAAGGCGACGACCCATCGGCCTGCGACCCCCTCCGGGTCGTTGCTCTGACCATCCATCCGGGTTTTGTCGACTTGCGGACCACCCACGGTGGAATTCATTCATGAAAAAAGTAAAAAGTGCCCCAAAACGGATAGAACACGTACTGTACTTGGTGCCATGAACAATTTGACTTCGAAGACACAGTTCTAAAACGGTTCTCAACGGTTCTCAGGAATCCACTTCAAATAGCTCCATGTTTCAGAAAAGGTCCCAAGATAGATAAAAACCCATACATTCTTTCCTCCAATAGATACCTTAGCTCTCACAGTTTCTTCTCCACTTGAAGTAGTAAGTAGATGTCCAAATCCCGCAGCTCTTCGGATGGTTGAGGAGGGCGCTTGGCTTTGGGAGGACGCTGCGGATGCCATGGCACAGGAGCCCTGCCCTGCCGACCTCGTCGTTCGGAAAAAAGAGGGAACAACGAGAAAGAGGGTGGCTGGGTAATTGGTTGGCTAGCGTGGATCCGCAAGGGATATACTAAGTAGTGCACCCACCATGTACACGGGGCATGGGGAATCACCTCAGGCTGCCTGTTTTCTCCCGGTGGATCAGCCCGCAGGTCCTCTCCACGTGAGCTGTGGCTGTGCCGGACCCCGCCCCGGTGGACTGAGGGGCACGCTGGGAAGCGCTTTGCGATGTTGGGCATGCTTCTTCACAAAGCCGGTGGTCATTGGAACATTTGCTTCCACAATCCAAAGCCCGTGCTTGAGGCTCTCAACTTCCCCACATGACACGAAATGTCACCAACGGAACTGACAAAGAAAACTCAAAAAACCACGGAACCACAGAACCGGTCAACCGAAAAACAAAAAAGAGAACGCAGCACCAAGCATGCCAGCCATCCAAGGCATCACCCTCCGAGTCACCGACGAAATCCGCGTCAGCTAACGAGCTGAGTTCCGTGCAACTGCTGCTATGGGCAGCGCCAGGAGCTGGGGATGGAGCGTCCCAAGCGCTTGAGCTTTGAGCATGTGAAGCCCCGAGGTGCCTGCGCACTTTCGGGAGTCGATCTGCGCAGTTGCGGGAGTCGACTTCTCCCACTGAATGGGTTTAGATGTATCAAGGAGGGCTATAGATAGAGCCAGAACCCAATGAAGATCTGGGTGATTGAGGGATCAGGGACCGTTCCATAGATTCCCCATCAACAATTAGACTCGGACCCTGGAGGATGTAGCTGGTAGCTTTAGTGGGTTCTTCCAACTGCGCTCAGTCGGTTTCGTCGGTTGGAGTTCCTTTGCTTCGAACAAGTTGCACAGGCTATGGAGCCGGAGAGGCCCCGAGCCTCAGCGATGTCATGGCGAAGGCTCAGGCCCGGTGGCCGGTCCATTGCTGATGCTGTTCGGAATCATCGACCAGTCTACCCAGCCAGAGCCAGGGAGTTTCCAAATGAACATACAAAACCCATCTGGTCAAAGGCCACGGCGAATGGACGAGAAAGCGCAAAAACCTGGAAGTCGAAACTTTTTGGATTTCGACCAGCTGTGGGGCGACTGTTCTTCCGTCCGTCGATCTCTTCCCGTCTTGTGGAATACTTTGACGCAACAAGGACCTCCGAGCTGCTCGGCGAGAAAAGAGCAGAAATCCAACCAAACTGGAGACCGAAGATAGAGAAGGAACTTCCACCCCCCTGAAAGGTGCTCATGGGCCAACGTGGATGGCATGGCCGTGCATGACCATGTTTCATCATTTGTTTCTATGATTATTCCAGGGAGTGTATGTGGTGGCTTCATTTTGTTGGACGTTTGAGAGGGTGCTGACCTTTTAGAGAAGTCTTTGGTGCTGAATCATCTGAAGTCTGAAGGGTTACACTGGAGACGGAGAATTGTATGAAGAGCACTGGATTCACTTGGAAGACATCCTGCAGCATCTTCACATGGGGGAAGACCTCACAAGAAACCATCCCCTATGCCTATGGGGCCTATGCCCATTACAGTATTAAATACACCCAATTCTTAGTACCTCCAGGTTCTAAAGTTGGATTTCTTCCACACACCACACATCGGCCTGCACACCAATTCCTTTCGCTTTGATGCCACCCACGACCGGTTTTGGGCGAGGCGTGGTTCACCACGTCTCGTGCCGCCTGCGTGACGCGACGCCTGCGTGATGCCTGCGACGTCGTGCGAGGCCTATGTCATGGGCGAAGATCCTCATACGTTGGAGGAGGGTTGGGTGGTGGTCTTCCGGAATGGCCTGCGGCTGAAGGTGCATACTGAGGTTGCTTGGAGTCAACTCATGAGAAACATCATGGCTGGGCCCCCCTCTCAGGGCCCAGCCATGGTCCACTTGAGTTCAAGAACCCTACAGCCCGAGGGGTCCTGGATTTCAGAAAGCCTTAAAGTGGACAATGGCTGGAGTTCAGACATCAGGTGGAAGTCCGCCATGATTCAGAAAGCCGTTCAGCACCTGGATTTCTTCCACCTTGGTCATGACGGTGATAGAACCTGGATGCGCACGGCCTGACTGACCTGCGCGCGCAGAGCGGTGAAGGCGAAGGCATTAGCGCCAGGGCGGTCTGACCTGGAATCCCAAGAAGCACCAGATTGGCATACGTCGCAGGCTCTCAGGTGCTGCTTTGGATTCTCCTAGATGTCCAAAAACGGACGCCGGTCTCGAGTGGATCGCGTCCCAAAGTTCGCCCGGGATGTCCCGGAGGTTCGTTCCAAATGGCTGCTCTATCTCCCCGTCGTTTTTGGAAGGATCATGGATGGATCGACGTCGACGTCGGATCATGGGATCGTGAGGTCTATCACATGATCCACACATGGTGGTCAGCGAACATCTCCTTGAAGACCTTGAAGCCCCTCTTCGAGGAGAGGGGGGGTTGTGAGATGTCCAGAGCTCCCTTTTTAAAGTGAAAAGAAGGGCCGAACACCACAAGGACCCCAAAAACATGGACCGTTAGGCGAATGGGTGGCGAACTTCTACTCCAGCAACATGTTATAACCGTGGCCCTTCATGGGGGACACCTTGGCCCTTCGGCAACAGAGTGGTCACTATTGTGATATCGGACCCAACAAGGCCTGCTCAGAAAAAGTCAATGCCCGAAGTTGAGAGGCTTTGGAACACTCAGTCCAGCCGTGGGAGGACATGAAGACATCTCACAACCCCCTTCTTTTTTCGCGAGGACCCTCGGATTTGTGGCGTTTCTTGGGAGACCTTACGACGATGCCTGTGTGGCGAATGGCGGGGTCGCAGACCAGAGCAAATCTACGAGGATGTGAGGCGAAAGATTTCAGCCCAATTTTGAAAAGAACCCATTTTGATCAGGTGAGGACGAAGCATTTATGGCTGGTTGGTGAATTCAACCTCTAAGCGAAGATCGTAATGATGATATCTATTTAGATTCATGAATTCTTATGCATTGACGACACATCCCTCAGGTTTTCACTGGCAAGTTCGATCGACTTTCAACTAAGTAACATGGTTGTACCAGCTGCTTCCGTTCGGGGTCACCTGGCTGCATATCTCCACACTACGTAAACCGGTCTCCAGACAGGGCACCCCGACAGGAAGCGCTAGGTAGATCAAAGATGATCAAAGATTATTTTTGAAATCTTGGAGCAACCAATCATGACTGGTGTTTGTTCCACCCAGTTTCAAGAGAATAGACCAAATTCTTGAGAGCAGTGTTGGGGGGCGAATCGACGAACTGAAGTCTGAATCCAAAAAGATGACACCGATTTTCGAGTTTTCAACCCAGGGCTATGAAATAGTTGGTCTGGAGAAGATTCTCCATTTGGAGGCTGCTGCGGGGTGATTTGCATAAAAAGTATCAGGATCTTCGGGTTTTACGCTTTAACTTTTGACCAAGAAACGCGTAAGCTTCTCCTGCTTCACTGATGACTAGCGTTTGTTTTCTTGCGACTCGCCCCGAGTCTTTGCGTGAAAACAAGCACAGCAGCCCCAAAGTTTTAGCCGGCTAGCCCTGGCAGGGAGGCTTATGAGCTCTTTGCTTGGGCGAGAGGCTTCTGCACCTCTCATGCGCGAAAGAGGATGAAGGAGACTCAGACGTGGAGCGAGGACGAACTGAAGGAGCTGGACGACGGGAGATTCTCCTGTGACTCGGAGGAAGGCGCGGCGGATAGCGGGATAGCATGGGTGAAGCTTCAGAAAACCCAGACACTCCATATTATGTAATGTATGGACTACATTGACCCCTTTCTAACCACCCCAAATGTAGGCATATGGGCCTTAGATGGAGTGATTGGGCAATAATTAATTGTGGACTCTTGACTCACAAATCACCCCCGCCAAGCTTGAAGAGGTCAATCACCAATCGAGACTACCAAAAAAGGCATGTGTATTTCGTGGTGCTTAGAGATGCACGTGTATTTTGGCACCAGTCCACGCCAGGCCCCCAGAAAGAAGTTCGATCAAAACGTGAATGATGGAGATAAACTTCCGATGCCATCTACTACGGATGAACCAAAGCATCATGTAGACTCTTGATTAGTAATCCACCCAAAATTGAACAACCTCTTCATATGGGGGGGTTCTCAATCAAGAGTCTACTCTTTGCACCGCTTTGAGCGGTTAGCGGCAGCGCCTTTCGTGGGGGTCAGAGGCTGGATCCACTCGAAGTTCGACTTTTTTTGGACCAAACGCTGATGCAAACGCGCGCACCTGGGATGTGAGAGAACTAGCGCCAACAGTCCAAAGAAACATCTTCGAACATCATTGGGAAGAAAAACATCCTGGACCAGGTTTGGCAGGTCCATTTCCCACGTAACAGACTTTGAAAGGCTCTGTAGATAGCGTTGGCCACCTACACCCATCAACTCGGCAATCATGGATGCTGAATCCTACCCCGTTAGTGGATATCCCTTAACCATTTGGGCATTGGTTGCCCCACTAAGCGTGACCAGGTGGAAAGTGTGGTTGAATTGCCCTGGAACACTGGGATATATTAAATGTGTCCTGACTATATATGACTGTGGGTCATGGTCCATTCTTTTCAGGGTGGCACCTGTGAGGGTGGATGGTGGCACCTGTTGCATCAGCAGACATCGCAGCAGAACCGATCCAAACCGTGAGTCATAAAGAGTTCTTATTTCCGAGAACACGGTGTGAACTCAGGTATCTACGAGTCCAGTTCGGTGCCATCTCCGACGGCGCCATCGACGAGATCCAGCTGCCCTTCGAAGCTTTACGCTTCGACCGGGTAGCTGGGATGGATGGACGAGCTCGGTAGGGAGGAAGATCCCAAGAGCGGCGCCAAAAGCGGCCGCCGAAGCAAGAGCAAATCGAGGGAAGCCTCCAATCGACAACTGAGGCGGACGGCTCCAACTGAAGCTGACACGAAGCAGCGAGCCAACCCAAGCATTTCTGCCAAGAGAGGCTAAGTGACCTATAGGGGTCCGTCAACCTCTGTTGGTAAACACCAGGGCCTGCAAGGTTCTGGAAGGTTCTGGCTTTGTCATCTCCTCTGTCCACACACGTCAAAGCGTTGCGTGCGTCCATACACCTGACCATCTTGAAAAGCCGCCCTTGTGGTTCTAAAGGCGGCTGATTCAAAGCATAAGCCCTTACCCTCCGACACACACATCAAACATGGAAGTGGAAAAAATCAAACAAAAAAGCGGTGCGTAAAGAGATCGTCGTCTTCCAAGAGACCGTTTGCCCTCCACGTGTTCGTTTTGGAACATGTGTTCGTTCGTTGTTTTGGTGTTCGTCGTTGTTGGTGTTCGTCACACCCGAGGTTTGGAACATGGTCCACGCCTGGTGGTCCAACCGGATCAACACCAAGACAGTCTTACCGCTCCTGGAGGATCCGCGGATCAACCAGGCGGAGGATATGAGTCGGTGTGGTCAAACGGATTGTTCGCCCAGAGTCAGAGGGTTTGGAGGATTTTGGTTGGGTCAAGGTGAATATGCTATGACCATCGAATACCTAATATATATATATATATAGAGGCATTTGGTTCTTTCCCAGTTTGGAAAGGATCTTCAGGGGGTTGTAGACTCTTGGACAACTCTTCCTTCCCAACATTCATGAAAATGAGTCCTTTTCAGTTCGCCATATATCCATCAAGACCATTGCGGTGGCTATGGAGAATAGACTCGTATGGTCCGGCAGATTTTTACCCTTGCTGTTCTTTGGGAAGTTCAGGCCGACCGAGACCGAGCAGCACCTCGCACAAAAAGGAGTATGGCTCAGTATGGCTCGGTTGTTTTCTGTTGGGCATAGAACATACTAATTAGCCAGGAGTCACAAAGGGGTGGTTTTGAGTCCCATCCAGTGAGTGGAGTAGCTGGGCACCCCTATCCTCCAAGTTCACCCCGCCTTGTGACTGGACGAGAAATAATGGAAAGACCCCCTGCTTCCAGTCAGATTAGCGTGCTGGAGTCAGCTTTCATCAGCCAGTGGCCAAGACCCAGGGCCGGTCGACCAACCATGACGGCCGACGGTGACCAGCCGGTGGAAGCGAACGTGGGTGTCACTTGGAAGATTTAATTCCATGCATACTTCCTCTTGCAGAGTGGGTCGAACTGTAATCGGCGTCTTCCCCAAAACTTTGAATACGCCCAAATATGTTTTCACCAAACAGGATCTAAACTAGGAACATTGACCCAGAGTCAGACCAGAGTGGGTCTTCAAATATGTTTCCCTATCGGTTTTTGTCGAACTCTTTCCTGGCAGGTGCCCTTCAGCAGCTTACGCGAATGCCTTTGCGGCCCCGCCGCGACCGAGAAACGCCGCCAGAATGCCGACGCGCTCGAGGCCAGGAGGGATTCCTAGCTTGGAGCCTCTAAAGTACCCAACGAACAATAATGAACATATGAAAATGGGACATGGTGCATGGTCCTGCAAAAGGAACTGGTGCTTGCAAATATATGTGCACGAGTTGTCCAGTTTTTGGTCCTGTTTTTGTCCCTGTTGTGCGAAGACGTCCTGCAAGGCAAACAGTCTCCTGAAGGTTCGATATTCTGTAATTTCAGGAGCAAGTGGGATGCATCAAGTTTGGATGATGAAAGATATGTATGGATATGTATGCATCAAGTGGCAAGTATATCATATCTGTGTACTTTTCATCCCACCCAGATTCTGGGATGCATCTCTCAAAGCTGCTTGTATGGTGAACGCAGTTCTTTCAGAGAGGGACTGAGGAAGGAAACCAGTGTCGGCTCGAGGAACCGGGTCCAGTCGTGAGCTTCTTCAATGGAACCGGGCGAGTGGATACTCGATTTTTCTGGAGTCCAGTCGACTCCAGGTGGTCCCTTAAGCTTTTTTCATGGAGTGGTCCGACCGGGTGACTGAACACTTCGGTGGTCCGCTTTTTTAGTTGAACTGGACCTCGCTCGGCTCGCTGTCTTGGCAGTGATTCTTGGGGAATCTACAGAATCTACAGATACTGGAGAATCATCATGAATCATCTGCAGATCTCTTCCTGTATCCCCAAGGAAGACTCACCGGTCAACCACCCAAAAAGGTTCTCGGAGTTCAGTGGATCGCCAGGGTGGTCATTGAAGCCGGGGATTGGGGGCACCCTGGAGGCAGAAAGGTCGGTTGAAGTTGATCTTCCAAAAGCAGACAGTCACGACCCTTCCACACTTCCGGACAGAAAAGATCAGCAACTGGGGGGCCGTTGGGGCGCCGAACAAACCTGCAGCTGCCTCCCTCACCCCACGCAGAAACGAAGGAAAAACACACAAATTCCAGGCGCTTCTGCGAAAGCTGAAGCCTATCTATGAGGAGACGCGCTTTTTTCGGACCCGTCGAGTCGCGGCCGTTCGCCGTCAGGTCGTCAGGGTGTCCCAGAACCGCCACATGTCGTGGGACGGGACGGCCGGTGGGACGAGGAAAAACCCACCACCTCAGCGGCCTCCAATGTGACTCCTCGAGTGTCTGAAGAATGCTCCGTTCGTAGCGATGCCGGGAGCCCCGTTCGTAGTAAGGCCAGTTTCGCCCCGTTCGTAGCTTCTTGTTACTCCTGGAATTGGATCTTCTTTTCACACCTTTGTAATCCAGGCAATCCAATGTCAAAAGCTCCGAGCACACACTGGATTCTACTGGTATAATAGAGAATGCCTCTTCTGCTTGAGCAAGCCAGTGTTTCTATGAACACTGGGCATGACTGCTATAGCGTTGACATGCAGCTCATGGTTTTCTTGGGACACTCGCCCTATCTCACTCGCCTCCTTCTTGTCGCAGTTTTCGCCAGTATCGTTCCATTGACCTACAGTTCCCAGACACTCCATGGGACTGCCATATATGCCTACATTGACCCCCCAAAACCATCCCAATGTAAGCATATATGGCAGTCCCATTGGTCGTGTCTGGGGTTGCCTCAGATGGGTTTGAATTGATGGTGGCCCAACTGAACGGACCGGACCGCAGGACCGGTCACCGGTCCTGTCCTCTCCAGATCTCTACCAGCTGCTTCCATTCGGGGTCACCTGGGATGGACAGGCCTCCACCTGGGATGGGTTCAGGCCAGGGCAGGAAGCGCCACGTAGCTACAAGGTGGACTCCCAGACCATGGTTAATGTATGTAACAACCATTCCAGACAGTCGTCTCAAGCTGATCATTTGCATTCCATGTATGCCATATATGCTTACATTGGGGTGGTTTCAGGGGTCAATGTAGGCATATATGACAGACATGGAGTGTCTGGGTTTTGATTTGGATCCATTTGGACCACCGAGGGGGAGAACACCGAGGGGAGCACCGGCACCACAGACACTCGCCCGGTGATGGGTTCCGGACGCGTTCGGAGTGTCTGCCAGAGGGGCTCCCCCAAGGGGGCACCACCCCTTTTTGGACCAGTGGGGCATAATATTGGGATCTTTTGGGTGTGTATCAAAAGCCTCGTTCGACCCTCAAACCTCCCAGTTCAACCCTCGAAGAAGGGAAATTAGAGGAAAAACCCATTGGGTTGGGAGCTCCCCCTATTGAAAATACACCCTCCCATGTGGGTGGGGCCGAACGTATTGGGTCCACCTTAGCTGCCGCGTCCGACCCACCACCACCGTTCGGTCTCGGGTGGCGTCCGGTCGGGTGGTCAAGACAGGGGCGGCCATCGTCAGGAGTGCCAGGTGGAGCTGCGGAACGTGGTGAAGGAGACGGCCAAGAAGTCCCTGAAGGAGCGAAAGAAGTCCCTGTGTGAGGTCCCGAACGGCAGGTGTCCGGAGTTCTAAGGTTCGGGTGGTGCGAAGTCCACCGAGTGGATGTGACGGTCGGGGCACCCCGACTTCCATGGAACCACGCAAAGTCCACCGAGTGGAGTGACGTGTGGTGTGACTGTCAGTGGAGAAGGGGCACTCAACTCCTTCCTCCATGGATGGCACCCAACTCCATTTCCACTGCGGAAGTCACGTGTCTCTTTATTTTTTTCTCGGTGGCGGAGCGGGAGAATTCATCGGCCATTCACTCATGACTGCTTATAAGGCGATATATAAAGCAGCGAAACCAATCCACCTAATTAGCTCGGTTTCGACACCAAAAGACGATAACGCGGTGTCCGCAGCATAGTCGGCCACACCCGATGGTGGTTTCAGTGGTTTGCCATCGGGTGTGGCCCAGACCGACGTTCTTTTTTAAAGGCTTCAGTGCGTTGTTTTATTTGTAGACCTACATATCCCGTTCGTTTAGGTTCTGAACCTTTTCTTTGGTGTTCAGCACTGCAGTGGTTCGTTGTGCCGCAGAGGCTGCGCTGCACCTCCACCCTAGATCTCAAATGCGGGCTTCCGGGGCGACCTAGGACCTAGGGTTTTGTAGCTGCTTGACAAAAATCCGTTCTTCCAGATCTTGTCAGGAGCTGAAAGTGAACGGACATCCACTGGTGAAGATCATCCAGTTCCTGAGAGCACTCGCTTGGACGGTGGACGGGGACGGGGATGGGTGGAGAAACGGTTTTGGGATTCGGGTGAAGAAGCCCAGGTCGGGCAGGGGGCAGGGAAGATCTCCTGAAGGCTATGGACGTAGCAACAAGCTGTATACCACGAATTACCGATACTTAATTGGTAGAACGATTGACTATATAGACTAACTTATAGATATAGATATCCAAATTAGAAATCCAGTTCAAAGGATAGCACACGGATTGTCCTCTTTCAATCATATTCCCAGTGCAGAAGAACACTTCGACTGGTCTTCCAGTCACCGGTTCATCCCAACGGTGTGATCGGTGCCAGGCGCCGGTCGTTGAGTGCTGAGGATGGTGCGCGGAAGACAGGGTTGGGTGGAAAGCATCCCTGAGGACCGACACGTTACGCTAGTTGGGTGTCTTGGGGGGGAAGAGGATGATGGGAGCAGACTAAACACCCCCAGTAGAGTGAGGGAATTGACTTCATTCATTTAAGGGGAATATGCGCGTGACTGAAAGTGCGCAAGCGCATGAAATGCCCAGTGCGGGCCGTTGAGGGCCCGTTCCTGTTCCTCACAACTTACTTCCCCACCCCATTAGCCATTAGATTGGGCATGGCACTTGCTTGTGGGTGCGGAAATCGCCTCACGCCTCGCTTGTACACATGCAAGTTGAAAGGCTGAGAAGCCTCTTGAGGAGAGCGCGCTCTGCTAAAATAAGAAGTAATTACCCAGGTCTTCCTGGATCTGCAAATATCCCCTGCGCTCTCGTTGTGGTGTCATGATGGTCACTTTTCGTGGCAGGTGCAAGTGAAACCTCGTGCTTTCGTGCTTCAAAGTCAACTTTTCGTGACAGGTGCAAGGGATCGGAGCTGTTTACTTCGAAATGCAGTTTTTTTTTTTTGGCAGGCGCAGCACTTTGGACATGGTGGTGATCGTTGAGGAGCTCAGATTTCTTGACAGGTGCAGTGAATCGTGACTTTTTGCAGATTTTGTGGCAGGCGCCCCAGCTGTGAAATTGGATTTTTGTATCACCCACCAAGGCTTTCAATCCAATATGCGAGATCGATGAATCGCCGATGAAGCTGATGAGGAGGAAGGCCCAGCCAGCTAACCGTGTTTGGGTTGGTTTGGGGACAAGGCCCTTTTCGATTCGGCCCAGATCGCGCGGAGATTGGTGGGGCCGGATATTGGTTGACCCGGCCCCACCGTCCAGGCGCACTGGGTCTTTTGGCGGGGAATCTCATCTACCACCGTAAATGCCAGTAGGGTCCATTTAGCCAAATGCGCAGCAATCAACAGTGCTGTTGCAATTTCCAAAGTGTGCTTTGCACATGCTTTGCGACTAAGCCAGCACGATCCACCGAGCGAATTATCGTTCCATCGCTCCTCATTTTCCACAACCTTTGTGCACGCGGTGTGTGGCTACACTGTTAAGAAAAGAATTGGAGACACTGTATTCTCAGATGTCAAAAGGGAGCATCCTGAAACCCGAGAACTGCGTCTTAGATCTGCAAGGACATGAAGCATCTTTGACAACGTACCATGGAACCTGACGGCAGAGTCCTTGGTTTTGACACTTTGTAAGGCCACATTCATGACATGTCGAAGGCCATGAGCGACTGTCTGGGAGCCCAAGGATGGTCGCTGGCACTGCCTGCCGCCCATCCTGGGCTTTCGGTAAGACCGGTATTGGGACTGCCGCCCAGTCTCCCCACCAGACTTCATGGAGGAACTCCATGTCGTCTAGGAGGGGTGAATACCCGTCGATCGTCCGCTTTTGGCTCAAGTTGGAAAAGGGTGCGCTACTGCTTTGTTTGAGCTTCGATATATTTGTGCACGTTGTAATGTATGTATGCATGTACATGCGTTGTAATGTATGTAGTGTATGTAATGTATGTAATGGTATGTAATGGTATGCAATGTAAGTAAGTAAGTATGTATGTATGTATGTAATTTAATGTAATGTAATGTAATGTATTGTAATGAAATATAATATATTGTAATTTAATGTAATGTAATGTAATGTGATGTATTAATGTATGTATGCATGCATGCATGTATGTATTGTATGTATGTATTGTTTTTGTATGGTGTGGCGTGGTGTGGTGTGGTACGGTTGTATGTATGTATGTATGTATGTATGTATGTATATTGTTATGTATGTAATCATGGTATGTAATGTATGTAGTGTATGCTATGTATGTAGTGTATGCTATGTATGTAATGTATGCAATGTATGTTATGTATGTAGTGTATGTTATGTATGTAATGTATGCTATGGATGTAATGTATGTAATGTATGTAATGTAATGTAATGTAATGTAATGGTATGGTCTGGTCTGGTCTGGTATGGTATGGTATGGTATGTATGTATGTATGTTATGTAATTTATGTATGTTGTGTATGTTATGTATGTTTTCTATGTAGTGTATGTTATTTATGTTATGTATGTTATGTTATGTTATGGTTTGTAATGTTATGTAATGGTATGTATGTATGTATGTATGTATGTATGTATGTATGTATGTATGTAATAACGCAATGTAATGTAATGTACTGTAATATAATGTAGTGTAATGTATGTAATGTATGTAATGTATGAATGTAATGTAATGTAATGTGTGTATGTATGTATGTATGTATGTAGTGCAATGTAATGTAATGTAATGTAGAGTAAGTAAGTATGTATGTATGTAATGTAAAGTGTAAAGTGTAATGTGTAATGTGTAATCTGTAATGTGATGTGTAATGGTATGGTATGGTATGGTATGTATGTACGAGGGAGGTCACTTTGCGCTCGACCCGAGGCTCTAAAGAC
>CAXAMN010012224.1:665130-682777 GCA_963970005.1 Durusdinium trenchii
ATAGATACATGGTTGAAACGGGCTTGCACAAACACCAGGCTCCTTTAGGTCCTTCGTATGCTGAAGGAAGCCTGATGTGGTGAAAAAGGAATGTCAATTTAGAGTGGTTTTCAGAGGATCGATGGCACACTCCCCAAGTTAGGTAGCGAAAATATGGGAGCTACCCGTATGGATCCATCCATCACTATGCCAAGCCGGCCATCAACTGCTTTCCTTATGCATCCACGCGCCCTCTGAGAAGGTGATTGGAGACACTTTTATGTAGGCGCCAAGAGGGCTGTGCATCCCTGGGGTTTGAACTGGGTTTGGCGATATGCGCCGGTTTGATAAGCCCTGTCCGCTTCGCTTGCGGCAAAGGCGGTGAGGGCTCGTGTGGGGGCCTGGCATCTTCAGCGCCTAGGTGGGGCTGTTTATGCGGGCCCCCTTGGGTAATTATTTTGGGGGTGGGGGTCACCTCTTGAAATAGTATTTTTGAAATAATGTGTTGAATATTTATTTGACTGGGGTGGGGTTTGGGTGGGTCCAGAAATGCATTTCAACTTGAGGTGAAGGTGGGTCCAAATAATTACGATACCGTACGACTTCTTTAGGTGGCAGGACTCCTAAATAGTTTTCCTAGGAATCAGGATTGATAGCAAAGATTTGAAGGGTGCTTTGGGGGGTCCCCCCACCCCCGAAATAATTTAGATAGAGAAGTGGAACTCGAGGACACTGGGTGCTTTGGGGGGTCCCCCACCCCCCAAATAAATTAGATAGGGCCTGATAGGGAGGTGGATTCCTGATATCTATACTGAGTCTGGAGATTTTTTTTCAGGGATATCATATGATGATATATGATGATATTATAAATACAGTACAGTAATATATATATAGCTTCCACATTGCCACCTTATTTGAGGGGTGGGGTGGGGGCTACAAGAATCTTGTTGTTTGTTTTTTGGCTGCCTTGAATTTTTGTAGTGAGGGGTGCTTCACCTCTCCAAACAAGGGCCTCCAAAATAATATGCTATTATTTGGAAAGTTAGCAAGTTTTAGGCTGGGTCATGGAATGTCGTGCCCAGTGAATTGAAGTTGCAAACACAGCAATCACGCAAGACTGAGACCAGGAAGGTTTCCCCCCACGGTGTCCAATTATCGTGTTGTCGACCTTCCATCCAATACTAGGATTGATCCTTGACCCAGACCCCTTTTCAATGACATGGACCCATTGCTTGGGGGGGCGCGTTAATTGCAACAGTAAGCGGGGTATTTCCAGACAGCAGTGGTGTCATTCCGAACAGCAAGGCACGTTTTTTTGCAACAGTTGCGGTTTTTGCGTCGATATAGGCCGATAAGGATCGAATGACCGAAGCGAGTCCGAACTCGCAGGCGGATGCTCGCGATCTTATTGAACTTGGTGCCTGAAAGTCCGGAGAGGGGCCGCTGTTGAAATAACCCCGCGCTCAGCGGTTTAGTAGTCGTGAGGCCTAGAGCTTCTTGTTCCTAGTACACCCGAACTCCGAAGGTGCGAGTTTCCGCCATTCCTCGACCGGTCCCGCGGAGGCGCTCAACGGAGCTGCAGAAAAAAGATCATCAACGCGCTCAATTTGGACCCCGAAAGCCCGGAGAGGGGGCGCTGTGAGCGTGTCCTTCAGTCATCTTCGAGGGTGTCGCCTTCCGGAGTGTGTAGCTCAAAATAGGGAGAACGACCCTCTGCAACGACCCTCTGGAAGAAAGGAACCGACCAGTCTACCCATTGAATGCAATTTCTTTTCACTCGCAGACGTCAATCAAATGTGCGGTGGCGCAGCGGTCCGAACGGAGGCTGATGGGATCGAGGCCGATGGGATCGAACGACCGAAGCGAGTCCGAACTCGCAGGCGGCTCATGAAGCGCACCATCAACGTGCTCAATTTGAAGCCCGAAAGCCCGGAGAGAGGGCGCTGTACTAGTAGTAGTAGTAGTAGTAGTAGTAGTAGTAGTAGTTGTAGTTGTAGTTGTAGTTGTAGCAGCAGCAGCAGCAGTAGTATATTATTATAGTTATTTTTAGTAGTAGTAGTCGTTGTAGCAGTAGCAGTAGCAGTAGCAGTAGTGGCAGTAGTGGCAGTAGTAGCAGTAGTAGCAGTAGTAGCAGTAGTAGCAGTAGTAGTAGTAGTGGTGGTAGTAGTAGTGGTGGTAGTAGTAGTAGTGGTAGTAGTAGTGGTGGTAGTAGTAGTAGTAGTGGTAGTAGTAGCAGTAGTAGTAGTAGTGGAGCCTGTACCAGTCACGTCAAGTTTCCATCGTTTTGAGGGTTGCCTGGCGGTCCATCTCAGACGCATGACCGAAGGTGACTCTGGGAGACCGCATTGGTCATAGGGCTCCTGGCTGCGTCCTTCAGCAGCCGACTCTTTTGGGAGGCTGATGGAGTGGCATTCCCATTGGCGGTCGCCCAAGACCCCCTTGCTCTGCGGACAGTCCCTTGTTTCATTGCTGTTTATCCGGAAAGGGACCATTTTCCAGCCCAGCCTCATGCCTTAGATCCTGATTCCAAAATTGTATCCTCCTTGTTGATAGTTTTCCCTGTATCTCTCACAATGGTCGTCCCTGCTCGTTTCCTTGCTCTTGCCTTGGTTTTGTTTGGCTGCTTTGTGCGCCCAAATTTTTCTCTTGGTGGGGGTCGCAAAATTGTTTACAGTCAGTATTATGCACTTTGTAGGTATCCGTGGGGGTGTAGGGTAGGTTGTGGACAACCTACACCTCCACAACGTTGTGCTGAGTTCTTGCTTGGGGTGTCACCTCACCCCTCTGGTTCGCAGCTCCGCCGCCATAGGTTGACTGCCACAGCTTTGGTTGACTGCCACCGCCCGTCCAGGAAGTCGATTTGGAGACGCTGCTGCTGAGCAACGAGGCCGTGAGGCACAAACCTGGTGCACAGGGTCGAAGGTCGGTTTCCGGCACCACCAGTGCCACCAAGAGTCCCGAATATACAAGTGATTGAAACAACACCGCAGGTGGTGACAAGGGCAGTCTCCTTTGGCAGTCAAATTGCGATTAGCAGCAAAACTAGAATTTTACGTGCGTTTCATGTTTTGAGGAGGTGGGTGACTTGTTGGTTCCGATCCCTCTTTTCTTAGAGGGGTGTCGATCTTCGGTCTGGCAGCCAACTTGCCAACATTCAACGCCCCACGGGTTTTTAAAGCAGCTTTGCGCGGATGGTCTCACTCGTTTCTTGCAATAGACGCTGGCTCTCCAAAGAACTAGCAACCAGACTGATGTTTCCGCATGTTTCCGTTTTGTTCCATGTGTCAATCCTGTTTGGTTGCTGGTTCACTAGTTGTTTTACTGTACTTGACTCCGATGTTTATGGTGTTAATGCCAACCACCTCATCAGCACGACCAAACCACGTTTGCACTCCAGGCACATGTTCCTGCCGCGTGCTGCACGTGCGGAGCGTGAACTGGAAACCACCTTGGATGCGGCGGTCCTGCAGGGCATTGAGACGAAGACGCTTGCTTGAAAAGACACTAGGTGGTGGTTTCGGATATTTCCAATTCAATGTTTACTTGCAATGATTGCGTCCACTGACTCATATTATTCAAGTGAGTTCAAACCACCAACCAGACCGGGTTTGGCGTCGATCGTGGAGTGGATCAGGGATTTCCATTCATTTCCTGTGGCAGTCTACCTGGCATCCTGTGAGAATCACGCAGTCTTGTGGATAAGGCATTACTGTATTAAAACATATTAGCCAGTCCATCAACTTTGGCCGTTGGACAGGTCTGGGATGAGTGTGTGCATTTTCAGTTTGTCAAAAATGGGTGGTGCGGAGTTTCGCAGAGTACTGCACCAAACAACACTGTGTTTTGATTTCGCCGTGTTTTTTGGTCTAGTCTACAACATGTTGCCCATTAATCAAAAGACGGGCCGAGGCTCTTGCGAGCGGTGCAGATGTGTTTGGAGGCACCGAAAGCCGGGACAAAACCGACGTTTCGGAGGGTGATGATCATTTGGGCGCGCTGCGGTGGGCTGTAGTGGGCAGATGCCCAAAAATCAGGCACTGTGGTGTATGTTTCATGACTGTTATGGTTTGATGTCGGCTCCTGTAGGAGTGGGGCTAACAGTAGTAATGCCCTTGTTACTATAGTAGCGATGTCCTAGTTACTAGTAGCTTCTATAGCTACTGATCATGGCCAAACATCTTGGCACCCGCGACCTGCGTGTTTTTGTGGGTTGGGCAGAACGAGCAGCTTCCCGTTGTCTCTCACACAGCCGGCTGGCCATGTGGGCTGGCCCAATTAGGCCCATGTCATCAGAGTTAGACTGCAGGAATGAAGACGTTGAATCCTTCAACGGCCTAATGAACAAACTGCAATATTTGGAAGCAATCTCTTCGACAAACACGGCCAAGCGCTTCCATGGAATAAGGGACTGCCATGGGAGCAAGAGCACTGACAAGTGAGGATCCTTAAGCCTTAAGCTCTGAACAAATAGATACAGTGTTCCAAGAACACTTAGTCAATGGGGTTTTGCGTATATGTTTATACTGACATATATATTCTGACGTGTATTTTATACATATACTATACATTAGTATGCATAAAACTACATAAATTTACACTGCTGAATCCCAACACTCAGATAGAAACGATGTTCTCTTGTCTCCCAAAGTTGAAGCCGTCTTAGATAGAAGCAGTCCCACACGCATTCGAGCACAAAAAAAGTGGTGGCTCTTCCCACCTCTCTGTGCGATGTCTCCCGTTTCGGGTGCTGTATCGCCTCGGCGCGGTTTCACTGCACGGTTTTCCCCTGTCTGCAGGTGTTGCCCAAGAACACCACGGTGCCGGCCTTGGAGAAGGACCTACAAAAGCCGCTGCCAGAGGACCGGGGCCGAGTCAAGTCGCACGTCTGCTCCTTGCCTAGTCAAGTCGCCTTCCGGTGTGGCGGTGCCAGTGGGATTTGTGATGATTTGTGTGAAACATGGCAGTTTGATGTGAAGGGGCGGTAGATGACAGGCATTGAAGATGTGGTATCAGGAAGGTGAGGTGGATGAAGGACGACGCCTTAGTTTTGGGTGCAGTTGTTTTGGGTTTTTGAGGAGAGCGGTTACTTCGGAAGCTTGTCCTTAAGGGTTCTTCTCGGTTCTTCTTGCAATCCAAAGATGTAGTACATTTGGAGGGCGAGAAACGGCGTACTTCCCAGCAAATCACCATAAGAAGAGCCTGGAAGTGATTCGAGTCACCAGTTCGCTTCCATTCATCTCGAGTCGCAACCGTGCAGATTCGGAGAATTTGCCCAGTCCCTGGGAGTGGACACGTCACCGGCGATTCGGACCAGTGTGGAGCGGTCGGTTGAGATGACTCCCGCTGTTGATGTGTCTCAGTTCCACCGGCAGCAGCATCTCAGTTCCATCCTCAGGAGATGGTGCCCTTGATCAGTGGCAAGGCTCCGCGTGGGTTTTTTCGCGCAGTAGGTTGGGATGAGGACGAGTGGCAGATAGACTTTTACATACATGGGAGGCAGCTTCACCTGGTCTCCTGTAGGTGCCAAAGCCTATAGAAGTTTGATTGGTCAAGTTTTGCTGTTCGACCAGTAGGCCTCAACATCATCCTTATCAGATCGCATGGCACCAGGGGAAAACAAGCACATCTATGGCTCCCACCCGAGTGGAACATAGTGGAACCACAGCAATCCCTATGTATCCTAGTAGCGTCCTTGCTCCTAGTAGCAATGCCAGGAGCCCCTAATAGCGTCCTTTTGCTCCTAGTAGCGATGGCCTTTGTTCCTACGTAGTAGCTTCTTTATTACTATACATCTACGACTCGAACAACTGCTGCATCTTCGCTTTTCATCTGCAGGGCCTCATCCTGCCAGATGCCTTCCAGCGCCTCACCGCCGTCCTCGCGCGCCGGACGGTGGGATCCGGCGCGGGGAGGGGCGAAGGGGGAGAACCTCAGCTGGTGGAGGTTCTTTCGGGAAAGGACGGCCGGCCTCGTTCGGTTCAAACGGTCCGACCCGTCACTGCGGTCGGGTCAGACCGGACGTCACTTGGGCGCTCCGACGAGGTCTGCAGGTCGTGGCCCCGAAATTCCACACAGCGCCCATTGGACATAGACATGCCCCCACTTATGAGCTGGAACTCAGGGGCCCTGGCCACTCTGGTGAAGGGAAGTCCACACGCCTGGTGGGTCGTTCACAGATTTTTAGGACGTTTGATGGCGAACCCAAGGACTCCAATGACTTGGGGTGGTTTATATGGACCTTCATCTGTCTATACGAGCTTCTTTATATGGACCTCCATCTGCCATCGAACCTTTGAACACCAATCACCCATATTCCGCCGGACCAGGTGGACCTCAACTGGGACTGCCATCGGTGGACCTTCCACCATGGTGGACCATTTAGAACTGGGTCGGCTCGGCTCGATTCGTGCCAGATCTATCCTTCGCACCGCGAACGTTCGTGTCTTGCTTGCGTTGTTTGTAGGCTTCTTGTTACTAGTAGTAAGGCACTTGTTACTAGTAGCGATGCACTTGTTTCTAATAGCTTCTTGTTACTAGTAATGGCCTCCACCCTAGTAGCGATGGCCTCCAACCTAGCAGGCGATGGCCTGGCCCCATGCATTGCGTCCGAACGCTACTACTGTAGTAGTTTTAGGGGACAGTTGCTTCGTGTTTTTTCAGCGTTCCTCCAAGTCGGTGGAACAAGAGTGTTCCAAAAGTAGGCTCATAGAGCCCAAAGCACGGACTGGGTTTGTTAGGCTATGTTAGGCTCTTAGATTCACACCAAAGGTGTCTGGTGATTGATCCAAGACTTGTCAATTCCCAGACACCGACGAGGACTGAAATAGATGCCCACCCTACGCAGCAGATCTCGACCAGTGGAGGAAAAGACATGCCAGTCCGACTAGTCCCACTAGTCAGAGTCTGGGAATGTGTTCAATTGGGTGTGGTAGTCGGGCCAGATCCTTCTTTCCAAAGGTTCGAGCCAGGAATCCTAGACAGTCAAGGTCCTGTCTGTCACCTGCTGAAAAACCACCATCGCAGAGGTGACCTAGGGTGACCCAGTGATCTTGCACAGGTCGCTCCAGAGGCTTCGAGATGCAAATCAGATGAGTGAAAACAAGTGAACGCCAATTAATTGAAGGCCAAAGAACATCTAAAAACTGATACCACTCCATGAATCCAATGGTGCCCTATCCACTTTATCGTTTCAAAACTTGAATCACCAAGCGCTTGAACTGGCCACGGAAAGCGTTGGCATCCATATATACTTGCTTTGCTAGCGGCAAGCTCCCGCGGCAGCCGATGTACAGTCTGTACAGCCGATTTCTGGGCCCCCAGCTGTTGTCCAGGATTCACTGCGAGGCTCTGCGTGCTGCAAAAGAAGTGGGCTTAACGGGAGGTGGCAAACGGAGAGGTTGTTCTTCTTAGGGGGGGCTGCGCGGTTGCACTGTTTGGAGAAGTATCTTCCCTTCCCTGGAACCCTGGAATGCGCAATGAACTTATGAAGCTCAACAGGGTGGTTGACCAGGATGGTGTTCAGAAACAGGTCTTTCATACACCAGCATATCACAGACCTGCCACTTCTCACCCGTCCCAGCCCTTCTATGTGGGCCAACCTCAATAGGGTGGGTTTTTGTCACCAAAGATCTGTCACCAAAACGAAAAAACCAAGCCGAGCTGCTCGGCGTTTGTTTTTGTCATGGCTCGGTTCACTGACGTCACAGAAACCATTTTTGGAGGGAAGACTTTGACTCTGCAGATTCTTTTCAAAGCCGAGTGGGTCGGACCCCCAACGATCTCCAGATTCGTGAAGTCATTGGGTGCAACACGCGAAGTGGAGGATACGGTGTCACCGTACTGCTTAGGATGCCCAAACCCACCATTAAGTTTGTTTGTTTTTTTTACACGTGTTGACCGAACAACCATTGTTTGAGTAAGGATTTTAGACTACAATACCAGGTTAACCCTTTCAATGGTCTTTGAAGGCTAGAGCACTTGTGGCACCAGCCAAAATAAAGAGAATTAAACAGAGCCGTTTGTCCATCATCCAAGTACGTTTCTATGAACAGGCTGCCACCTCAGATTTCGTGGCAGGCGCAGGGAATCAGACATACATAAGTGCAGATTTCGTGGCATTTTGACGCATGCTGTTGCCGCCATCACCGATGAAAGGAAAGGATGATGAGGACAGACATGTTGTGTTCGACTTTCTTGTGGCTGCTTCCAAGGGTCAGCAAATCATGCGGTTCTCCGTTGCCTCAGCACCATGAAAGCTCGCAGACCTTGGAGCCGCGCTCATGTTGTCACAGATGCGGGCGCCCTATTCGCGGGAACTGCGTCGGGAGGGCTCTAAAGAAGCGGGCAGCTGGTAGGCCTCAAAGCGCTAGTGTTGCATTGAACGTGTGGCTTGGAGCTCGGTCACGTGCACCGCCGGCGCCGAGGCCCCCCGGCCGTTCGTTCCGAGCAGCGGTCGGGTGAGACAAGGGGTAGCTGCTGCAGGTGCATTGCCGCAGATCTGCGCGTTGGCACCTTGTGCCGTGATCTGCTATGACCAGACCATCACCCCAACAATCCGCAGCTATGCTTGGCTTAGTTGTCGAAGGGCGGGAAGGTTTACTTTGAACATTTTGTTGTGCACTGCGTACTCTGTAGCCAGAGGGTGCTCACGTTCATGTGATTTCATGTGGCTTGGTTTCAGGCGAACAGCATCATGTTTACAGTCAGTCGTTTGCGCCATGTTTGTGGAAGTGGAACGCGAGCTACTGACAGTCGACAGTATATATAGTTGCTCTTTGCGAGCGTCAGCCCTCCCTCGCAGGAGGCCCAACAATCTTCACTGGACAATGCCTCCACTCCACAAAAAGGGGTTCCGAAAGTTCTTTCCGGGCGGTGTATTTGGGTCAAGATCTCCAAAATTCATTGGCATCAGGTGGGAAAGAAACTGAACTTATAATTTCCCAAACAGCAAATTTACCCTGTTTTTTTCGGAACGTGGGCAGGGTGGACAACACCTGGGATTTGCTATAACAAGTCTGCAGCCAGGACACCTGGACAACACCATCCCCTCCAAGAGAATCCCACAATTATCTTTGATTTGATCAAATGTCTGTGAGTCAAAACCCAAAGTCCTAATCCCTGATCAGTTGAAATCCCCTGTAGTTTGTAGGCTATTCAGTTCCCTTTTGGTGGTCAACCGTTCGGTCTCCCGGTTTGGATCCAAAACAACATCAGTGCCTGAACCGGGTGTTCGTTTTTCACTGCGCATTTGTTTTGTGCGATGTTCTGTTGTCCATGTTCTACACCCTGTAAGACTAACATGGATCCCGGAAACCACTGGTTGGTAGAGGAAAACATGTTTTCAGGGTTCCATTCTCAGGGTCCATGTTAGTTTTCGAGAGTGTAAGACCGTTTTTGTGCCAACACGGGTCTAGGGTGAACATTTGTTGTGCGTCATACGTCATGTGTGATTTCTTACGCACGGCGGGTACCGAGGAAACTGGCGAGTGGTCACATGGACAATGAATACCAGCTTTTGGCAGCAGGCAGGGCCGGGAAGGGGTCTAAAGTATGGATTTACCCCACTGAAAACTAACATGGATCCTGAAAACCACTGGTTTGTTGAGGAAAACAGTCTTTCAGGGTGCCATTCTCAGATTCCATGATAGAATCAATCGCAAAGTACATCCAAAACATCCCAAAACTCTAAACTTGTAGGTTCAACATGTGTGACGCGGTTCAATACCGTTCTCTTTTGGCGGGCTGTTTACAATCCACACTGCAAGACCATCAACAGAATGCTTGACCTGGATGTGGTTGTCTAAAATCTCTATAAACACCATGGTGGTGACATGTAAGACCGTGTTAAACCATATATATGTCAAACTCTTATGTAGGCGATCTATCTCGGGCTTTTGCCGTCGATTTTTACGCGTCGGTCTCGTCTCGCCTCGTCGGTCGGGACTCGCCCTCAGGGCTGCCGCTACGACGTCTCGTTGGCGAGCGGCTTCCTGGTCACCCGAGCCTTAGAGCTATGAGCGGGGTTGGGGTCTGGGAAGCTGCGGCCGCCCAGGCCATGTCTGCTTGAGGGGCCCCAGGAGGGGCTCCGAAGCAGGGAGTTGCTGAAAAAGGAGCGATCGAAGCAGGGTCTGAAGGGAGGAGTTCTCTGAGGCACCAGGCTTGACTGCAGCGGGGTGTTGTGGGCCCACCCCAAGCAAAGTGGCTGGTCCTTTTTTCCTTTGGACCATAAACAGTACTTTGGGCAAGGTGATTTCCCCACCCGGGGTGAGTTGGGCCGAAATCTGCGTTTGTTCGGACCTCGTTGCCGCTGGCACCGCGGCGGTGGCGGTGTGGGGTTTACGAGCGAGTACACTTGTTGAAATCATCATGGTTCGAACTGGAGTTGACCGCCTGTTTGTAGAGGATTTCATGGGGGTTCTGGACTTTCCAATTTTGGCTCTGAGACTTGAGCCGTTTGGGGCTCGTCTTGTTTGGGGCGCTCATTTACCCGCCGCTTTTGCCGCGGTGCTGCTCCTTGATTCGATGCCTCGCGAGCCGTGGTACGACTTCGAGTTGGGCCTGGAACATGGCGGTCAAATGAAGCCCGGTGACATGTTTCGCGACCTTTGGTGGTTGAACTACTGCATTTGCTGCGGTACCGGCTGTGGCAGATGTGATAAGCCCATTTGTGGGCATTCGAGCTTCACAGCCTGCTGCAAGTGCGTGTGCGAACTGACATATCCACTGAACCCTGCTTGCCATCAGGTCTATCTATCAATGCTGCTGCTTGCGACAGATATGTAGCTTCCCCGCAACAGACATGCCGCTGTGTGCATCATTTGGGGCTGCTTGGCTGATCTTCGCTGAATTTCTTTTTTGGACCAAAACAGATCTATGTTCATGCTACTATACGGAGAAAGGGACTAACCGGATCAGAACTTTCAGCTTCGCAGACTTCCTGCAATTCTTTCGGACCACAGACTGAGAACGATATCATTCAACTCACCCGAAGGGACAAGGACGAAAACGGGGGTCACACTCCTCAATATGTCGGTGGAATCATGCGTGGAAAACGAAAGAGACACCGGTGAGGAAACGGCTGCGTTTCCTCGTGTTTTCAATGGCTGCGTTTCCCGAAACGGGTCTTTGATGGAAGCTGAGATAAGGCAAAAAACCCTGCGGTGGTGATGTGGAAATGGTTGATCCATTACATAAACGGGATGGTTTGAAGCTGTCGTGGGGGTTTTGGCCTTTGCATGGGTGTGCACTACTGGAACGAATGCATCGGTGAGGATTCCAAACCACGCTGCGACCTCAAGCAGCTTTGTTGTCGTTGGGAGTGCTTTCCGAGAGATCATGATGACGGCTTTCACAACTGCCTGAGTTTGAGCACGTGCTGTTGCTGCTGGACCCACTACCATTGCCCACGAGTGGAGAACCAACCCTTCTGTGGGAGCGTCAGGCACACGAGTTGCGACTGTCTCATAGACGCTCCTCCCAGTGCCAATGCCGAGTCGCGAAGCTGAGTTCTCGTCTTTCATCCCGCCAAATGGCGGTGGTCCCACCTGCACCCTCCGTCACGTGTACCCAAAGACTTCCCCAATGCGAAAAAAAGGAAGGAAGGTGAGATGATGAGGACATGCGATTTCGAAGGACTCGTTGACGGACCAAAAAACAGGACAAAGATCATCATCAATGACAATGTCATGTGTCGAGTAGTGACGTGTGTGTGTGTGTGTGTCCCGACCATTGTTTCGACCGAATCAACAAGACACTGATCGATTCGATGACATATGACATGGACCCTTTGACACATCCTGGCGGACCGAAACACCACGTCCGGGGTCGAAGGGATGACCATGGCAATGGGGATGGACGCGGGGAGTATGTTTTTGCCATCCACGTGCCAGCGTTTTCCTTTGGGGGAGTGTTTCTTCCGGATGTTTGTTGTTGGGGTATAGCTGTTCTCGAGGTGGTATTGACTGCGCAGCTGCAGCTCCTTCATGTTTGATATGATCTGAGATGGATGCCGCAAATCCTGCAGAACTGCTCTGTGAAGATGGAGAGCCCCTTCCATGATGTTCCATGGATGTTTCAAGATGTATGACAGGTGACCAGATCTAGGTGAACAAGTGGGGGGTTCTCTCTTTCCAGGTGTAGCTGATGTAGCTAGCCAAACGCACTGATTCGGGTTTCCCAGAGCTCCTTGTCCCCCAGACATGGAACCTGAAGTTTTATCGTTTGCGCAGCCAGAAAACCCACACATCTCGCACGGTCAGCTGGTGGTTGGTGTTTGGGATTATGACTATCCCATGGCCAGACCACTAAAACCACCCCAACTGATCAGTAAATATGCATAACATGCCAGTCCCATGGAGTGCAGTATAGGGTATACCACCAAAAACCTCCCCGACTAAGCAGTTACCGACCAGTGACTAAGTGCTTCTCCTTGTATCCACTGAATCCAAACTTTACCAAGCTATCGACCCATGATAGTTAATGCCAACTCCTTGGGCAAGGACAGAAGCCTGAGAAAGCTTCACCTTTGGTCTCCTGGAGCTTCTTGGTCTCCACCCCTGCAGCGGAGCTCCTGCGGCCAGCAGAGGCCTCGAGTTTGTTGGAGTCCTGGTTGCGTCGGCTGCGTTTCAGCAAGACTGGTTTCTACCAGCACCGACTTCACAGGTCACCAATTGAAACCTGTTAGGGCCCTTCCCAACCCTCCATTTCGGAGACCTGTTGGAAGGTGCTGGTACATGGATTCTACAGAATATATGACCAACATTTCAGGGTGGCCCTGGAGCCGATTCTGGCCGCCATCTGCAAAGCCACCGACCGTCTCGGAGGATTGGCCGCTCAGACTCATCCGTCGATTCGATCGCCAAGAAGATCCACAGAGATCCCAGTCTGCTGCAGAACTTGGACGAGTCGGACCAGTCGGACCAGTCGACCGCGTCGGCAGCTCCGTTCCGACCTACGACACGTTCGGCTACCGGCGTGTGTGTTTCGTGTCGTCCACTTCAGCTTCCCGCTGCGGCAGCAGAAATGCAGCAGAACTCACCTTTTTCAGAAAGCAGGGCACAGAAAACTCGATCGTCTTCGCTCCGTTTCACGTCGTTCCGGACGTGACCGTCGACCGTCCTCCGTCCGGAGCTCACGGTTTGGGACCGTCACATGTTTTTCTCGGCTGGCGTGCCCTCGGCCCAAACCACGCAAAGTACGGCAGGTGGTAGAGCTGGGCACTGAACATCTGAGCTTCACGGTGCTGTGGAGCGCCAGTGTGGACTTCCGCCCCTTGGACGAGTTGGACACACGACGCGCGGATCGCTGGAGCTCGGAGGGGCTTTTGGGGGCCCCGTCGCGGAGAGCGGGGTGGTCGCGAGGTCAGCGCGTAGGGCTAGCGGGTTGCCCAGCCCAATATGGGTGGCGAAGCGCAGAGCTGATGATCTTCATCGGGGATCACTACGGAAAACGGTGAAGAAACCAGTACGACTAATTGTGGGGTGTTTTGGGGTTTTTGCATTCGCATGCGTGGCATCAATGTCATGGGCCATGAAGAATTTTGGTGCCAGGAGTTTCGGCCCGCAGCCTGCGACTGACCTCAGGCTGTCAAGCCTCTTCCGGGTCAGTCGCGCCTGTGCAGAGTGAGTGGCAGCTGGCAGCCCGACAGGCGCAGAAAAAGCGGAGAATTCAGGGCGCCAGAAGTGGTGGAATGGCAGAGATCCGGGCTGCACTTGTGCAGTAACTGCATGATGGGGCAGTGGTCGTTCATGGCCGTTGAAGTGACGAACCGACGAACTGTATTGTTGATTTGGATTTGGTATGGTCGTGTAAATACAAGGATGGCCTGGCTGAAGGCGTGATGCGAAGCCATGGGGCAATGGCAAGGGTACATCAGATCTTAGTTTGTGAAGGGAACCGGTTGCCTCCTCAACCCCCACCTCTAGTACTGCTGAAGAAATGCATCCTGCAAGTGGAAGTTCTTCTGCATCATCAACTCTGGCAGAGAGCTTACAAAAGGGAACGACTTCAAGTGAACAACCACAAGCGCTACCCTCACACGGTACACCTCGATCATTAGATGCACATCTTATTGTTGTTCTTGCTGCCTTACATAAAGCGATACCTAAGCGATGATCAATAGCTTGTCTAGAGTCTAGCGGAGCTCCATAGGTTGTCGCGATGGTGGAGGATGCCGAAAAAGAAGAAGGAAAGGCTGCTGTGTCAATACCCAGACACTCCATGGGACTGCCATAGGACTGCCGCCCCATTGACCCCCCTGGCACCCCTGGCCGTTTCTCGGCAGTCCGGACTGGCAGTCCCATGGAGTGTTTGGGATAGAATATTGAACCGACCGATATGCCACGATGGCCCGAACTGGGCTCCACCGCGTCGGCTCGAGTTCCTGGGCGTACGTCTCGCCTGGTGCAGGTGCCGGGTGTGGTGAAGATCGACGGTTTGGTACCGGAGACGAGCTATGTGGCGCAGCTCCAGGGAAGGGCGGTGGAGTGAGATCTGAGAGGCGAAGGATGGAGAGTTGGCGGAGCGGTGGAGCTCAGGTGGTGTAGGAAACCAAGCTTGGATGTGCGTGGTTATGTTGTTAGAGAGTCCAAGAACACACCCACCAATACCCAGACACGACACAGACTATGGGACTGCCATGGGACTGCCGAGAAACGGCCAGGGATGGTTTTCGGGGTCAATGTAGGCATATAATTATGGCAGTCCCATATGAGTGTTTGGGATAGGAGCCCTAGGGATTCAGTCGTACCTCCTCAAGTTCGGTACGACTGGAGCCTGGCACCCACCCCAGTCCCACCTTCGAAACGAGGGTATGGCTGGATCCTTAGGGGAGATGAACATGCAGAGATGATCTTGGCCGATTCCGGCGCTTCCAGATCATTTGAGCCGTCCGGTTGTGCCATGCACCAGACGGTTCGGTTCGTTCTTGCACCACTCATCCAACTGATAAACCCATCTCATCTCTCTAATTATACTGAAAAAAACATTGAAAGGCATTCAAACAGGATGTCTATAAACTCATCTGTCCTGTACAGCTGAAATCCATTGAAATCCCCATCTCTGGGGCAGCCGATTTTTCGATTCCATCCTTGTTGCACCGAGGAGATCCAATGCATGGCACGACTGCAGGATGAACCGACAGCGGCTCGACGGGGTTTGCAAGTGGCATGAATTGCTTGCACTGAAGAAGCAACCCACAAGGGTGAAAAAGAAAACGTCAATGCATGCAGTACACCCTGTCGATGTGTTTGTGTGCATGTGCACGGGTCGCGTTTTGCGGTGGTCCACCTGTTTGCATGGCAGTCGATGATTCCAGCAACTATTTCAGCCCGCCAAATGTTTCGATGGTGTCTCTGGTTGAAAAAGGTGAACTCCGCAGAATTGGAGACACCAGCAGTTTGAGGTGAAGACTGTGGCAGCTCACTCAGTGTCGATTCCTCCATGATCCAGGTCGCCCAAGTTCTTCCAATCCTCCAAAAACGGTGTCTCTTTTCCGTTCGGATCCTGCTTCGGATCCTGCTTCGGATCGCCAGCAGGTTCTCTCGACTTGGCTGCCTGCGGGCTCGTTGGTGACCCTGAAAGACTTGGATGTGGACTTGACCTTGCTCTACCTTCGAGTGCAACCCCTGTACCTCGGACCTGCCGGACGGCCGGACGGAGCTGCGCGGGGGTTCCATGCTGTCCCTGCGCTGCGCTTAGCCCAGGAAGAAGCTTGCTTTTCCCCAGCTCAAATTGCTTTGAATTTACGATTCCGCAATCATAAAGGATATCCTTCCAGTGAGCTCGCACAATTTTGACCAAGAAAGCTCTGTCCATCCATGTCACAAGGCCACAGAGTCATCCTCCCACAAGGGGTCGCAGCGAAAACACGTCGACCTGGCCCCATCCACTCCTTGCTCCATCCGAGGTGTGCGTCGAAGCCCATCGAGGCTTATGATGTGCAAGTCCAGCCGGCACTGCAATCGGGTCGTCGCTTCAGCTGCAGAGAAGCTGATTTAGAATGACGCGAAAAACAGAACATGGGTGAGGGTGATGGTTAGATCCAAAAACGGGTGTGGTTGTTACTGGAGGGCTTTAAGGTGCCTATCATCCACTCACTATCGGGCCTCAAAAAAAAGGACCCTTTGGAAGGGCAGTGTTTGGTCTTGTGATTTGTGCTTAATGTGGCGGCACTGTTGGAGGTACCAGGTGGCTTTTCTTTGGCATGGAATAAATCACGGATCCGTTGATTTGGCTGCGTCGTTCTCGGAAGAAAACTCTGTAGCTTTGACTTTCATGTTTATTTCGTATAGAGGCAGTTCTCCAGGCAGTTCTCCCTCAAAACGAAGCCGGGGCTTGGAAGTTGGGAACCATGAGGAACTATCTTGTTTGTATCCTGTCAGTCTGTGCATGTCTGTGCGACGTGCAAGGATCTCTACCGTCTCTACCCTTTTGATTCAACAAAAAGGCATCAATTTCTGCACATATAATAACTTCTGGGTAAGCACCTTACAGGGAACATGTTCCAGTGACACCTAGCCCTGTCTTCATCCATCATGCTGCTGGAATGCCGCTGCCATATCTCCCAGCGTCATGAGCTTCTCCGATCTCCAAGTGATATAAACTCCCCCTTTTAGGTGCCAACTACACTGTGGCCCTGCCGAATGCGGACTTCATCGCCTTAAACTGCACTGAGCAAGAGGCGGAACCGGCGGAACCGGCGGACGTTTGCAAATGGCGCAAGGTTTGGGTCACGTGGTGCCCTGTGAATTTTCTCTCGGGGTTGAGGCGGACCACTGTTTTAGACTATACATCATAGTGTGTTCTTACCGGTGTTCTAGTGTTCTTACGGCACATGGTCCGGTCTGCCAACAGGTCTGGTCTGACACTGACCCAGTCTGTTCTAGCGCTTGCGCTTGCGCCCGGGACCGGAGCCAAGCGGGACGACCTTGGTGGGTTAGAACCCGAGTGGCTTATCTACACCCGCCTTAAGACTCGCCCGAACCAGTGGAAAAGGCTTGGCAAGGAGGTCCGGATTTCTGCGAGAGAGGTCAGGTCCGGAGTCTTAGCGCGTGGATGGTATGAGGAGTCTTAGCGCGTGAGTATAGAGGCTCTACAAGATGCCAGTCATTCTACTGCATAGACACTGCATAGACACCATTTCTCTATAGAATGCCCGGAAAGTGACCCCACTCATCATTCAAGGACTCACGGAGTATGCATAGACGAGGAGCTTGGTAACTCTCCACGTATTTTGGAACACTGAGCCAAGAGTGCTCTCTGAGTGGTCGAAGGTATATAAAGATATAAAAGAGGACATGGGACTCTTCTTCAGAATCGTGATTGGATAGGTATAAAATGGTATGAAGACCTTTGAGTATAAAGACTACTGGTATAACTACTGCATGACTAATTTATGAAGACACTTCATAATTTTTGTATGGTGAGACCAGCTGGTACCCGACCAGCTGCCTCACATTTCCAGCTTCAGCTTGTCTCTCCTACAGCGCTTGCTCAAGGCCTCCTGGCATTTGTCCTTGGTCAGCGAAGCACGCAGCAAATATGCCGCGTGGCACGCAGTCCATGGACGAGGGGTGGACATGGGGAGGTGGCATCGTTCTTTCTTTTTTGGTGAACATGGATTGAAGGTTCGGCTCTGACCCTGCACAGGAAGTGTCCCCTTCTGTGTGGG
>CAXAMN010012224.1:697777-758686 GCA_963970005.1 Durusdinium trenchii
TTTCACCCCCACCCCAAAGAGGCCACAAGACAGTGAGTCTGCGAGCCCCCCCCCCCCCCAAAAAAAAAGAACATGGATTGACCTAGTGGCTGGTCGTTTCTTCTTTTTTCAGGTCATGCCGATGCTTGTAGCCCATGCACTCTATGAGTCTTTCCTTGTATTCGGGTGCCTTGTATGATGTTTGTCGTCAAAACATGCTGGTGAACTCAATTAGTGCCCCTTGGGACGCAAGAAGGGCTTTTTTTCTCATGATCCATGGCTTGGATGGGGTGGTGTAAGCCCCACATGAGGGACTAAGGGATGGGCATGTGGACATGAGCCAGAAAGCTGCTGACTTGATCGAACACTTTATCGAACATCCAGAACGCCTTTTTTGGATCGCCACAATGCTTTTCCAGATCCGGATACAACAATATTCAAACATCTGTTTATTTTTGTTGCGAGGGAGTTCACGCGGCGATACAGGTCAGAGAGCTGGTCTATGTTCTGTCTTGGCGTCGGCCCTTGTACCAGTTACTTATTCTATTGCACATACAAGATGATAGAAGATCCAATTTCTATGCCGAAGTGTAGGCTCCAAAGTGTAGGCGCCATCAAACGGAGCCATTCCAACCGGCTCGCCCCCCAAATCCGAACCGACTTCGGATTGCAGCTGACTGAAACGACGACCTCTCTGCCGAGGCATCGCAAGCGGTGGCGGCCTCCAGCCACAATGGCTCGGAGGCGGTGCTGACGCTGCCCGAGGAGGAGGCGATGGGGACGATGGCGAGGTCTATGCGGCGCTGCGTGGTCTGTACACGGCGGTGAATGGGAAAAGGAGATGGTGATGGTCTCCAAGACTCAGGAGATTAAAGTGGAATGTTTAATGATTTTTTCAACATCCATGGGAACGGCAAGCAAACGTTGGACATATCGGGTCGTATCTTGAGTATTCTTGAGTCATATAGAAATCTGGTAGACCCTTCTAGGAAGAGGACGTCCTCATTTTCCACACCGCTTTCACTGAGCGCGAGGTCCTGGTCACAGAGACCTTCACGGTGACGGTGACGGCTGGCTGTGGCTGCTCGCTGAAGGTCTACCAGATCCAGGCCGGATCGTGTCCATGTTGGCTGGATTTCTGGGGTGTTGGGGCGCTGTGGAAAGGATATACGACACAGAACAACAGGAGGGTCTGAAGTCTTAGGCTTTCTGGTATGGAACCAAAAGGCGCTTTCTTTGCTCCAGACGTTTTTATATACTGGTATTTGCTCCAGACATGTCATGCACTAAAGAGTGACGCTCACGAGAAGTCCCCATGGACGGTCCGGTCCCGTCAACGGAGTGTCGAAACGGCCGGATGGAGCGGCAGTGACCGGCCGGTGGATGGTTATGATGGGAGAGAGATGGTTATGATGGGTGTGTGTGAATGTATTTATATAGAATATTGTAAGACCACACACAAAAAAATGACAAGAAAGAATACAAACAAAGAACAGACACGCTAACATCCACCCCCTCGGGGTGTGTTTTTGAATAGGGAGACACCCAGCCAATGGAACCGTTCGGGTCTGTCGAGCTATTTCGGTCTCCCGAATGGGTGGTACACGCCGTCGTGGTGACAGGAACGGTGAAAGGGGCACAAGCATTTTAGAGAGAGAAAGGCCTGGAACATCCTGGAACCTCACCATAATCCACTGTTACTGGAAATGGGATATTGATACTATAGATTCTTGCCAGTGTGGCTAAAAGATGTGGACCTTGATGGAAACATCCTCAACCATCGCTATATGTGCTGGTCCAGATGTTTCAATCATTCAGCACGTGATGAAATTCTGTCCGCCAACCCTTCACCGAAACCCCTCACTCCGACCACCCCGAAGCAAACATCCGAAGCAAACATCCTCCAAACACCCAAATCATGACAACACGTGCCAACCAAAACGCCGCGGGGGCGCAGCGGGCGCAGCGGTGGCCGTGGTCCTCGCTTCGGACGCAGCCGCGGCTCTGCTCCGTGGTCCCCCTTCTTCGGCCCCGGCGGAGCGCCGAGGTCTTTGGACTCCGGCTGCGCTTCGAGCTGGCCAAGCCACAGGTGACGAAGGCCGCTGCGGTCCAATGCGGTCGGGAGAGTTGGCGCGCGTGACCGCGCGCGCGCGCGCGCCGAAGGGGAGAGTTTGGGTTCTGTGGGGATTGGGATGGGATTGGAGCCTGCTGCCTTTAAAGCTTCACCCTTTGAACTTTGAAGGTCGATTCTGAAAGAGGGCCATAGTGTAACAGAATCCAAGACCTCATTTGACCGGTAGCCCTACTGGTCAGTTTGACCTCATTTTACTGGAGTTGGTCATACCAAAACATGAGTCAATGAGACTTAGGACCAGGTTTTAACTGTCACTCAGGGTCACAGGGTCTAGGTGTATACGCTCGGAGAGTGTTGAAGAAGATGGGGACATCAAGTTCCTCGCGGCATCAGTTTGGCATCGTGGGCATCACTAGACTGAGTCCCCAAAATTATGTGTAGATCTTGAAGGAACCTCACCGTGATATTTCTGGCCACATCGAATCTCAACCACAGGCTGCCCTGTCCTCTTCATTGAAGCAGACAGAAGACAGATGACCCAATTTCGCCCAGCTGAACCAAACCCAGTGCGATGGCCTCCAACCTACAAGCGAAAGGAAATCAAATCCAGTGGGAAAGAATTTGGGAAGACCCGCTGGGTCTTCCGTTCCTCCTTAGGTGTTCTTTTGTCTTGCAGAAAGGCCTCACTTCCTAATAGCGTCCTTGCTACTTGTAGCGATACCCTTGTTACTAGTAGCGATGCCAGGAGCTACTGGTAGCGTCCTTGCTACTAAGGCCAATGGCGACGCAGTGAACATCTCCGAGGTGGACGATGGGCACCGTTTGCAGGCGCGCGCGCACGGTCGAGTGAATGGACCACCGGACCTGCACGGCGCAGCTGGAGGTGGAGATGGTGGAGATTCTTGTAGTAGTGTGTATATACCAGCAGTCACAAAGGCGTGCCTATTGGAGGGTAGGGGTGCCCATTATCCACATATATATATATATAGTTGTATTGTAGCCTCTTGATTTATAGGCCATAAAAATACCCCCCCCCCCATGTTCATTGAACATCCATGAAAGACATTGAACACCCTTATATTATATGTTGAACTATAATCAAGAGTCGACATTAGGCCTGTGGACGTGATAGGTGGGTGTTGCTTGAGGAGTGATAGGGATGATACGAGTGCCTGCGGTTGGATGCCGAGTGGCGGTGAAACACCGGGTTTTGACTCAATGAAGGAACCCAGAGACTCCATGCAACTGACGTCATATTGGGATGGTTTTAGGGGGTCAAATGGGGTCAATCTAGGCAAATCTGCCAGTCCCATAGGCGTTTTCTTCTTTGGGGAAGCCAAAGCATGCGGTCGCACCATGCGGTCGCATGGCGTAGCGTCCCCGAGTCCCCGAGATGAAATATCACTTGACCTGCCGAACTGCAGAAGTCACCTGAACTTAAACCTGCCGGCACCTGTCAAAGAGTGGTTGGTTTATGTGCACCCCCCCATGGTTTGTTCTCCAAAATTTCCCTCTGCCTTTGGAGCTGCTGGTGGTTGGGAATTCGAACACCAGTGACTGGTGATTCGAAGATCTACTCGTATTTGATGAGCTGCCGATGAGCAGTCTCGGACATAGTCGGACACACGGTGTTGAAGGTTTCCTGCATGTAACTGGCTGAAAAGAACATCTGCCGTCCTCTTCGACACCATACACTGACCTTACGGACCTCCTGTTTTGCTTTACACCGAGACCACACTACTGGAGGTTTGGTCTCGGGCCCACATCCCACGTTTTGGCCGTCCTGTCCTTGCCAGGTGGTGGTGACCTACAACAACGATGCCTTGCCAGCAGAGCTTTGGAATGACTTGATCCTTTACTTGGGACCCTTTCCACAGGCGGTCCATCGGTCTGAATGTGTTTGGGTTCCGCCGTCGTTGTGAAGAGAAAGGGCCGAACGGGTTGGTTTTCTTCGTTGTTGGGCATTGTTGGGTTTTCCTTTTGATTGTATATTTATGATTGAATTCATATCTGTCAAAGATACTTCAAGACAGATTGGACCCATTTTGAAGGGTATATGTGTTCTACTCCTTCATTCCAGACTCCCTTTGTTTGGTTTTACAGTGCCACCTTCGAGCAGCTCGAAACCAACTGCTCAAGCAGATACTACAGCCGGCAGGCCACCTTAGCAGCACCGCGAGCGGATTTGCAGCGACCTGGCTGGGAGTCGGGGGTGCTATTTCCAGGGGGATTTTTGGTTACAGTAGTTTTGGAGTACGTAGATGGCACTGGCCCCGCAAGAGGTTTTTGAGATGGGGGTCCAAATATAAACCACCTATATAACTTGGGTATTGTGCCATCTTCTCTGAAACCATACAATTGGGACAGCTCTGTGAGGACCGGGGGTTTTCCAACCTTGGAGCTATACTCAGTGGGCGAGGACTGAACACCTGACGTCGTCAAGGGTAGCGCAAGCTTTGGGGGGATCGCAGACTAGATTCAGCCATCCAATTGGGATGACTTGATCGTAGAGATTCAAGTTTCAGCTTCAATTGAACCTGGGATCAGGAATACAGTGTCATATAGTGTCATATATATATATATATTTTTTTTTTGTCAATAATTACACTGTTAAACAAGGTGGAACAGGGATTTTGATGAGCCTTTCATCAGGTTGATGAATTGTAGTCTCGCCACAAGATTCAGGCGTGGAGACACCTCTCAAAGCTAGTCTAGGTTCAACACGGCTATTATGCTCCCGCCAATCTATATAACCGAATCTAACCCAAGACCCCATAGATTGTGATGCACCACTCTATGTTTCTCATCACCATCGCCATCAAAGAGGAACATGTTCACAATCCTGGCTGCTTGCGTACTCGACTCCTCACTGCCTAGGGAGGATCCCTTGAGCCAAGTCTATGTGCTCCTGACGACCATCTCTGGTGCCGGGAAGGCCGGTCAATGGGATTCGTCGTGGAAAAAGCGTCACGGTATGGGTAGATGTCGGGGGGTGTAAGCGGTGGGCGGGTATGGAGAGAAAGAGGTTTTGGGGAGAGATGATTGATGTTCCTGATAGTACGGGCTGGTGTAAGCCCTTTTTTTTTTCACGCACACTTGAAAAGACATCGTCAAAATGAACAAAAACAACCTTCGAAGCAGGATTTGGATTTTCGACCTCCGCCCAGATAGACAGCGGGGCCAGCGCCTGACTCTACGGGATTTCGATTTCATAGTTCAACAAGCTGTTGGAAGTACTGGTAGGCAAGTGAGCTAATTATGCCCTGTGTTCTTTTAAACTTAGCTTACCCAAGTGTCGTCAACTTGTCATCTCCGGCAGCTCGAAAGAAAGAGAACAGCCCACTATGAGATTTGTCAACTCCCTCAGGTCTTAACATGTCTTAACTGTTTCTGTCTTTTCTCACTTCACTGGACTTTCCCAACTTCACTATCCAGGATAGGCAGGACCGTTGGATAGGCAGGAGACAAAGATGTCAAGATGTGATGGTATACTTGGCGATATCCTTGCAAAGCTTGTATCATAATGCAATTGGATGTTCTGTATATACCGAGCTTGCACCAATGGCACTGGCAGGGTCGAACTGATACACCTGCCGAACGGATCTTCCGCTCTTCCGCTCCTGCCCCCGAAGGGACGCGCGCTCCGCTCCTCGCTCCGAACCCCAAAACCCAGGACCTGCCCTTGGAGCTGCGCTTGGGCGGGGCATTGGTGGGTCAAGCGGCCGAGAGCATCTCCTTCGCAGCGCCCTTCGTACCTTGGGCGGTGCGGTTTGTGCTGCGCCCGGCGACGACGTGACACACGGACACCGAGGAGTGGAGTGCCGTGCCGAACACCCGACGGCTGCAGGGGCGGGCTGACTTGACCCTTTCTGGGGTTGCGGGGTGGATGAGTGAAGTCTAGGGGGGATGTGCGGATCGGCGTGTCCGACCTGTCCGACTTGAGGGTTTGGACTGGTCCGCCCCAGGAGTTGATCCTGGGTGGAACTCGGTGGATGCCTCGCTCCACTTCTGGATGTCTTGGAACTGCACATCTGAATGAAGTGCTTCGGAGGTTTGCACATCTGAGATTCAACATCAACCACCCTCCCTAGACTATTGGAAGAAACGACCGCATGCGTTGGGGGGTTGCAGGACTGCTTCTCCCAGAGGCTTGCGGCTTGCAATTCACATACAGAAAGCACAAAAATGTACAAAATAATACAAAAGCAGGTGACCAATTGATCCAAACCAACATGCTTTGTGAAGCAGGTACCCCTCGACTGGACGACTGCCCTGCGGACCTACCAAACCATCACGACACCGCACCCGCCCGGCGGACCACGGGACCTTCCCGCCCACCGATGCAACGCGCGAGGTGAACTGCATCTCGACCGTCGGCTATGGGCAATGCACCGTTGAGGAGTTGGAGAACAACGAGGTGCAGAGAGAAAAAGAAAGAGAGAGAGAGAGAGACAGGGAACTGGGAACTGGATGCCAGGCTATGCCAGGCTGCTTGATCCAAGATGATCCAAGTGAAAAATCATCGAAGGACATATATATATATATAGCCAACTGGAAAATCATCGATTGCTCTCTTGCTCCCTTGCTTGCTCCCTTGCTTGCTCTCTGGCTATCTCTGTCTCTTTCTCAGCAGACGCGACGTAGGACTCTTTTCTATGTACAGTTCGTTCGAGCTCAGGACTTTGAACAGAATGTCGAGCCCTCCAAAGCGTTTGGATACATACCTTTCCATCTGCATTGTTGTGGTCAACCCCATTCTTGGCAATAGTCGGTCAAAATTCATGTTCTTTGTTGCATCCGTGTCTCTAGCCAGCATCATCCGCCAGATTTGAGATGGAACATATCTTAACCTAGCAACCTAGTAACTGAATCCCATTCCATGGTTGTCCTCGTGCTTCCACATTAGTGTCCCTCTTGCTTCATTGAAGTTTGTATGAAGCACACAGAGCTTGTTGCTGTGCTTTCCAAGCATATATATACTATACTCCCTTCTCGGCGTTTCTTGCGCAGCAGCTAGCGAAAGCAGCGTCGCAGACGCAGGTCTTCGTCGGCACTTTGGGGGAGACGATGCTCTATGTGAAAGGCCGGGACGACCCCCAGACCGGTGGAAGACTGATCCCATGGACCCTGAAAAACGGTGTGAACCCACGGTGCAGCTGCCGAGGAATGGGGTTTGGCTCGGACGACGTTTGGGGTCCCGACTCGGGTGCATGGTGCATGTCAGGGGACTGGGGACTGATGGGAGGTCCAGACATGCAGGACAGACATGCAGTCAGGATGCTCATGCGACACGAGACCATGTACATGACTGTGATGGCCATGATCCACTTGCGGCTGTGCCGCGCAGCTAGCGGCTGCCACGTGTTAAGGTTTCAAGGTTGCGACACCTGGCCTTCATTGTAAAGAAACAGGGTCTTTGGGTGTTCATAGCACCAACATAAGTGAATGTCGTCTTCTCTAATGTAGACTCTTGATAAATAAACCCACCCAGTTGAATAGGAAATCCTCTTCATATGAGGGTCTTATTAATCAAGGTCTACACTATATATATAAGCTATATATATATATACAAGGTATAAGATATATATACTTTCTGTGAATTAAGTAGCAGGCAATTCATGGTGTTGGTTCTTCTTCCTGGAAATCATGTGGCACAGTAAATGGACTGTGGCAATCATGAGCTATGAGCGAAACAATATCATTAAATTGTCTTTTGACCGAAAAAGCGTTGAGTTTCCACCAATTGTCTGATTGTGCATGTCCTCTCCTAGATGGACTTTATGTCTTGGAATGTGGATTTTCCCTGAGGTGTTGGTGCAAGATCACACCTTCGGGTATGGACAATAACCATGTGTGGAACTCTTTGTTTCTCGCTCCGGATCCTTGCCGCTCGTTTTGTGGATCTCCGTCCACTCATTAGATGCAAAAGGGGATTTGGACCTTCAATTTCTTTTCGATTCGATTTGGAGGTCAAGGCTTTGGGAGCAATGAGCTCTTGGCTAGCAGCAGTGCCGTGGAGAAGGAACGCCTTTTAAACGCGAGCAGGGGGAGGGTTTTATGACCTGGAACCAGACATTCACTGGCCGGGCTAGGCTTGTGGTTGCTAATTGAACTTTACTGACTTTATGGATGTAGATGGATGATTCCTGATACAGGAGATGAATCAACAATCCCGAATAGCCCCTTCATGCTGGCATCACCCAGAAGTGGACAACATTTGTGGACATCCAAGAGACATGTTGACACATTTGATGTTTTTGGCCTCGTGCTGTGTCAATTCTACATTGCACTCTACTAGATTCCCACAACAAGCTGCATTGATTATCCTGTGGCATGTCAGACCTGTTTTCTTTGATTCAGTCATCTCCACGCAGTAGACAAGGTTGTGGACTATTCTTGACTCCTTGAGTCCTTGGATTTGTTTGACAATCTCTCACATAGCATGAGAGAATGCTAGCCACCAGAATTTTGATGCTTGATATAGACTTCCACAATTGCTGATTTTGGCGACAGGACCCTTCTCCATTTAGACATGCCCAAGCAGCAACTTAGGCAAACCATTTCACTAACTATATCATGCCGTTGATGCACCCATTATTAATCCTTTGTTATTAATCCTTTGTTATATAGCCACTGACCCAGTCGGTGCACAGACTGCACAGACTGTACAGTCTAACACCACGGTCCTCGGTGTTCTCGGTGTTCACACGGTGTTCAAAACGGTCCTCGGTCGAGAACACCGGTCGACAGCGGTCGGACTCCGAGGTTTGATGCGGATCTCGGTCACGCAGCTCTACAACACCACGGAGCTCTGCGAGGCGATCTTAGTGCGGGGTGGGTGGGTGTCCGTCTCTGCCTGGGGTGTCTAGGCTCCAGCCGTTGGGATGTGATGGCACTGCGGGGGCCATGTCACTCAAAGGCATCTTGTAGCGATAAAGGCGATGGACGGGCGGATTGAGAAGTGTTTTGTTTGGGAGGAGGGTCGGTGTTCTCTTCTCGGTGCGAGGCTTAGGGCATTTCTAGGCCATATCCCAGATACTCAATGGGACTGCCATATATGCCGCCCCATTGACCCCCCAAACCACCCCTGGCCTGATCGGAATCTATGGCAGTCCCATGGAGTGTTTGGGTATTGGTGTGTAGCTCAAAGTTGGGAGACCGACCTCCTTTCGACCTCCTGGGTTTGACTCGGGAATGGTCGACTCGACCAGTCTATCCAGGCGATGACTTCGGGGCAAGATTTTGGGTGTCTACCTATCAACATACACATCATAAGACATATAGGACAATCATATGGATGTCATATAGGGTGTCTACCTATTTCGGGTGTCATCCTATTGTGGATCAATCATATGGACATCGAAACCGGAAGATCATGCTGAGTAAAAATCGTGAACACCGCCTGACTCACTCCTGGGATTGTGGAGGAATCATGTCTTGTAAGGAATCCGGTGAAGATACTGAAAGAGTTGCTCGATTTCAGTTACTGCTGTTCCTATCCTTTCTTAGGGTGCCCCAGTAAACCTGGAACAGTCCGTGAAGGATTAAATCACGATATTTAGAGATGGATGTCATGCAACTGAACCATCATCCACTGGGCCCAGGGTGTCTGGGATACACCCAACCTATCTTACTCTACCGATCCTGTCGGTCCGGTCCCACGATGACTCCGAACGCCAGGAGTCTGGTTGGGTGAGTTACACGGAGATGTGGTGTCGGCTAGCACCCAAGGGTGCCAGTCCATTGGTCATGCTCCTGCCGCGCGGCGGCACGGCGTACGGGGCGTTGGTTTCATGCTTTTTCCGGTTTTGTGTTTCTTTGGTGGGAACGGATTGATTTGTTTGATTTTTTATGGCCAGGGTTTGGTAGTTTAGTGGGAAAGAATGGATTGGAAAGAATTGGACGTGGTTGTTTATAATATGTCAAGGGTTGCGGGACCTTTGGTCCTCCATCCAGAGGCATTAAATCTAAAGGACACGGGAAAAGGTTGCTTTATTCTGGCATTTGCCATCTATAAATAGGTGATCTTTACCAGGCCGCAGTTTAAAAACAGTCCTTCAGCATATTTTTGAAACATGTCTTTCGGTGCTGTTTTGTGCTTGGGGACCGTTCTATATCGTACATGAATTGCCACAAAGCAAGCGGTCATTGTTTGTGGTGGCGAGTCAATCATGAGAACTGTGCTTAGGTGACGAGCCCTGGTGAAGAGAATCGGACAGCAACACGATGCTCAGGGTCTTCCAAGGCACCACGCCATACACTTCCATGTTGGTTTATTAAAAGGTTCTTTTTTTTGGCTCAGTATTACTGTCAGGATGGCAGACAACCCATCACCGGTTGGCAGACAACCCCCCCCGCTGTTCGCCTGTTCAGCCGTCCCGACGAGCGGAGCAACCCGCAGTCCGAGCGGAGCGGCGAGCGGATCGGACCCAAGGCTGGGCCCCATGGATGAGATGCTCGGTGCGTCAAGGGTTTGGCGGTGGAAGACCCCGGGGGGGGGGTGGGGGTAAAGATGGACATGGAGCGACCCATTTAAAAGAGGGAAGTGGCTTCTGGGTTTGGGAATGGCTGAAGATTGCAAGGTTGGATGGCGATTGAGTCGGATTGAGTGATTTATTGGCAGCTTCTCCAAAGACGATGCATGCGTTCTGGGCTTGGGGAAGTCTTTACAACATGAATGTTTTTTTTGTGGGATTCAATTGAGAGGGTTTGCAGTATTGAGCATGTGATGGATCGAGATCTTACGTTGGAGTAGAAGTCATATCTAGAAAGGAACATCGAAGTGTTGATCCAAGCACCATTGAACAGTAAGAGATATGACTTCTACTTAGAACAATAACATCAGCTCATGGTTGATCCCAGTCCAGCTAAAAAGACACATCAGCAGCAGCTGAGCCAAGCACCACTGGTGGACACCCACCACTGGTGTACAACTACCAGTGGTGTGCACACCACTGTTACAACCACCACTGGTGCACAGCCACCACTGGTACACAACCACCACTAGTGTACACACCACTGTGGTGGTTTGTAGGACAGTGAGTCACAACCTAGACAAAAGGACCCAACGCCTAACTCCAGTCGAACACGTTGTCGAAGGTGGGTGGTAATCCATCATCAACAGCGGCATTTTGAGCGTCAACATGTGACCTGTTTTCCAACAGTCCAACAGTTTTCTGATTTTTGTGCCATATTCTTCAAGAGTAGTGTCAGAGTTGTTCCCCCTGAGCATCAGTCACCCTTGCCTTAGTGATATTTAAGGATTCTCAGCGATGATCGATGCTGAACGGTCTCCAAATCATTGTTCAAGCAGCGGAGAAAGCCTAGGCCTACCAAAAGGTCATGCGATTCCGCAGGCTTTTTCGGAGAAAAAGAAGCCCCAAGCAAGGCAGGTACTGATCTCAATTGACCAAGTCGAAGGATCCCAGCGCTAAATGAGGCCAAGTTGGGCGGTACTTCTTCCTGGGTCACCAAGTCGAAGCCCACACACCGAGTCTGCGGAGTCTGTTCGCATGTTCTCCCCGGAAGGCCCCCAGAAGGCCCTGGAAGGCGGACCGCCAGTCGTTTCAAGGACTCAGCTCCTGGTCGTGCCCTGGAAGATTCGCCTCTTGGCGAAGTCTGAACTCGTTTCGAAAGACGTCCCAAACGCTCCATGGGACTGGCAGATTGACCGGCTTCAGGCCAGGGGTGGCTGAAGAGGGGTGAATGTAAGTATCCATACATGGAGTGTGGAGTGTCTCGGGTGGTGGTTTGGAAGAAGTCCAGGGGGTGGTCCCGTCCTGGTGCTGTCCGTTTTGTATTGTTTCGTGAAGCAAAGATCTGACCGGGAGTTGTCCTACCACTTGCTAGAAGGAGGTCATTGGTTTTGTAGGTCATTGAAATCACCGGGAACAGCAGATGAAAGATGAAAGCCAACCACTTTAGGGCCGACCTGAACTACTCTTGTTTGGGTTGCTTATGCATGCTTATGATGCGTGCTTGTGGATTCCAGTTTGGATGGACTCTATCCACTATATATTCGTCATGGCTGATTCTTGATACACTCTGACCAACACATCACATGATGGTAAGTGGATGGCATTGGCGCCTGGAAGACCATGAAATCCTCTATAAACAGCGGATTGTCCACTTCCATGTTAGTGAGTTGGAGTGTAGTCCCTATCCCAAGCACTTCATGGCACTGGACTTCCACTAACCTGGTTATGTGGATGGATGGTGGATGGACAATGGCACCATTGGATGACTCCAAATACCAAATGCCAAACAGGTGGTGGTGAACCTCCACGTCACCATTGTGAGGTGTTCGTTCGAGGTGTTCGTTGATATGTGATAAGGCTATATAGGCATCCATAGGCTATAGGGTTCTATGTTCATTGAAGATAGTTGAGACAAATAGAACATATAGGACAAATGAAAGAACAACACTGAGACATACCCTACGAACAACACTGAGACAAATGGACTCGTTGGCCGTGACTCGTTGTGTTCGTCCAATGCGCATCCCGATGCATGCGCATCACCGTCCAGGGTCCACCCGAGCGTCCGCGTCCGCGTCCGCGTCCGCGTTCGGTGTCCGCGTCCGCGTCGGAAGGGACTGGCAGCAGCAGTCCTGACTGAGAAAACTCCGTTGATTTGAGAGGTGAAAAGGCCGGGAAGAGCCACACGCCAGTGAACCATAGAGTCTTTGGGTATGGGGAAGTGATGTTCATGACTCTGTATTTTTCGTCTGCGACCATTTCTCTTGGGCTTGGTGCTGGACGTGTCGTGCGATCTGCAGAGTATCATGGGTGACCCTAAAAGAATGTCTGTCAACCTCGTGTCCATCTCGGAAGTTCGTGCAGCAACGAACCCCAGGCCTTCACGGACTGAGCCAATTCGGACTTCACCCGGTGTCGACACGACGCGTCACCGGTGGAAGCACACGCGGGTCTCCGCGATGCCCAGGGTACAAAGCACCGGTGATCCAGAACTTCTCCAAACCCATCTTGCAGATCGTGGATGGTGGTCAGCCGCTTTTCTTGAGATCCAAAGCGGTTGGGCTACTTTGGGCATCTTAGTAGGGTTAGCAGGCTGAAGATGGGAATTACTTCTATTTTTTCGAGGATCACAGACACTTGACATGACTTGACAACTCTATGACCTAAGAATGACCAGAGCTTGTGATACCGCACTGCTCAAACCCAACCGCTAAAGCGTCAAGAACAGAGTTTTACGGGGATTGTAGACCTGCAGTACCAATATACAATGCCAAACGACTTGCCTGTATTCAACGTTAAGAAACATAGAATCTCAGAAGGATTATAGCGTTGGGCGCCTTTTAGCCCACAAATTCACAAAGCATATCCTGTCCTTTTCTGCAAATGTGGATATGTGTGGCATATTGATTGATTACATTGGATTGTCGGATGAAACCTCACAGTGACCTCTACATCAACAGCCAGGGTATACCGTGAATCAAGCAAACCACACATCAACATGCCTAGCCAGGTGTTACCACACTCAGCGGCCGAACACAGCAAATTTTAATACGAAACCACACATTCTAACAGGGGCAGGATGTTCCTTGCTCCAGGAAACCATCTCAAACTCATCCTGATGACCATTGAAAAAAGATCCTCATGGCCTAGTAGGGCCTTTATATTGGGGCGGCAATAACAACAGAAAACACACTGAGGAGCCAGTTACTGCAAATGGATGCACATCCATCTTTGGAAATTGACTACAGTACAGTCATTCCTATTCTTGCTTGGCTGTTCCCAGCATCTCCAAAAGAAAGCACACACAAACAATCATCATATATATCATCATCTATCCAATTGTTTCCATGAAACAGTTTCACACTATCTCCACATATCATATGATGTTATCATGTTACATCACACATCATCATCATCTCATGTTTCCACCGGTCGCGCAACCCCACGCCCGGGACCCCGCCGTGGTTTTGACGGTCGAGGCTCTTCATCATCGGCCAAAACTTTCCAGACTTTCAGGAGACGTCGAACGGCCGTGACGTTGGGGGGAAGACGGCGAACGGCGAGAGACACAGACGAACCCTGGGAGTCAAGTCGACTATCAAAAGAATGGTTTGACTAGGTGACCCGAGTCTGGGAAGGTCCTTTACTTCAGTTGGTCAAAATATAGTCTTTGGACTTCTAGGGCGGTTTATGTATGTAAATGTAGAAGAACCACAAAGTATCATGTAACAACCACAAACTGTAATCTACGTATACCACGACATCGTACGTGCTCAACATAAATCTGCTTGCAGCCCATCGATCTAGAAAGTCTGAACCATACTTGTTCTTTTACAGCATTGATTCGATTGTTTGATATGGTTGACTGATAGAGGTGACACCCTCAAGTGTACCATCAAGTTGAGTAAAGTGTAGATCTTCAAACGGCACTTATTTCAGCCGTTTTGGTTTGGCATGAAAAGATGCCGTGTCAAAAATCACCGCCGGTAACCACATCCACTCCCCACCCAAGGTTGCGTCCGCTGCCAGACGGTGAAGAAGGTGAAGAGTGAGAAAGAGAGAGGAAGTTGAAGAGGAAGGAAAAGAGATACATTAATCATTGATGGCTTGTTAATCGCGCCTTGTTCTTTGGCTTTGTAGATGCTTTGTGGTCCAAACACGTCTTATTTGTTACACCGGTTACACCGAGGCCTCAGCTTACTCAGCTTGGGGATAACTGATGAGGTAGCCTTGTGGAAATTCGATCGATGAGCCGATGACTGACTGCACGTGAAGACACACTTATCGTGCGAGGCGCGATAAGAACCAACAAAATTCCTCTGCTTCGCATAAGAAACTCATTGGGAGGGCCACACCAATGGAGAGCCATACCTGACTTGGCTTCGCCTCTTCAAGTCTTTGCGATGTGATCCAATGACTGCAACTTCGGCTTCAACCCAAAAGGCGATGATGTTCAAGGTCCGTGCTTCCTGTGCCAAAACTTTGTAGCCCCTGGTCATCACTGTCATGTGATGAAGCACCTGCACAGCACAGGATCGAAAACTGTGGCAGTGTAGCAAGCACATCAAGGGACAAGTGAGACAGAATCAGGTGCTTCGCTGCGTCGCTGCTTCAAATGCTGGACGCCGATGGCCAAAACTCTCCACCGAACGTCGCAGGAGCCACACAGGAGCCACCCGCACAACAATGTGTTATCATTGCCCGTCACATTTGCCCAAGCAAAGCTTCGTTCGTTCGGATAGTTGAAGAGCGAACGAATGAATGAATGAATGAATGAATGTAGCGCAGCGGAGGGTTGTAAGATGAATGCACGAAAGATGAATGCGCGCGTTGTAAGCGAGCAGGGAAAATGAACTCCTGGCTACTGTACCCTCGCTGTCAAAGTATCCTAGCTTTATAAGTTGTCAAGTAGCCAAAAAATGTGTGTAGTTTTTGTTTAACAATTTTGTTATGGATTTGGTATGAACCACTCATGAAGTCAAATTATGGTTCTTTCTATGGGTTAAAGGGAGTTGCCAAACACATGTTTGATATACTTCCAGTACGCTCCTTTTGGCAGGTTCTCGCGGAGTGGTCAGCAGCTTCGTTCAAGCTATGCATGTTTGATGGAAAGCTTGAGCTTGGGTCCAATCAATAATCAGACAACGCCAGCAAACGAGCATGACGCATCAGCATGACGCATGAGGAATGACGCATCAATGTGGACTCCACAAAACTTAGGCCATATGCCAACCCTATGCTTTGGCTCTTGGTGCGATGAGTCTGGACTCGTGAGTCCGTCAAGTCGGCCCTGGAGAGGCTTTCCAAGCGCCATCCCATCGGCGTCACACGAGGCTTTCCTCGCTGCGGTCTGTCCCACGAGTGGTCGGTCACCACGTGAAGTGGGTGAAAGCCACGTCTGCATGGCACGTCACGTTTTACAGCATCGGGGTGTCGCAGTTCATCGCATCGATGCCGAACACATGGTCACAGACATCAGGTCACTGGTTCGCCTCATTCATGGACATCAGGTTCACCTCGTATGTCTTTCCTTTTGCCATTTCTAACAATGTCCTACCGCCGTTATTTGTTTGCCACACTGTCAGGCTGCCACTGACTTTACAATCTGTTTTTGGAGATCAAAAGCGGCTATGGGAAACAAGTGACGAAGCTATACCGTGCATTTGGAGAACCAACAGGGCCACAAGAAGACCATAACAAAAATATTGATGTGCGTACGGGGGTCCAGGAAGGCTGTTTGAACACCACAAAACGAATTCACAATGCGTTTTAGAGGGTCCAAGAAAGACCTTTAAACACCATAGCGACATCATAATGTGTTTTAGAAGGCCCAAAAAGCAATACAAAAGCCATAACAAAATCACAATGCGTCATAGAAGGTCCAAGTAACATTGAAATCATTTGCATATAAAATTGAAATCATTGCATTTCATGAGAAAACCCATAGCAAAAGCAAAAAACAACGCATATTTTACTTCGCTGGCTTCCAAACTCACAATACTGCCTGAGAGATCTCTGCCCAACCCACACAAAAAACACTTCCACACTTGCAAGAAATCCAAGCGAAACACAGCCTCAGGACAGCCAACTTGAGAAGGCTCGGTGAGACCCGGAGCGACAAAGAACCTGGCCTCTCCGCAGATGGTTTTGGAACAAACGTGTCCAGCCACGGTGGATAGTCTGAACAACCCACCTGAACAACCTTGCACCCACCTGAACAACTCCCCGAAAACGCCAGAGAAACTGGTCGCGGCAGAATGGCCACCTGGCCTTAGTGGGTCCTGGCCTTAGTGGGTCTGGCGTCTAGTGGTCACTGACTCTCCATGCCCCTGCTTTTTCCCGAGCGTTAGCCAGTTGGATGTGATCATGGCGGATCAGATGCTGGCCACGGAAAGCTTTCGCGGTCAACGAAGCGCTCCGCAAGAAGCTTTTGACAGGTGGCATCCTCCTTTCTTGGCAGGGTGCAGAGCCTGGGTGGACAGATGAACTTTCATGTCGTGAAGCTCATTGCTGACTTCTGGTGTCCTCAATGGAAGCCTTCTCAATTTCGGTTGATGAGGCTAAGAGGAGACCCACGCCACCGACTTAAGTCATCCTGCTTGCCAAAGATGCCAGCAGAAACTTGAGACCAGAACGGAGGGAACTTCAGGAGTTCTATCAGCTTCGAGAATGCCAAATCCCCACCAGTTTCGGCACGATGCGCTCATCCACCAGACCTAGAGAAGTTCAGGCTTGCTTTCGCTGAAGGGAGTCGGAGATGTCATACTGGCGTTTTATCCAAAACAAATTCTGAGCAAAGTGGGGCTGCCAATGGGCCACCTCTGGAAAGAATCCGCCACTGAACTAATCAGTGCAAGAGCTGCACCTCAAAGCAATCAGCAGGTTTTTCAGGGCTCGAAGGAGCCAAAAAGGCAGAATCGCAAATTGCAGCGAATCTCCAATTCCGCCGTTTTCGATTTAAATCACAATGATTTGTGCTGCTTCCGTATATCGTATCACCGACCCCTCTATTCTTCCCGTTCGGTTGGACATGGGGTCGCCATCCTTCCCTGCCGCGCTCCCAGGACGACAATGGCGTCGTCGGCTACGAGTCCGGCCGTCGACTGGAGAGCGAACGCTCGGTGACGGCACGGGAACTGCAAGGCGCGGGAAGAAGGACGTGTTCTTCTTCAGAAACAGGTGGTGGGTCGATGGCCACGGAGCATTGATATGATTCGCGACTGGCGAATCTGTCCAAGCCACAGCTCATGTTAAGCAGTGGAGACGGAGCGTTTATATAAATGATAATGTTTGAAGGGAAAACTTGCACAGCACAAAGATATTTAAGCATTGCGACTAAAAAGGTTGCACCACAAAACCACCAGCACTTTTTCGAGTTCGTTCGTATAGGTCATAGGTCTCAAGGATTTCCCGGTCGATTGCTGGCTGCTCTGGTCGAGTTGCCATTTCCACTCCTTCTCTCTCCCCGGTGGCGGCAGGCATTTCCACCAGCCACTGGGCCGGACAGCGAACGACCGGACGGAGGGAGGATTTTGCAGGCAATCTTCCACAGATTCAAAAGCAAAAACTGCATCGAGTAATTATTTGGTGTAGCAAAATGTATAGTTGGACATCCTGAGAATCTAATGTCCTCCAAAGGATCCCTCCCAAGGGACAGGTGGCGGTTGCGACATCGCAGCCTCCTGGCCGACCCGAACAGGTGGTTTCTGGGCACCGGACTTGTCACCAGGAAGCACCTGTGGGAGGGTGCTGGTAATACATGGAGATGTCCCACTGGCCCACCTGTAGTCCCAGCTGCTTTGGACAGCTGCACATCGCAATTTGCATGCAGCATCTATCTAGCACCAAACCATTGGATTCTCTTAAGGTTCGTTCCTATAGAAGGGACCCCACAAACCCTCAAACACGTACTAGCAACCCACACGTTTTTGTGTGGGTGATTCTGATTCTTTTTTTTGTTGGGCCGCTGTGGTCGCTTCCACCTGTTTGCTTGAGCGCTTGCTCGCACCACATGCCATGGCCAGACCGGACCGATCGATCGATCTCCTGGACGAGAATCGGATGCGCGTCGGGCGGTTCCTCGACCGTCACAGCGAGATGCTTGGGGCGATTGGTTCCTCTTTTGGGCCTTTAGATGCTTGGGTACCCGATGTTGGTGATGGAACAGCGACAACTTCCACCTTAGATCGAATGGTATAGACTCAGTATAGACATCCTGGAAACCCGTATGATCATGTCTTTTTGATCACTATGGCCTCAGCCGTTTTGACCCCTTTTTTGTGCATATGCCGTATTTGGGCACGGACATCTCTCTGGGGGACTCCATGTTGAATGACTGGGAACTGATGTTTGCATGCATATTTGGGGGTACCCGTATGATACTAGTATATTTTCAATATTTTTTTGAAAAACAACGGTAACCATATTCCAACATACTAGTGCGAATACTGCGTTGGAACACCCAAATATGGTACCCTATTGAGTCAAGAGAGGAAACAATATTATGCCCGTATTTGGGCAAAAACCGTAATGACCAAAAAAATTGTCAAATTCCGTATGACCAAAAAAAAGGTGAGCATACTGTTCCTCAGGATGTATAGACCCATACACCTCCAGTCGTGCCTCCTCAGAAGGTATTTGGACCCTCCAAACCACCCGCAAACACCTCCTCAGAAGGTACTTGGAGGCCTAGGGAGATGGATTTTGGTGCCTGGGGTTCGGGAACAAAACGAATCCACATGATTTGATTGGTGCAAAGGTTATAGAAGCGAGGTGAACGGTACTGTATATACGTTTTAATGACACACCTCTGTCCCTGACGGACACGAATGCTGATCACCTCCCCAGATGGCGATGCGAAGTTCACATGTTCCATGCTGTGTCACACTCCATGTTTCTCATCATATGCCTACATTGAACCCCCTTCAAAGCCAATGTAAATATATCATAACCAGACACCTCCAGATAGGCCGGTGGATTCCATCCAGGTGAGGTGTGCACCTCGTTGATCCGCGTGAACCAGACCCATTTGCTCTGCGAGATGAAGCCCAGGCACGGTGACCGGGGACCATCCCCGAGGTCGGTGGTTTATATAGACCCCATGTAAAAGACATCTTAGGGGGGGACAGTGCCATCTACTCTGAAACCACTATAACTCCGTCTTTTCCCGTGGCACGGTGATTGGCCAAATTGGGACGATGCGCGCGTCAGCGCGTCAGCACGTGCCCGCGCGCTGACGCGCGCGTCGGCTTCGTTGGTGCGTTCTCGGTGCGTTCTCGGTGGCGACATGGGGCGACCAACGTTTCGGACTGTTTGGTTCCTCACTTGGCCCGGATGGGACATGGGATGTGAGTGGACAGGACCGGTGTGTGTGCCATTTGTGCGAAGTTCGCCAGCGATTCGGAGGTTTTTTTTTTTCCGAATCTCCAAGTGTCCAACACGACCGATGGGACCGATGGATGTCTGTACGGCACCACCAGATCCCTCAAACCACCCCAGTCCACCCTAACAAGTCCAGCGAAGTCCAGTCCTAACCCAGTAAAACCATGTAAAACCGTCCTGCAAAAACCTCAGGTTCATTGAGTAATCTAGTGGAATGTTACAGTGGTTTTCCATCAACTCCAGTTCAACATGAGGTTACATTGATGACCCCAAGGGCAGCGTGACTTCCGGCGCCTTACGCTATATACCGAATATACCTTTCCCGGCGCGGAACCACCGGTCTTCCGACTCGCCGAACCGTACCGCGCACCGCACCGCGCCGAACACCCGCGCCTACGGGGCGCGCAGAGGATCGACCTGACGCCTGCGAAGTGCCGCGACGTGGACATCGTGGTGGCCTGGGGCGACCTGACGACGGAGATGCAAACGGTGCCCGCGACCCGGACGGCGCCGCGAGACCCTCGCGCGAGTGGGCGGGTGGAGTGACGGGTGGCAGGGAGTGGGCAGGTGGAGTGATGGGTGGAGTGGGCTGGGATGGCTGGGAGGGTTGGCTGTTTTGGGCTGGGAGTGAAGCGATATTGAAGTCAACAATGGAGAGAGTCAAAGGATGTGAAAGGAAGCTTTCTTTAGCATCCTCGGAGCCTTGCGCAAACGGATTCTGGTGGCAGGCATTCTGGATCTATAGGTCAGGTATATATCTGTCAGGGCCGTGCAAGAAACGTTAACAGTTGTGGCAATACCTCCCCCTGCAACGTCTCTGCAAGTTTTTTCCACCTACAGCGACTCATTTTAAACATCATTAATTTTATGTCACATCCGCTGCATATAGATCCGCTGACCCAAACCCACCAACCTTGTGGCGTTGGCTTTCAATTGACCCAATTTGAGACACTCCATGGGACTGTCATAGGACTGCCGCCCCAGACAGACCCCTCATGGCCCACGCCAACTGATCGGTCAATATACCAGTGTCTGGGAATTTGAAGCACATTACCATATGAATATCACTGAACGGCCCGGTCCACCCCAAACCACCCCAAACAGCACGACAGCTGCGCCAGGTGCCGTTGAAGCTGCCGGAGCCCGAAATCCAGGCGGTGGAGGATATGACGCCCGGGCGACCGCTCCCCATCGAGGCCTTCGTTCTACGCCGCACGACCCGGGCAGAGTCGGTCGCAGGTCCGCTGGGTCGCTGGGTCGTCCAAGATGAGAGACGTGGACCTGGATATACCGACCAGGGAATTCCAGCCCGAATCCATTCAGTATTTCTATAGTATTTCTGCCAAGAAACATGGTTTTCACGCCCGACCCTGGAATTCTTCCCCGAATGTGTTTTTGCTTATTCTATTTATTCTGCGAGTGATGCATACATGCAATGCAACTTGAGTCTACGAAATCCACCCGATCACACAAATTCTCGCCTGATCACAAAAATTCACGCCCGAATCACGCCGATTCTCGCCCGAATTGAAATGTCGAACATTAAGCTTCAAAACTGCAGATTTGCAACTTAGGTGCTTTGCAAGTAATTTGCAGCATCTGCCCGAATAAGGATTTCTGCCCGCAGGCTGTTTTTAAGGACAAACCCTGGTTCAGGCAGATTTTCTTGAACAGGCAGAAATTTGAGCCTGAATGAGGGTCCAGGTATACCTGGATCTTGCAGTGGTGGTGGGTGTCGCTTGTGTGATACATTGTGATATACTATTTGATCACGAAAAAAACAGCATCCCGGCCAATATCAACTCCCGACCAGGATCCGAACACCATGTGCATCCTTTTACATCCGAATCAAATCTCAAAACTTGCCAATCATCCTGTTTTAGAGCCAGCACCACGGAAAGGGTGTCCATTAAAAGCCCCAGGCGGGGTTTATAGGAGGAGATTGGCCTATTCAGGACCCTTTCCACCCCCTCTGCTTTTGGACCCCACCTGATTCGGCGGCGGTGCGCAGAAACTGCCTGGGCACGCCGCTTTCGTTTCGTCGCAGCTCGCTCGGCTCGCTCCGGTCGACCGGTCGTCAGGTGGGCGACCTCACCTACCGTTTGGATGGCATCAACTTTGGAACCCCCGAGAACGGGCGGATGCAGGCACCGCCCGAACCGCCGCGCGCGCGCGCGCGCCGAACGCACGCCACGCCGCGTGGACCGGGCCGAAAGGCAGCGTTGGACGTCTTCGCAGGGGTTTGGCTGGGTGAGGAGGACAAGTGCTTGGGTCACGTGTCCGGCACCGGATCTCTGGAGCAAATCGTCCGTCCGAGTTTCAGACATCGATGGTGACGATAACATTTAGCGGATCTCGTGCATGACAACTGGGGGGGAAGAGAGGCCATGTCCGTCCGCGGCGGACGCAGGTCTTAGTGGGCGACCGAAGTTGCGAGGCGCTGGACAGAGACCGGATGCGAGCGGGTTTGGGGGGTCTTTGGTTCGCCGGACTCGCGGGGGGCCAGCCCGGTGGTTCTTCTTTTTTCGGTGCGGATTCTTTTGGGGGAGAGTTTGAAGAACTAGCTGGCGAGCTGGCTAGTAGATAGAGGCTAGTATAGTATAGGCTACTAATTATTACATAATTCTTCCAGCATTAAGATAAAACAAATTGGAAGAATTCACTTTTGTAAGGGAAACATGCAAGAACAATCAAGAACACATGTTTCATCATTTGAAGGAAGAAAGAAAAGGTTTACAAAAAGGTTCATGGTAACTTTGAAGTACGTCAGAGTTTCTTCAACCACTGCCACTGCCAGTCCGAAGTCGAGCGAAGCCTTTGTTGCAGAGGTGACCATCCGAGCAGATCAGCAGCTCTTTTGCGTCATGAACGGTCCCTTGCGCCACTGGGCCAATCTGGGTAATGTTCTCTTTGGCACGCTCGGGACCGTGCCAAAATTCATCTACAAGACAAAGACAATGCTTCATGTCTTTGATCTGAATTTCTCTCCGTAACAGGAGAATAGGCTAAGAAAGTGGCTAAGAAAGGTGGCTAAGAATGACTACCATGGACCACCAGCACCCTTCTCCGGCGAGGTCCCGTCATTGAGGAAGGTCGCCTTTGGAGGGTTGACATAAATGGCGATTTGGACCCTGTCTTCCAGTGAACGTTTGGTAGAGGAACCCCCACATCACTGGTTCTACAAGCATTTACCAGGTATCTAGAATATCAGAAAGTAGTCTATACAAGGACAGATACTATATGAGCGACGGACAAAATTATTGGTTGACTTATTTAGTCACGGCATGACCCTAAACCAAACGACTTTGGAATGACCTCCAAAATCATAACATATCATAACACCTGCTGCTTTTCCGATCTCTGTCTTCGAAAAGGCCGGCCTAAGAGATCTGACATGTGACACGCCAGAGCGACACATGTCTCGGTTCAGTGGGATGGTCGCCCCAGGTCGCTTCCACTTTCAGTTCCTGCTTGGAGGGGAAGGGGGATAGAGATTTGACTGACAGATTTGACTGACAGATTTGTTCATTCTTTGAATAGCCGAACACCTGGGCAGATCGGGATGTAATTAGATGTTTTTTCCGGATAGGTGAAGCCTCTTTGTGGGGAGTATGAAGTTTTTGTTTCTTTTTGCCAGGTCCTGGATGTTGGAAATCAGGAAATCCCAAAGCGATCGGAAAACGCGACTCCATGGCATGGTTTTCTGGGATCAGCAAATACCAGGCCTTGGGCACCTGAGGTGATGACTTGTTGGAGCTGTATCCGGATCCTCCAGAAAATGCCAGCAGCTTGTTGGAAAGACTGGGTGCCACCAGATGATTGAGATCTATGGAATCACCAAAGGGGAGAACGAAGGTGTTACCTCTGGTCACAGGTTACGTTGTCTTTGTTTCTCCCAATTGAATGGGAGCTTGGAAGGGTATGGAACTAGCGTGGCAGATCTGTCGATCGTTCACATCGGGTTTGTCCCGGTTCGAGTTTCAGTCCAATGCCCTAGCCCTAGGGATCCAAGTACCTTCTCAGAAGGTACTTGGACCCTCCAAACCTACATAACAGTGTCTCCAATCACCTTCAATTCTGAGAAGGTACGACATGGTACGGCTGGATCCCTAGGGTAGATCTATAGCTGAAACATGTTTTTCAACCGCCGCTTCCTTCGTGCAGACGGGACCTCATGACCGGGGGGCCGGACGGGGTGGCCGTGAGACCGTGAGACTGTCCGGCTTCGAGTATGTAATGAAGTCGGTGAGATATGTGGGTAGATGATGGTAGGGGACACAGCCATTGGTTCCACCTGGAACCCCAAACAACCAGAAACAAATGGTTGTTCCAATATGGCAATTGAAATCCTTTACATAGAAAATGGTTGTTTGGGGAAACAACCATTTCTTTCTGGTTGTTTGGGGTTCCAGGCATTGGAACTCTTTTTGGCGCTCTCGAGGAGATTCTACTCTTGGGATCTCTTAGTTGGGACGTAGAGGTAGACTCATCAGGGTTGGAGGATAGCAAATGTGAAGGCAATTCAAACGCAATCGTCAGCAGCTCGCAAAAGAGCCACTCTGAGTTGCCGTTTTTTCCGGCAACTATTGGTTTGGCTCTTTGCATCATCCGTCTGTAGTCATCCAATCAACCAGTGCAGTGTATACATAGAATCTAGAACCTGAGTTGATCCACAGGCTCCAAGGCCACATCTCTAGGCTTGCGGTTCTTTACATCTCCAGTCTTTTGAGGGGGTTTTGCTGATCTTCTACCGAGCAGTCCAGTGAAGACACATAGATCCAATAGGACTGAACCGGTCGAAGCAGGGCGATTGGAAGCGCCCCGGAACCGAGCGACCCTGAGGCCCGGGAAGAACGCTGTCTGCATCAGTCTGTCAAAAAAGGCATCAGAAAAAAGAAGCTCCACATCCCAGTGCACAAGACACATATCATCAAATATCCAATTCCTTCAAGCAAATCCTGCACCTTCTCCTTGCAAACCTCCTCCTCCTCCTCCTCCTCCTTCACCTGCCTCGTCCGAGGCACGGGAGCCATCGATGTGGTGGTGCCCATTTCGGTGTGGGTCACCTTGGGCAGCAGCTCCACCGAGAGCTCCGAGGACGAGCTCCGGAGGGACGCTCGCCGGGCTGGACGCCGTTGAAGAGGTCACGCGGCCAGGTGGACGCCGGGAGACGAGGAATTTCAGATGATGTGGTGTATGTGGATATATATATATATATATTTACCAGGAGTCACAAAGGGGTGGCGTCTAGTCTCCAAGTGAGTGGAGTAGCTGGGCACCCCTAACCTCCATGGATAGCACCCCGTCTTGTGACTCCTGGTACTTGGAGATATGTGGATGCAACAAAAAGAAGCTCCCCAGTTGGATTGTCTCTTCGTTGCAAGATGTTGATTCAACAGGACTACAGTGTACATGAATGGAATGGGTGGGAGATGGGCTTGATGGTAAGTGGTGGCAGGTGGTGCCACTGAATAACAAAAAGGTTTCCAACACTTTTGGATGCTGGCACTCCAGATTATGGTGTTGATGTGGAACTGTGATGGTGCTTTGTCAAATCCCGGTGGACTCTGATCTTCACTCCAAACAAGTTACGGTCATCACTGCCTAGCTGTCCGGGTCAGCACGTGTGCGACGGTGTGACCACATCATCCACGTCCGAGACCGTCCGCCCGAAGGGATCCTGACGTCCAACGCCCTTTTTCGGCAGAGAAAAGAGGATTTGACAGGGAAGGTTGACTTGTACCCCGATGGATCCCCAGGATGGAACAAGGAATTCTGGACTTGTGGCTCTAGTGACTTGTCTCAGAGAGGTAATTCATGGATAATCATGCCACCCTAAGGATCCGCACCCTCAAAAACAAGGGTTTTGAGGGTACAAACCCTTGTTATAGAGGGTTCGGCCCCTTCTAAGGAGGGTCCAAGGATCCTTAGGGCATGGTAATTGAATCCACTGGACTTGGTGGTCACCCCCTCCCTCGTCCCGTTTCCGACGGTCGAGTCGAACGGGACTTGGAACGAGTCAGGGACAGCCACGGCCGGGACAGCGCCATCGGCCAGGACTGCAAGCCCATCGCGGCGAATTGGAGTACGCATGAAGTCCACCTCAAGAGTTGTGTTTTGGATGTGAAGACCAGTGATGGACCGACCGACCTGCGTGCTGTCACTGCTGTGCCAAGAACGACACCCTACAATTTTGATGCCTTTTCTGTTGGTTGGGTCGGTATAGTGAGGGTCTTGACGGGTGGGTTTGTAGGTTTTAGGGGAGTGGGTCTGACCTTTTTCCGAGCTTGTTGGACGGATATTGGTAGTGGAAGTAGAGATCCAGTTCCTTGAGCAACACGGAAGCTGCCCCTTTACTCCACCTTGGGGCTAGGTTTGTCCATGGTCCATGTTTGTGAGTTTCTACATGAACTCTAGGAGATTTCACATTGGAGATTCTACATGAACTCTAGGAAAGTAAATGGAAAGGAACAGTGGCTGGGTTCAATCCTTGGAATTCCGTCGTACGCAGTTGCTGTACAGATTCCCACAAGAAACATCATCAACTGCCCTTTGGGGGATAGAGGGCAGGACATGAGACAAGTCCACCCTTTATATGATGCATAGCTTAGTGACTTAGTGCATGCCGCCTCTTTGCTCGACCGCATGTCGTAAGCTCATGCTGGAAGCTGAGTGGGGGGCACCCTCTGTTTTGGAGCAAGACGTGCTATTACTGCAGTGACATATCCCAAACATGTCCTGTCAAGTCAGCTTAGACATCCAAAAGAGCATCCTCCTTGCAACGATCTGACACTGAGGCACAACTTGTTTGGTCCCCAATGCAGGAATCCCTGCCATACCTCCCGCCTGGGCTGACATGAGATCTTTATCCATGGCCAAGCTGGCACGCCATGCTCAATGGATTGGTTCATGAGAACATCTACACCCTACAGGTCAATGACCTCATTTTACTGGAGTTGGTCATACAAGTTCGCACTATTCAAGCAAGCAAACGACCTGGTTTTACTGGATCAGACTGGACTTGTAGGGACAAGAAAACCATGGGCTTTTTCGTCCCCACAACACCTCAATGACCGATGGGCCATGTTGATCCTTTGCACTGTCGATTTTCCATTAGACATGTATGCTTGCCAGGAAATCTACAGCAAAACCAAGAGGAAACCAACATGTCCACCCCGAAAACGATGGGTTTCCCTGGGTGTCCTGTCGATCTACCTGTCCTTCTCTTCAACCAAACCCTGGACCACCTCGGACCCCCAGGCTTGGCCGGCTCGATGCGCCAGAGCTTCCGCAGCGAGAGCTGTGTGCCTTGCATGCCTGGCTGGTACACGCCGGTGCCAGGAGACTGGTCTCGACTGGTTGTCTCGACGGACGGTCAGCCATGATGTGCTGCTGCATGGAAAACGAGGGGTTCCCAGTGACGTGAAACATGGTGAAACCAGGCGGGTTCAAGAAGCATCAGAAGCGTCGGGAACCGGATTTTTCACGGGCCGGGGTGTCCTGGAACCAGGCCCCATCATCATCCACTGGGCCCAGGGAACGCAGGGAATGGGATATTCAATGTGAATTGATTACAATAATCGAGGTGATGATATCAATCTTCAATGAACCATCAAGTTGGGTTACATGGTACCTGGCATCAACCTCTCATTTTCTTCAAAGCATTGGTAAACCCGGTCGCTGAGTGACACCTCGATCTCGCCCCCCTGGTCGTTTGTCCCCACCGAAACCAAGGGGTGGGAGCGCCACGCCTGGGTGTCGGTCATTGGGAGGTTTCCATCCAAGGTGGACAGGCAACTGAAAGCGTCAGTGTTGCTGTTACTTGTTGGCCAGCGCGTTCTTTTTGTAGGGGCGGTTACACATGTTGAAGTCGGGGAATCTCCAAAAGTGTTATCGGATGTTGCTGGGGAACGATTCACCAATCATCGTGGGTCAACAAGTGGGTCGGTCTCAACATGAACGACAGATCGATCGGTGTATTCTCCCCTTCCGTTGGGCGCCCCAGTGGCCGGATCGATGGTTCACCGAACTTGGCGAAGTCGCAGACGCCAATCAACAGACTCGGACTGTCGGTGTTATTCAATATGGGCTGGGGAGACCAGGTTCATGTGAGAGAGTGTGAGTGGTATGGGGAAAGGTAGGGGGGGGTTTTACACAACCTCATGTACTTTTGCTACAGGAAAATTTGGAGGATCTAGATGCTCCACCGAAATTGAGGTGTTGCTGTCGATTGTCCTGCAAAAGATCCTGACACTCGAAGAGCCATTGGAATCTTCGGAAGATCCAATTCTTGAATTCAGACATATTCAGACCAGGTGTGTCCCAGGCCTACAGTTGCAAGGGACAAGATGTTAATTGTGTTTCTTTTTACCTTAACCCCATCTTAATCCAGACTATTATATCTGTATATACATGGTCAGCGAATTTGACCTAATTTTGGAGTTGGTCATACAAAAAACGACGAAACGTGACTTGTAGGCTCTCACCATGCTGGACACCAGCCCTCCGGTCTCCGGAGAGATCGCTCCGACCGCCGTGCCGCAGAGCTCCCAACGGATGATGCAGTGCCGCTCCGTCGGTCTGCCCACCGAAGCACGGCCGTCCCGCAGGACCCTTCCTGCGATGCCAGAGCTGCCCAGAGGGGAGCTACGCCTTTCAAAGTGCCAGCACCGCTCCTCGGCGGGACTTGCACGAGCGAGGTGCGAAGCCTGGAGGTCTCGAGATGAAGTGATGTGTTCATTCCGTGGCCACAGGAGCGACAGGATCGTTGATTCGAGATGACCCAATGATGGGGTTGGTGTCTATTTCGTGGCGAAAGGCACCCTGATGCAACATGAGATGCAACATGATGCAACCACACACACAAGTCGGAAAAGATCTCTCTCACCCACCTTGCTGAGATGGACCTGTTGATGTCAGGACCAGTCGGTTTCCCACTTGGGGTCGATCCCCTTATCCCGCGTATCCCTTCAATGTTCAGAACGCTTGCGGTGTGACGAACCAACCGGAGTGAGATCTGATGCGATCGACCGAACCGGCCGGTGGTAGATAAGGGAGTTGTCGGTGCCACCGGAGTTGTCGGTGCCAACGTAGTCTATCTGGTGTTCAGGGTGTTCAGGTCTTTACCCATTATGTTTTCACACACATCATGGTCAAAGGACGCCATGGCGCCAAAGACTCCAAAAGCCATGAAGATTGCATCGCTTTTTGGACCTGCAACATCCTGCACCCATGAAGGTTTGTCGCCAGTTAGTCTCCACGTTCCCAGAATCCCCGAAGGTTTGGCGCCATGGCGATCGATGGAGGTTGCCATTTCATGCCCCGCTTCGGTCGTCGGACCCGTGTTCTGGGTGACCGTGACCTATCGTGACGTGACCGGAGAAAAAGACAACGGCCCCTCTGAGCGGCGTCCATGGCTGGCGGTATCATCATCATCATCATCATCATCATCCAAATCCTATCTATAAATTAAAGCACAAACCACGGAGTTTCAACGCACCCAGTCCGGAACGTTTTCAATCATCAGAAGCATTAGAACAACGTCTGGTTTTGGACCAAACAAGGTCTTGACCTTCATCGCCTGGTCGACCTCATGCGATCTATTCAGCAGCTCCTTGGACTGCTGCCTCACCGAATGTCACGCCGCGCCTTCCTGCCTGCCAGCGCCCTCCGCTTTCCGACTCACGTGACCCCCTATGAGGTTTGCCTCGACTGCCCAGATGGCCGGATGACGCCACGCAATGCCACAGCGTCTCCGTTGGATTGCGCGTGCCGACCAGGCGGACTGGGGAGGTGGGTCGACCGCCCCACCCGACTACTATCCGGGATCGAAAAAGACAGGACACCCAAACAGGATGGTCTAGAATTCGATTCTCCCTGGAAATCGTCAGGGTTACGTGGATGGAAAATCCCCTGTTTGTATATATTAGAGGATTTCATGGTTTCTGCAGGGGGCATGCTATCCATGTAACCATGTTCGTACCACGGAGTGTGTCAGGCAAAAGCATGGTAAAGCGGTGAGATATGATGGCACGTGTGAAAGCATGTGATCATTCATATGAAGAAAGCTGAGTATTTGACAAAGACGTTTCTTCGCGGATGACTGCGGAGCTATGCGTCGCGTATGCATGCGTATGCATGCATACGCATGCATACGCATGCCCCAATCAGGCCGTTTCCTACCTCTGGCAGAACGTCGGTCAGAAGTTCGCTTGGTGCAGCAAGTGGAGAGGGGTGAGGCGAACGCTTTGGAGAATTATCAGCGCCTTGGGCGGCGGACCTGCTTTGGGCGTCGACCGGGCTTGCTTTCGGTGGGTGTGGTTCTTTGGAGCGGGAGCGGTACTTCGACCGGGCGTCCGAAATCCAAGCAGGATTGCATGAGATGGATGTTTAATTGCACATGATTATACACATTCTTACTATATGACTTACTTGTTGATTTAATTGAAATAAACACACCAGCACCACGGACAGGTTGGTTTATAGACACCCCTGACCATGCGTTTTCCCTCTACTAATCACCCTTTCAGGTTTCGATGGCTCATGCGACCTCTGTAGATGGCGAACTCTGTCGCTGTGAACTCGTTACCCCGTCTTGAACAGGGAATCAGTGAAGTGTTTTGAACATGTCTCGTGCATGAATCCTTGTCTTCGGACATCTTAGATTCTGGCTTCTCTAAGTTTTAGACTACAGTTGATGGAATCTCCCATTAACTACATTTAAGCATGTTTAAGTTAAGTACAAGCTTCAAAACCTGTGTGCTTGAAACCATGTGAGTCTTTGTTTGAAGGCACTCCCGGTAACATCTTTTTTCTGCCTATGGCTTCCTATCCAAAAGACTCATGAAGACACTCTCCCTCCGCCTCTACTCACCTCCACCCACCTCCACCTCTACACACAAACACACGCAAAACACACCATCCTCCAGACACTCCGTGGCTGTCGTATATGCCTACATTGACCCCTCACCCCAATGTAAGCATATATGGCAGTCCCATTAGTCGTGTCTGGGTCCTCCACCCCAAAACCGTCTTCCAACCTCGCGAACAGCGGCACCGGGAGCCGAGAACCCAGCCGGCGCCGTCCGCCGTCGCCGTCCAGGTTGGGCGCCTGCTCTTCGTGCCCCACCGGCGCCACCTGCCGCGGTGGCCTGGAACCTCCGGTGGCCCAGCCAGGCGACCGGACCGCGGCAAGAACGGAGATAGGACGACAAGAACTACGTGCCAGCAGTCACAAAGGGGTGCTATCCATGGAGGTTGGGAGTGCCCATGATCCACTCACTTAGGGACTAGTCACCAACCCTTTGGGACTCCTGGTGGTTTCAAAACGCGTGTGTGTGTGTGTGTGTGTGTGTGTGTGTGTGTTTTGTTTTTTTTTTTTTTTTCCAGGCCACCCCGTGGGTGGCGGTGGTGTTTGTGTGTTGGTGCTTTTGGTTCGACAAACGGTTCGAATTGCTTCGGCGAACGCCTCTGCACAGCCTCTCGAACATCGGTCGCTGAGGCACGGAGGAACGGAGGAACGCTGAGGTGTTTGTGTGTTTGACAACTTGAGAACGTGAGTAGAACATGACTAGATGACTAGATGATGTCTCAGGGTTTTACAGAGACCAGGTCGTACTAATGATTCTTTGTCATTCTTCTATGTATATATATATATATATATATATGTGGGACACCAGCATTTCCAAGACCTGGTTTCAATTTGCAAAGGACCTGGTTGCTATTGATTCCTTATATGTATATAGTATAATACGCGTGTGTGTGTGTGTTGCTTCGAGTGGTGCAACAGCTTCTACATCCCCAGGGTTCTTTTCAGTCACCGTATCCTTCGATCAATTACACAGTTGGCAGTTTGCGAGGTTACCAGGGCATCTTCGTGGCACAGGCATCAACAAAATCATACTTCCTGGAGCTTCCTTCGTACAGAAAGTTCTGAACTTTTGGTACGATGAACGCAAATGCCCCGCAAACAGCCACAAATCCTCAAGAGTGTTCCAAACGTGCCATTTGGATCAAACGTTCAGTTTTAGGTCGAAACTGCTTTAGTTGCATTCAGAAGTGCAGTTTCAATGGATATCTTTGGAAGATGCATTCAAAACCATCAAAACCATATGCATCCAGCCAAATCAGGGAATCATAGTGGTTCATACGTTTGGTTTCCACCACCTCAATACTGCCATGTGGTGGGCGCCACTGTGAAGCAGGCGCATCCCCGCCCTTTGCCCAGCACTTCTTTCGTGTTTTGCAGCGCAGCGAAGAGTTGATGCCTCTCAGCACGACCTTGGCATGGACCAATTTGGTTTGCACTCTTCATGTTTGCGGCTGAGGGGCTCAGCAATGAAGTGGCAACATGTTGACATATATGCACATGGTATATGTTCATTCGTGTGACAGATCCGTGTGTTCTTAGCAGTGATGTCGCACTCTGCGCTTGCAATGGAGTGGGAAGCTGTGGGGGACATCAGGGATAAAGCGCGCAAGTTGCAGTTGGTTACTTTGTCAGAATTTTAGTTGAGAATGCATGGAACTGAACCTTGTAAAACAGCGCGCTGTGTAAGATGTGTAAGCTCCCTGTGCGGCTATTGAGGTGGAAGTGCTTCAGGACGACGTCATTGATCGGGACACGATCAAAAGCAACATAGCTGTCTTGACGTTGGCAGCTAAATCCCTTGGGTTGAGGGTGGGTGTTAACACGTGCACAGTGCACGTGAAAGCACTCTACGACTACATGCAAATTCCATGCCCACGATGCTTCGCCAAAAGAATGTATATCGTACAATGTGCTATATGTGTACTGCTGCGGCGTGTGTTGTCTTTCCAATCATGCATGGGGTTCCTAAGGACTCACGGCTGAAAGTCAGGGGTGGCAGCTACGACGTCTTTTGAGCTTCACCAAGAACCGGCTAGCCAGCCGGCCCCACCGACCACGTGACCCTATGATTCGGTCATACATGTCTTCTATTGGCTTTGAATGGCCGGAGCCAGAGTCAAATGCAGGGGATGAGGACAGTGATGTGTCAGGTGAAGGATCTGATGGTGAGGGTTCAGAGAGTGAAGATGATGTTGGGGAAGATGAAGAGACCAACACCACAACTCTGGAAGGCTAGGCTCTAACATATGTGCACGTGCTTTTCCAACAGGGTTAATGCGCTCAAGGTTGTGCGTGTGGATTTCCAAAATGTTGTTCCCAATTTCTGTGCAGGCAAACCTGTCGAGACTGCCGAGCTGACAGTGCCAACGCCCACGGAGGCGGTAAGGGAGACTGGTCCTGCAAGCCAGACTATCCTTTCCCCGCCACCTGAAGTGGAGACTCTTCCTACGAGCCCGGCAATTGTCACCCCACCACCTAGAGTTCCAGTAGTGCCACTGGTGTCGCCTGCTCCAGTTGCCTGGGCGCCTGTTTCTTGATGCAATTGGTTTCCTGAAGTGTGTCAGTGGGTTGACTGGCAAAGCCTAAATGCGATTAGTGAAAGTGTCCTCTTTTGATTGGTTTGTTGCTCTCAGGTTGATGTTGCCAGGAAACACCAACAATTGCGTATGTTGATGGAATTGGAACAAAAGCTTGCAGCCCTCGCCCGGCTGGAAGAGATGGCCGAACGTTGTGCAAAGCCTGTAGAACAGGCAACTCCAGGATACATATGATCATATATGTTGTATGTGCAGGAAAATTGAGGGAGACAGCTTGAGTGAGATTCCCTCTCCTCGCTCGTGTGCAGGACACATTAATGTGGACCTTTTGGAGACGCTCCCTATGGATTTGGATGCTGTGGATACCCTCTTGATCCAGGAGTCCTAGTGGCCAACGCATACATTGCTGCAGCGCATGCATACTGTGATTTTGTGGCTTTTAGGAGACCTGCCCAAAGGTCAATATGTTTCGTCAGGCCATCTTTTTTTTGCAGCATGTCAGTTGCACCAGATTGTTTCCACCAGCTGTTGAGGCCAACTCTGAACCTGTTGAGTCAACGAACGGCTCTGATTGTTGCCAACCAACGCATCCTGTCCACATCATCCTTTCCAGTGGGAGGCTGACAGCAAAATGGTGCAGCCAATGGAGGTGAGGAAAGCAACCGCAGTTATGTAGCTCACGGCTGTATGCGTATACATGTGTTCAGGAGCCCCCCGTGGAGACCAACACAGCTGAACATGCCGAGTCGACCAACCAGGCCTTTTCATTGGACACCCCAATGGACGTGAGGAAAACGACCGCAGTCATGTAGCTTGCTGCGGTATGCATATATATATATATACATATGTTCAGGAGCTCACCGTGGAGACCAACGCAGCTGAACATGCCGAGTCGAACAACCAGGCCTTTAAGAGTTGAGTTAAACAATATATCATTTTCACAGAGGGCGAATAGTCATCTAGCTGGCAGCTGTATAGTGCATGTTTTCAGGAGCCCACTGTGGAGGTCAACGCTGCTGAACATGTTGAGTTGGCGAACCAGGCCCTTAATAAAGCAAAATTGCAAACTTAAGCAACGTTTCCACATATACCACATGCAGAAGTACAGCTAGCATACGTTTGTGCCTTCAGGAGCCCATTGTGGAGGCCAACGCTGCTGAGCCTGTTGAACCAGAGAACCAGGCCCTCAACAGCTACTGTAAACCCAAACAAATGCTTCGCAAAAGCCTTTTCCAGTGCAAGGTTGATGAACAAGTGGAACCGTGACGAAACTAACCTTGAGCGACCAACCGCGAGTTCAATGATTGGAGGCGCCCAGCATGGAGCCCAACAGTGGGGAGCCTGTCGTGCCTCTGAATGAGGCGCTCTTTGTTTGCATCATTAATCTCAAGAAGCCGCTACAACACAGCAGGCTGGTGATGATGGACTAGAGGCAGAACCGATGGAGGCCGCGAAGAACACTCTTCTTCTTAAAGCCTTTCAACCTCTATTGGCATGTCTGTCAACCTCTCTTGGTTGTGGAGCGCAACTCTGATCAGTCTGACATTCCCCATTTATAACTGTTTGTGTGTGTGAGGCGGAGGTGTACGAGAACAACGTTCCACCTGTGCAGCTAGAGGAAAGTTGTGCGGATAGTGAAAGAAGCCCCTTTTTGTCAAGTCCATAGCGTTCTTCCATTCTTGGTGAGTGGGATCCTCTGCTGAGGAGCAGGCTCCACAAGCTGAAGTGCCACCGCATGGAGAGGACCAGGCCTCATCGAGTCACAGATGTGTCTAATGCTGTAAACCATAGGAGTCTAGAGCTGTAGGTAAGTATACATCGGTCAGCACAGTGGCCACATGTGAGGTGCCCGACTTTGTTCCATATAGCCAACGTATCCGTGAATATTTCCAACGGTATCCTGGCGCTTCGGAACCTGTCAAGGCCCGCCCAAACATCCCTAGCACTGTGCACAAGTGTGCGGAAATTTAGTTTTGAAAGCCTCTGCATGTGACTTCCTTATAGCTAATTTTCCACTTGGATTGGCCTGCGGACTTATGGGGGCCTTTTTTTCACAGGCCAATCCAAGTGGAAAATTGCAATTATAGCTATAGCACAAATCTTGCCCTTGTGTGTGGACAGGCAAACGTGGCTGCGCCTGAAACCAACGAGCATGGTGGTGAACCCAAGGAGGATGAGGACATTAGGGCTTATCGCATCTTTGGTTCCACTTTACATATATATATATATAAAATATATATATATATATATACTTTGGCGCGTGAGGTGCACAACATACAGTTCTTTTTGCAGGAGTTGGCATCACAGCTGAAGTCTGACCTCGAACGGCCAGCCTGCATGACAGCAAACATGTTTGTGAACCCAGATAACCAATGCCCCAAGAAACCAAGGGGGAGGAAGAAGAAAGAAAACAACAACAACAACAACAACAACAACAACAACAACAACCCAAAGCATTCTGATGCGATAGTAGAGCAGCCTTCCAAGAGCAAGAGACGCCGCAACGCAGAGACACAGCCTCGGCCGTCAGCAGCCGCATGTGGGTTCTCAACAGAAGGCATGACAAATGCCGAAATCTTTCAACGCCTTGAGGGGGCAGTGGATTCTGAGGGGGGCGCTGAGCCTGCTGAGGTGAAGGTGCCCAGGAGGAGGAAGGCAAAGGCTGAAACCAACCAAGCTTCTATGGCTCCTGAGGTGGACCCCAACACTGCTGAGGTGAAGGTGACAAGGAGGAGAAAGGCAAAGAAGGGTGAGGATGTGATGGGTTCTGAGGTTGATACCCATGATGCGGAGGTAAAGATGTCAAGGAGGAAGAAGGCCAAACAAGGTGAGGCAAAGTGTGAGGAAGGGATGGTCTTTGAGGATGTTGAGGTGAAGGCATCGCGGAAGAAAGGACGAGGCAAGGTGAAGAACGTGACCAACACAGAGCCCGGAGACAATGGACGGCCTGGATGCAGCAGCGATGGCGTGAGCAAAACAAATGCAAAGCGCGTCACCAACACCTTGGAGCCCGAGCAGCTCGAGCCCAACAAGCGCCGCAGAACAAAAGCCAGCGTAAGCAAAGCAAGTGATCAGCAAACTGCTGACAACACTGACAAGGAGCAGGCTGAAGCTTCCAGGAAAGCAGAGGCCAAGGCAAAAGCCAGCCGTAAGAGCTCTGCATACCACAAGGCAGCGAGCGCTGCCAAGAAAAGGGGTGCGTCAAAGGAGGAGCAAGCTGCTGCTGGCAAAGCCGTCCCTCGGACAATGACAATGTGCGTGTGTTTTGACATATGCATAAGTTTCTGAGCTGAGCAGTGTTTTGTTTTGTCAGAGCCTCTTTGCGCTTAATTATGTGTATGTGCGCAGATCGATGTCTACTTTTATGCAAGGCTTACCACGCATGTGAGTGAGATCTAAGCCACACTTTGCTGACTTGACTCTCTGAGCCACGGGGGCTGGTGCATGGGCACCAGCGTGTTTGCGAACATGCCGACAAAATGGTATGTATAGTTCTTAGTTTGGGGATCTTTGAAGCGTTGATCTGTCCAAGTCAACACGTGTGCTGTGAAATCAGCGGGATCATGTGTTTGGACTCTAGGTGCTTGACCAAAACAGCAATAAAAGAGTTTTGCTTTCAAGTCTTCCACACTCAGAGACCCTTTCAGAAAACCATGGCCAGTCTACCACACTCATGCATGATTTCAATCGCCGTCTTTGTTGGGCCCCCGCCGTCAGGTACGATGGGATATCTTGCGCGCTTAGCCTCCAAAGGTGAAGCTGCCATTCTTAAGTGACTTAAGCGGACTGGACGTCTGTATGTTTTTCTTTTGAACATTCCGTGGCTTCCGCTGGACGAGTTCTCAAGCGTGCTTTCCGAAGCAGTGCTGGGGATATGCCACTCCGGGCGGAAAGCAAGCTCATACCCTTGTTCCAAATGGGGGCTCCAAAAGTCTTTGGCTCAAACAATTTCCCCTTTTGGTCCATGCAGAAGGATTCAACTACTACTGCACTCAGGTCTTCATTGCAATTGTGTGCAGCTGAGACTTTGATATATGCGCAATCATTCTCCTCAACGCCAGTCGAGTCCTTCATAACGAGCCCTTCAACCAAACATAAGTATGGAAAAGGTTGCTATATATTCTGCTATAGGAGTTTTACATTGGAACACACATGCCCCTGTACGTGTGTCCCTTTGCCGCCTGTGGCCCAGGTCCTCCTCCTCCAGTGGATGGAAGGGCCCAGCCTGCGCTGGCAATGCATAGAATTGTTCTCCGGAGTGGGCAATGTCAGTGCCGCATTCCGCCAAACCGGCAAGGCCGTTGCAAGCTTTGACAAAGTTCTTAGCGAGTCTATGGACATTACGCTATCCGCTGGGTTTTTGTACAAAGCTCAGTTCAGAAACTGCCTCAACATCCCCACCCAGCATTTAATGCTTTAGTGCCGGTTGGTGTCCAAGGTTGGCTATCACGTTGGTACTGGGCGGAGGCCTAAAACAAACTATTCAAAGGAAACCCTTGCAATACACCATATGCTGTGAAGGTGCGGGAACTTTACTTCTATGTGCGCCGCCGTGCAGCTCATGGACACGTGTGTCCCGCGGGACGACAATGCGGACCCCGCTGAACCCGCTCGGCCTTGAGTACCAGTTCGTGACAGAAGCCAACCTGACCATTGCGAGGTTGCATGAGATTGGATATATTCAACTTAAGCTATAGGTTTCATGACATGGACATGTGATGCAACCACCCCTCTAAAACATGAGTCTCGAGTTTTTGGGAGTTCACCGCGCACTGTGCGCTCAGGCTGGTGTTGGTGCTGCTAGTGGCAGAAGCAGTGCATTGCTGTTGGGTCCTAGAGCAGCCAACGGGTTCTACTGACACTTTGCCTTTTCATCCCCGGATGGATTGGATGTGCAACCAAGTCCTGTACGTGCCATGTCTGAAAGGGTCAGAAGATGTTCCAAAATCCCCATGCCACCCATGCCACCACCCTTCTTAGACAACTGAGTGACCGCCCACGTGACTGGCCGACTAGGTATTCCGGAAAGACTTCTGGATGATGCTTTGGGGCGCCGAGTGCCCTAAGCGCACAACATGTTGGTCATCGGACGGGCATATCATTCAGAAATTAGCCCTTGCCTCAATTTATTCACTTAAGCTACTGTAGCCACTGAAGGTGTGTGCCCTGTTGAAACGTTATACTTAGGACTTGGGTCCCTTGACGAAAGAAATCAAAGAAAAGCGGACTTTGGAGACTACATGCAAGACCCCTAGCATTTCTTGGCTGTGTCAGCTAAGTCAGCTGAACTTCCACCGTGCTAGAATTCCCAAAGTTTGAAATCCATTCCATTGTGTTCTTATCTTTGAGGTACTTATGAAGATTCTCAAGGGGCAAAGAGGTTCAAGGGACTCCCATCACTCCGTGCCAGCCAGTAAGCCTCTCAGACTGCCATCGTACATCTAGGTGTATATAAAGCCTATACAGTGGTTTATGTCATTTGTCGATGGCAAGGACTGTACCACAAGATATATATATATATAGATATATGAAATAATTTGCTCCGCCCAGGACCTACCCTAGTGGTTTTGGCCGGGGCCTTGTGGGAATCATGACCTCGTGGAAGCCCCAGCCACGCCTCCGCCAAAAGCAGGAGGTGGACACGGGCCTGAGTGACAAAGAGATTTTTCAGCGCATGCCACTAGGAGATTTGTGGCCAGACGCCAACCTAGTTGAAGTGTACAGGTATGTGCGGGCTCACAGACGGTCTGCAGTGCCTAGCTCATGGGTGTCAGTGCTAGAAGAACTAGATGCCGAGCTAGACAGGGTTTGCCCAAAGTTCTAATCCCATGGAACGCATGTTTTTGCTTCCAAACCATGCCAACTGTAGGAAAAACATACCCGCAAATCGTACGCAAAAACACCGCAAACGTACGCAAAAACCCGCAAACGTACGCAAATCGGGATTTCTGAACTTTGCATTTTGGGAAATACTTCAAAATTAGCCTTTGATGGATTCCCAATCAAAGGATTTGCTCTTCAGAATGGAAAAAAGATTGTCTCAGACTTTTCCTATGTGGTTGCAACACGTTGTAAAGCATTGTATGTTATGTAGTGGACTCGCTGCTGTGGCTATAGCGATGTTGGTGGCCTGATGGCTCCAGGGGACAAACATTGGCAATGGACTCTGGGAAAACGTTTGACCGTGGGCTATCAGAAATTGAGAAACAACAACGTATGCAGCCGACTGACCGACATGCGATCGATGCTGCCATGACCGTCAGGAACTTTGCAATTCTAAATTAATCATCGTATGCGTTGTGTATAAAGATTTGGGGCTGGACCTAGGCCACTCGAGCCCAAATCTTGGAGCTACAAGCTCAGCTTGGGGCCAACTTTGGAGTGGACCCTGGAAGTGGGCCACAACAAGGCCATAATGTGTGTTTTGACGCTTAAGTTTGCAGTGGTTATCATGGCGGTGTCTTCTTTAAGATTGTTGAAGGGGCCCAAGATAGTTCTGAACCTTATATTGATGGAGGCCCTGTCCATCATGAACCTCGAGCAGCTGGGGTGTTCATTCCGGGCTTAGCTACTGCACACGTGTCCGATCCAGATATGGCAACCTTGCTGACTCAAAAAACACGGGTTCTGGGTCAGCCAGATTCAACCGATTGTTTGGCAAGTCCGAACATGACACCTTGCCGCATCTCTTTCCGCAGCCAATCTTCTTTGGCGAGCCCGAGTGGTATGGCTCACCCAGGGAACCCAGAATTGCACACATCCCCCGGCTTGATGTTGCCACAATCTGGTCTTGCTCCATCCGGATCACAAACAACTCTTGACTATAGAACTCAGTGGAACACCTTGACGTTCCCAGACAATCAGCTTGGAGATCCTTCCCTTTATTCACAATCTCCGGGGTTGGCAAGGCCTCCGGCTGGCACCTGGCCGGCTTTAAGAAGCCCAGCACCTGCACCCGAGCCAATCCCATCACCTACACCTGCATCAAGCGCTCATCAAACCTCAACACCTGCACTCGTGCCAAACAATCCAAGCGCAGACCCTCCAGCAATCAATCCAAACCCAACACCTCAACCTCTCGCAATCATTCCCTCAACACCTGCACCTGCAACCGGTATGCCTCCAAACCCAACACCTGCACCCATGCCAAACAATCCAAGCGCAACACCTGCACCACCCGTGCCAAACAATCCAACCCCAACACTTGCACCACCTGTGACAGGCAATCCAAACCCAACACCTGCCACCGCGCCAAACAATCCAAGTGCAACACCTGCACCACCCGCGCCAAGCCCAACACCAACCCCAACACCTGCACCACCTGTGACAGGCAATCCATACCCAACACCTGCCACCGTGCCAAACAATCCAAGCGCAACACCTCCACATCAAGCTCCAGCAATCATTTCCTCAACACCAGCATCCCCAGCTACCAGTCCTGAAGCTGCAGCTCCAGCAATCCTTCCACTCCCGACTTCAGCTCTGGCAAGCGGTTCATCTTCAGCAACAGCACCTGCAACGTCCTGCCCAGCGCCAGTATCCTCACACCCGGCTCCAGAAGCTCCACAAAAGAGTGGAGCATTGGCTGACATTCCCCCACCGACACCGACACTTCTTGAAACGGATGATGACATTGAGGGGTCCATGTATTCGGATGGAACATACTGGAAGTGACTGGACTGTCTTCTTTGTGGTTTTCATTCATGGAAGCAGTCACTATACAACGTTACTATAAACAGGAAACATTGAAACTGGTCGTCCTTTCTCTCAGTCTCCCCCAGCTTCTGAGGATGCAGCGATTTACCGCCGCAGCCAAAAAGGGCAAAGTTGAAGCGTCTCCTGAGCTGATTAAGCTCTGGGGGACTGAAGCCGGTCGTGCCATGCCCAGGTCAGATTCAATCTATAACATCCGGACTTCGGTGTCAATTTTGGTGTGGATGGCCCTAGGCAAAAAGCTCCGTTCTATGCTCTACGACAACAACATGAGTATGGCTGAGGTCAATGTAGCCATAGTGAGGGAATCGGAGCAGGAGATGTTACCCATTTGCTTATTAATTGTTTTATTGACAAACCACACTGGAACCTGATGCAGGAAGACCTTGAGGAAGTTCTAGGTGGATGGAAGACCGAGTCCATGCTAGAGCTTCAACCTGGGTGGGATGAGTAAGCGGCTTAGGAAAAGAAAACACGCAAAGATGTACAATGTAGTTGCCTATATGTACATATATGTATTGAATTTGGCCTATAATCTCCTAGGTCTATGGTGACGAATGCAAAAGCTTGGGCCGACGCCAGGGGCCTTTCCCGGACCAACCCTGTGCACGGGAAGGTTGAATACAGAGTCCCATTGGATTACAATTTTGCCCACAGAGATCGGAACCGCACATCGACTCAAGCATCCGGAAGCACCGTGATGAAGGCCAGTCCTGGTTCTGGAGCTGGTCAACCAAATACTGTTGCGCACAGACCTCACACGTGAGCTGATCGTTTCTTTCTTTCTTTGCAGGGTGGGAAGGCCGTGCTGGTCGGAGAGGGCGCGGAACTGACAGCCGAGAAGTTGGCAGTGAAACTTTGCTTATCGCAGAAAACAATTGTTTGTGTGTGTGGTGCGCCTTTTCGTCTTGGTTTGCCTAGGAAAGGTGGGAATTGCGAGAACTCATCACTGTCCTTTGCAGAGAGTGGTAAGGGAAAGGGGAAAGGCAAGAACAAGACCTTCCCTGTTCTTCAAGTTGCTCAAGACCCATACTGCGGGAGGCTGAGGTCAAGTTAACGTTTCAAGACATATATATGGGTTTTTGGGTTCAGGTTTTCAACTGTATAGGGTAGGAGCACTGCAAGGTCCATTAGTTTTATGAACCCCCAACACTCAGGTCTCATCCACGACTTCATTGAGATCGGTGGGAAAAAAATCGATCAGGCTGAGGATTTGAAGGCAAGCCTCATGAAACCGTATACAGAGTGTCACAGAGCTAATGTTTTGAACAAGGCTCCTGTTCCCCAAATCATTGGGCGTCCGGCGCCCGCAGGAGAAACTTCGAGATGTAGACACAGACCGATCCAAGCAGTTCTTTGGGCTGCACCGTAGTGGAAAGTCAACTATTTTCAGGACCCTCTTTCATCAAACACGCCCACACTGGAATCTCCCCAGCCCAGGCTTGCCGGCGAGCTCGAGCCCAAGCTGAAACAATTCCGCGACAAGTTCCAGCAGGTGCTCGCCTTGCAAGCGTCATCGATGACGATGGAGCATGAGCCGTCCCAGACTTTGACTTAGCGTGTGGATTTGGATTGACTACTGTAACCCATGCCCATAAAATTCTATGAAATGCAGCGATTGTAGTTTGACATTTAGAATGCACAGGTCAAAGAACCGCACACACACAACATGACCATGAGTGTGTGTGTGCTGCAGCCTCAAGGAAGGAGAGGGCAGAGCTGCGGAAACTTCTTGTTGATCTTTCCATGGAAGATGTCCAGCTGAACCACGTTGTCACGCGATGCAGGCTAGGTACACCGTCCTTCTTCACAGCCATAGATTGCAAGCCTGTGCGCCAGGGCGGTGAAACCGAAGGTGAAAGCCAAGCCGAAAAAGAGTTCCAAGAAGCGGTCATCCGTTGAATCTGTTGAGTCCATTCAGGACGATGAAGATATTCCAAAGCGCAAAACGAAGAAGCCCAAAAAGGGCAAACATTAAAGTTTTGCAAACCGGTGGGATCACTTGATTTTGATTGGCCCTGTATGCATAGAATGGCCAGGTGGCATATTATATGGAAAGTTTGCTCTGGTGACTGGTGACACTTTTCTCATATATAGCGCTTGTTTGGGAACCACCACATGGCCACAGCATGCACTGGCAGTTGGGGTTTAGCGGTTCAGCAAGTGATGAAAGGTTCGACTCTGAGAGCGCTGAGGGATCAATGAAAAAGTCTTCGTACACCTGTGCAAGCATTGGCTGCCATGACTGATCAAGATTCCATCACTCTGGGGCTTTCTCAAGTTTGTGGCTTGAAGTTGCGCCCAAAATTCCTCAAAGCGATGAGAGGTTGCATATGATATGCTTCCATCAAGTTCTTCACTCACTGACCCCATCCTTCTATTGCCAGGTCGATTGGCCAGGGCTTCCCAATGCCAACCCCGGCAAGGCTTGGCTTTACCAAAGGGACTTGATGAACCCTCCACTTGATCCATTTTCGGATAACATGCACCACCTGTTGGTGATGAGAATCGGCGCTGCAGGTCATGATCCAGGGCCCGACCTGGACGATCTGGAGGAGATCGGTGACGACCTGGCCAAGGAGCTGATGGGCGAGTACTTAGTTGGGGATACTTGGATGCTATATGTGCGGATCTTTTGGGAAGGGTGTGTCTCTGAAATTTCAACCAACTTGTCGTATGCGCTCATGCGTTCAATACGTTGAGGCTGAATCAGCCTATCGTGTTGGCAAGCTCGCTTCAATGATGACAAGAATCACCGGAAAAAGAACCCTAGCTGTACTTGTATGTGTGTTTTTGATTGTTTTGTGGGATGGCAGTGTCTTTTCTCATCTATAGGATATATGTTTTATACCAATTTGTGGAACAAGGTAGAGTGAAAGGGAACCTCTTGGTGAAGGTGGCCGGATGCTATCGGAAACAAAAGAATGCTTGCAGAGACCTCACTCGACTGATTAAGAGAACCTCAGGGACTATGTTGAACCTACCCATCAGCGTGTGCAAGGTCCACGTGCGGCTTCGAAAGCCATCTCGCTGCGCACAGGTGTGGTGGCCAGTTTTGGAGTTGAGCGAGTGGTGCAAATATTTTATCGCAAACAAGCCGGAACTTCTTTTGGGTGGCCACACCCTAAAGGAAGACTGGCAGGGCATGTTGCGGCAGTTTTGGGAGGACTACAGGGTCACATGTCCCCAACATCCCTTGTTTTCAAGGGATGTCGACCCAGGGACCTTTGTGCCATACTTTATCCATGGTGATGAGGGACGGGGGCAGTTGAAGAGGCCATACATGGTCGTCAGCTGGCAATGCATGATATCACATGCTGGGCCCGGAGTCTGCAACGACACTTCGTACCTTGACACACACTTACTTTTGGTCTAATGGGTTGGGAAAATATATTTTTGCCAAACACACACACAAGACTTCTCTTGAAGGGAATTTTTGCCCAGGCATACCTTTACAACAAGATGGCTTTTCTCGGGGATCTCCAGTCATTTGTACTATGAAGACTGGACCATCGACGATCTGCTTGCAGAACTGACAAAGCAAGCTCTTGACGCTTATGAATCGGGTGTATGTGAGCCGCAGATTGAATTTAGTAATATTTAGTAGCTGTGGCTGTAGCTATGCGAGTTTTTGGAGCCATAGCAATAGATATTATTTCAGTCAACTGTTGTCCCAACCATGGGTACTTCATATAACCCTTAGACAGGTCTTTCAAAAGTCGATGCCTCAACGTCGCCCCACCGATCGGCCTGTAAGGATGTGAATGGGACCAAGCTGCACCTGGCCTGCGTCGGTGTGAAAGGTGATTGGCCTTTCTTAAGGAAAGACCCGTGGATCAGCGTCTGGAAGAATTTTGGGGTCTTTCTTTGGGTCGCCAATTTTTCCCGAACCCAGGATTGCTATAAATCTCTTCTAGAACTCCTAACTGTTGAAGCGCGCATGCCTTTCTGCCAAGGCCTGCCATTTACATACCGGACCGACGTCGAGAAGGATATGCCACTTGTGCACCGGGCAGGACAGCTTCTGGAATGGTTTGGGTGGGAGTGGGACCCATACTTAGAGCACAAAACTCTTAGACCGTGCCATATGTCATGATATGTCATGGTTGCTGCCCTTCAAGGAGTGGGAAAACCCGACCGAGAGTGCTGCGTGGAGAACAGGTGGCTGTGGAGCTTCTCCGTTCAAAGATGGTTTCTGCCCCCTCCGTCAGATCCCTGGGTGCAGTGAGCCGGAGAATGTCATGTTGGACTACCTCCATATATACCACATTGGGTATGGGCTGGATGCCGCAGCATCTTCAATCACGCTGTTGTGTTACTTGGGGCATTTTGGGGAAGAACGAAAGCTAGACCTTCGGCTTGGTGAAGCCTACAGGCGATTCGAGCTATGGTGCAAGGCAAACAAACGCACAACTTCCATAGATGATTTTTCACGCCAATCCTTTGGCATGGGGAAGTGCCTAGGCTCCAGGCTTGGATTCCTTTCGTTGATAAGTTCTTTTCACATGCACCATTACAACCGCAACAAGCAGGTGATAGTGCCAAGCGACCGTCCTGTACCTTATTTCCACCCCCCTCCCACACAGCCCAGGCAAGGGAACACATTTCCCACCACACTGGGTGGAAAGGCCTTCGACACTGGTCTGGTCATGGCATGGCTTCAAGAAGAGATAGCAGCTGGCTCCAAGGCAAGGTGTCCAAAACGTTTCGTATCCTTCTGGAGTGTTGAGTTTCCCTATGGTGTCATGGTGTTCAAGTGGTAATTGCTGGGACGGTTGTGGAGGTGGATTCAGGGGATGAACTCTTTCAGATGTGCTCTTACCTGATCAAAACCACGAACCTCTTCTTCCGGACAATCAGGGCTCATGGTGTCTTTCTGAGGGGTGATGCATGCACCATTGCCCACACAGTGGGCCATGAGATGAATGCTGCTTGGAAATACATTCGACAGAACATCTCACGCTTTTGTAGTTGGAAGGGGGATTTGTTTTCACCTGTCACCTTATACCTTGCGGTTGACGAGTAGAAAGCATGAGGTTGCCTTTGCATCCTTGGCTGCTGAAACGTTTGCTGCTGGCTACAAGCTCTTCAAATACCGTCCCAAGTATCATCTTGGAGTTCACCTGGCTCTTCAGATCAAGTGGCCCTTGAGCGTCAACCCATGTTGTGCCTTGGGTTTTTGGATAGTTATTTTTAGTATGATGAAACTTGTACAATGTTAACATTTATGGAAAGGTAGGCTTGCTTCCAATTGGCCCCATAGTTCTCTTGAATTGTTGTGTGGGGCCACCCATTGCCACGATGAGGCCTTTCAACGTGGGGCGATGAAGATTTTATTGGGAAGGTATCGCGCACAGCGCGTACCTGCCATTCCCTGACCCAAACGGCCAGGACATTGGAGAAATGCCTGGGGCAATACGCCCGACAGTTTGCTCTGATGAATTTCTAGCCATGTCCATCCACCTATGGATCTATGGAAGGTCCCAGCGCTGAGAAAAGAGCTTGGTGCCCACATTTACGTGCAAGTTTACTTCAACTCGTGCAGATTTAGGTCTGGATTGTTCCAATCGGCCCAACAGTTCAAGAATCCCAAACGTTCAAAAAATTTTGAACTTTGGAGGGTTCAGGTTATCAAATAAAACAAGATGAAACCCACGAACCCGAATGCAAACACGCACTCGAAAGCAAACGGCCAAACTTTGACACTCTTGTGTGACACTCTTGTAAGACACTCTTGTGGAAAACTGTTCTGGGCACTCTTGTGCGATACTCTTGTCATGGAACACTCTCATGGGATACTCCAGTCTTGCGGGGCAGCTTTTGGACGTGTCACTCCTTTGTGGTGCGGTCTTGTGGGACACTCTTGCGGAACACACTATACTCTTCTGTCTTATGAGACACTCTTGTATACTTTTAAGAGAGATTCTTGTAGGACACTCTTGTTGGAGACTTTTGTGGGGCGATCACGTGTCACTATTTTATCACCGTCCACTGTTACAGGGAATAGGTTATACCCAAATAAGGGTATATATATATATATATATAGGCGTCCCCGTGAAACCGGCGCAATGGCGCAGTAGAGTTCCAGTGTTTTGTTGTCCATTGCTCATGGTATAGAGACCCGCGCACAATTTTGCAGAAGACAAATGGTAGGTATTAGGGAATGATCTACGGGAACAACTTCAAAGACATGCGCCGTGAAAGCTTAGGGGTACCTCCTTCACATGCATCTCCATATTCTGATGCTGCACTGTCTCTGGGAACAGTTTTGCGACTACGTTACCAATGTATAAGTTTTCCTTACCCTGAGACATTCCACTGGGGCGCCGCAAGTCACATGATCGAGCCACCACGTGAACCTCGTGCACCTCCATCGGCCCAGGCTGGTGGCTCATGCCCAATGAGGTCCCTGTACGCTGCACCATGCGAGGCGCCGGGGAGGGGGGGGGGCGTGTTGATCCACAAGAGTCATCCCTACAGGTTCAGTCTGACCCAGCAAAATTTGGCACTGAAAACCCGATTGAGTAGTCTTTTTGAATGAAAAACTCCACTACGATGAGGTCGTTGTCCTGTAGGGCAACATGCATGAAAGGTTGAAAGAACCCTTTGGTCAAGCACAGGACTCGTGAAAGATCGGGAAGGGACCAGATTCGGAACAGTGTCACCTCTTCTGGACCATTGACACGAAAGCCCTCGGGCAAGAAGACGGGTATGCAAGAAGACTTGTCGAGTGCTTGAACAACCACTAGACTGACTAGACGGGTGTGTCCACGGGTGTTCCTTTTTGAGCAGCCACAGAACTCGTCGCTTTCCGAGACAAGTCTTGGATGACCCGTTTGCCGATCCACTCACCCGAGACGGGTCGATCGGAATCGGGGTCGAGACCAGATCGAAACTTCACCTGGAGAACCGGGGACACGGTTTGCTGTATCTCCAAGAAGAAGTGTGGCAAGGAAGGATATTCCAGGTGGTGACAAGAGAGAAAACCATGAAGATGTTCCAACAGAAGATGTTGAGTTAACTTCGAGGTTTCTTTTCTTCACTTCGATCGCCGCCAGGATGTTTGGGCAACAACACCTGTGGTCGCGGCTATGACCAGAGGACCGACGGAATCGGGAGCACGTGTTCACCCTCTCTTTGTTTTCGTATCCGGTCACCCTCTCTCCTTGCATTTTTTGAAGATGGTAACACCAACCCTGCTCTCTTCCCAACACCAACCCTGCTCTCTCACCCTCTCTATCCTGTGCACCAACCCTGCCCTCCGACCCTTTGACCTTCACGGCTCGGCTCGGCTCGGGGCCCACGACCAACGCCCTCACGACCGCGCACACGACCCGACGGGGGGGTCAGGGACCGGCACGGACCGTCGAGGACTCGCTGTGAAACCTGCACAGAGCAGTTCTATGTGGATCTGCCAGAGAGCGACTTGCAACGATTCACCAGAGAAACGAGAAACGGGGTTTGGGTCTGGGTTTCATGTCACAATCCTCCTGCAAGTCGGCATGTTTCTCGCAGGGTGTGGGTTGCAAAACGGGAATAATAAGTAATTATTTGTGCGATCTCGCCTGCGATTTCGCAGATTAGTTGAGGTTCGCAGTTTTTGAGTTTGGTTTCATGACTGTGGGATGATCTGTTTCAGATGTGGAAAGTACAGTCTACCCAGCCAGCGAGATTTCAGGGGGTCTGCTAAAAAATACACACCGTATGCCTCATGACCGATCGTAAGGGTGTGGAAGGGTGTGATCTATTAAGCACCAGTGTTCAGTGTTCCAGTTTTCATCCGTTTTCTGGTCAGAGTGTCATGACCGATGACCGTGAAGCCCAGTCACACCGGTCCCGAGGAACGAAGGGACCGGACCGTGCACCGGGCCGAGACGAGGATAATGGGGGGGCCGGTGACACATCCAGATATTTAGACACCGGGTAGTGAAGTACACACCGGTAGAGCCTGAGTGAGTGACACCTGTTTTGGAGGATCAACTATCCAAGAGATGGTCAAACTTCCTATCAAAACAGAGGTCAGTCAGGCTCTAGGCATCTTTTGGACGCGACTGGAAGGTGATTCAAGAAGATGTTGAAGGTTGGTTCCTGCAGCTGTTCACATCCTTTTCTTACACCGACTTTCGTCACCACGCATGACGAAGGGAACGCTTTCATGACGAATGAGCCACCCCTACCTACGCGCTTGTCACTTCAAACTTTGGGCTTGCCGCCCACACGAACTCAAGTGGGCCCAGAACACATGGTTTTGGCCGAAGCCAACAGATCCAACACCAGGACGTCTCTTCCAGGTCCCTTCCAGGTTGCCTCTGGTAGACCAGGTCCTTGTTGGTGGGCCTCCTCGTGATCTAAGGAGAGTGGAGAGTGTGTGTGAGACTTTTTGAGCCTTACTCTTGGTACTCAGATCGGCGTTCACACCTAGGTGGGCGTGTGGCAGCATTCAGATCAGTACGCATGTCAATAAGTGTGTGTGTGTGTGTGTCCCAGTATGTCCCAATCGGCGAAAGGAACCATCATATGATATGTTTAAGATGGAAAGGCCTGGAACCTATCAATCATCATCCACTGTTGCTGGTCATGGGATATACCGGGATAGCGGGCCGCAGGGGAGGGTTTGGACGACCACCAAATACCTAATACCTAACCCGTCGGGCCGCCCAGGTTCTTGTCGCGAGTGCGAATCGTGGGCTGTGATGTTTGGTGCCATTTATGGCTCCTTGAGCTTCCTCTTCTTGTGCCTCGGCGTTTGAAACTCACGCGACGCGCGACGCGTTTGGGGGTGTACCCCTCGCATGGCGTTTGGGTGTCTGGCGCTCACCCACTCACCCTGTCGACATGAGCTAGAATCCGCATGGCACACAGACAAGGACCCCTGGGCACATTTATACACCGAACATGGACATTTTGCAGGACATAGCTGTGGAGCTGCCACTCCCCTTTATCCCAGTCTCCTTCAACCTTTACACTCCATCGGACTGGGATATATAATATAGTTATCTGACATTGACCCCGTTTCAACCACCCCAACGCAGCTCTAACTCTTCCCTCCTCCATCAGAGCTGCGTTGGCTGAGCCATCTATTACAAAGGGCAACACATCGCAGAAGGCCCCGCTGACCCGACACCGCCACCGCGGACACCACACCGCCACCATCGGTCCGAGGTTCGGCTGCGTTTTCCCGTTCTTCTCTTGGAAGGCTCGTGTGGCCCTGGATCCCGCCCGAGGCCGCCCGCGGACACCGCGCGGAGCGCGCGCGGCGTGCTGGGCGGCAGCGGCACGTCGCGTTTTCTGATTGCAAGGAGGTGTGCGTTAGCCATGTGTTTATATTTATAATTATGCATGTATACATATATAGTGATGATATGGGACTGGACCAGTGACCTGCATCGATCCCTGAATTCGCCCCAATGTAACTGAACAAACCATATAGTGATTGTGGGTGAAGTGACTGCCAGGAAGAAGTGGCGGAAGAGAAGTGTTCACGTTGGATCACTTTGGATTCTGGTCAGATCATATCCGGAACCTTTGCAACCAGCCAGGCCATCCATGCAAAGTTCTTGCAAGGGAAACATGTTGGGCTGTGCTCGGCAAAAACAAGGATACTCCGAAGCATCACACAAGAAGCCATGCCCATAACATGTTCTAACGGAGATATCCTAATCATTCCTGCTTAATCTTCTCCTAGTGAATCGAATGGCCCCCCGAAACAGGTAGATCAGACAGACACTCCTGTAAATCCCCATAGACCTGTGCCACCAGGCGTGGCGCCGCCGAAGTTGTGCTTTGGCTTGTTTCACTGCTGCTTAAAGCGCTACGCGGCACGAAAGCAGCTGGTGACCGCAGAGTATGCGCCTTGGAGAGAGTCTGGAGGTGTGGAGGTGTGGCCTTTTGGTCGACTGAGCAGCGTCAACTGGACGTCTCTTGGATCCATCCTGGGTCGAGCGAGCGCCCCTCACGCACTCACTAAGGTGGACATGTCTCTCTACTACGACAAGGCAGTTGGGGGAGATGAGGAAGATGATGATCATTGAACAAAAGACAAACGGGGTTTTGCTTAAGGTGACTTTTTTGTTTTCCCTATGGTGAAATCCTCTTCTGGTGATTTGTTTTCCAAGTTCCTTAAGCAAATTCGTGCGCAGATCATTTTGTGTGGAGGATTTATGGAATGGATCACATGTCTCTCATCCTTGCAATGTCTCTCTCGGTCATGCTGGGTGTTCAACATGACTTGGCTAATCTTGCAAAATTGTATCTCAAATGGTTTGGCCCTACAATGGGGATCTGGGTTACAAGTTCCTTTGCTTTATATACTGAGCCAACCAACGGCAGATGACTTTATCAATGTGTTGTTATTTGTTGTTCTTAGCTTTTGCCACTGTTGCAGCCGTGGATGGGAGATTGATTTGGAAGACCTTATTCAAGCTCAACATTACTTTTTAGGTGCGACAAAGGATGCAGTTGACAGAGGTCAATCTATTTATCCCAGAGGAACTTTTTTAATCGCTTTGCATCCTCACCTCTTGCCGCTGTTTTGGCCAGTGCAGGTTTGTTGATTCATTCGTTTCCATGTTGGCGGGTCGTGTCCGACACATCGTCATTGTCCACGGAAGTGAAACACGACCTTCTCCTCGTGTGAAACCACGCGTGAAACCACGCGTTTCCACCGGTCAAAGTCGCAGCAAGTCGTGTCGCAAGTCGCCGTGCTCGGCCTTTCCAGTGGTGGAGCTGTACGCGACGAGTCCTCCAGCGCTTCGAATGCTTCTACCACACGCCGGCGCGACGGCTGGTGCAGGGCGCCGCTCGGTTTGCTTAGCTTGGAGCGGCTCGAGAGGTCGGTCCTAGACTCCAAGGACGATGGAAAAGCCTCCTCCCATGGAGGTACCACTGAATTATCTAGGTTCCATACCCCCCCAACTAAACCTCCATAGGGATGAAACGCCACAAAAAGAACCTGGTTGTTTACCTCATTTTCAGCTCTCATTTTCAGCATGAAGGTGGCAGGCGCCACTAGTAACAATTGGATGGAATCTGGAGTCAAGCCTTTTGAACTCCAGATTCCATCCGATTTCATTTTCAGCTGAGTCTCTCTTAGGAAACAACACCGTTCAAGAACACGGGTTTTCCCTTATGGCCTTTATGGTTCTTCCATTCTGTGAATCGATGTTCCACTTCCATCTGAGTGAGTCGGAGAGTATAGCTATGTTGAGTGAATATGAATGGATCCAGTTTAGGTGGTTTGCAGAAAAGAGGGAGAACGAAAGCAAGCTGAAGACATGACATCGTCAATGACACAAGGTGTCTTTCTAAAACTAATAAACCGTAACCCTCCGATCTACCTTGTATGTGGAGGTCATGATGACACTGACCAAGTTCTTCTTGAAGTCTTTGTGAACGCCAGTGACCTTCAGAGTTTTCAAGCACAGACCCCATTGATGTCATACTGCACGACTTGAGTCAGCCGGGGTCCAATAGCGGGTCCAATAGAAACCACCGTTGCTTGGGGTTTTGGATGGTTTTGGTGCTAGTACTCTCGATCCGCTATTTAAAACAAAAAGAGAAACACCCACCGAGTTCACATCAAGTCCAGTCCGAAATCACTGAAGCTGAACGGTGAAGACTGCCCAAGGTTCTGTAGCATAGTTGTAAAAAGGATGAATTTCTTTCATAAATGCATTTATATACGATATAAGAGTATGTTTTTTTTAATGTTCAGACAGTTGAGGTTGGCAAAGATGTCTACCAAGAGCGCATCAGCCACTTCAGTGTGTCTCCCCAATTGGTTGGGGGGCAGCAGGTTGTATTTGGTCGCGTGTGCAGTTCAACATGGGCTTGTCTCACATCACCAACACAGCAACTTGACACCCAGATTCTCCCTATGCATGAATCAAGGCAAACCTTGGGAGACCAGATCCATTTGAACAGACGGCCGTGACCGAAGAACGTCTCCCAGGCCGAGTTGCAGCCTGTGGTCAACATCACCATCAATCACTTGCAGGCGAGAGCACCGAGCTCGGTGTCCTAACCCCTCACCCGTGGCATCACGCGCGTGACGCGGGGGCGGGGTTCAACGAAAGAGAAGGACTTTTTGGGTTGAACTCTACAGATCAATGACTCTGTTTGACTGCGCTGCAAATTATCGCGAAAGTTGCAAGAACATGTGACTATCAAACGCTTTTGTTAATCAACAGTTTGTATTGTATGTTTGAAAGTTTTTTTCTATATTTGGTGTTGCAGTATATAACGAGGTCTATCTCTATCTGAAGGCAAAAGAGCTGGATGGTACCTACAAGCCATTCACGCCTTTGGAGCCTTGCTAATTCGGATTTTAAATTTGTGAGCAGGTCCCAGTATGCACGTCCGCCCCTGTACCGTGACTCTAGCGTGACTCTAGCGTGACTCCCCCCTTACTCGAAGTTTTGTTTAACAAACACTTTAAAGAAACAAGTGTTGTAAACCATTTGTGACTCTAGCATGACTCTAGCCCCTGCAGCAGGCGCCTTGTTGCATGCATGTTGCTTGCATTTTTGTGCACATGTGTGTTTGCAGGGATCGTCAAAAATGGAGGGCAGCATACTGAGCGATATGCGGTTAAAATTGCACGCGCGAAGCTCGCCCTTAAAAACGGCTACGGCTAGCTATTGAACTGTTGTTTGTTGAAACATGTGCTGCCAGGACTTATTTGAATCATATATCGTTTGACATGTTTTCACGAACATGTCTTAACAAAAGTTGTTGAACGTCAAATGAAATGTGATGCCGTTAAACTGCATCACATTTCCTACATCCCAGGAAAACTGCGTCGTTGGATCTGAGTAGGGCTTCTTTTACAGCTTTTTGTGTGGATTTCACTCATACCCCTCGACCATGGCAACAAAGAGGATTCTGGACATGCTCCAGAGGCTCCTGCATTTGCTTATTTTTAAGCTCTTCCAATTTTTGAAGTTTAGGATATCCGTCCACAGGGACCCCTTCACAAACTCAAGAAGTCTGACTTGGTTGTCCAAAACCATTCTTTCTTCCAGTTGGCATTCCTCCGTGCGGCATCCGCGTCGCGCCCAGTTTCCCCATCCCCATCCGCGTCGCGCGGAACGACGTTCCCGTTGCCCGTCCGGCGGAATGACCTTGGATCAGATTTTCTTCCTCATCGCCAACATCGGCTATGCCCACTGGCCCGAGAGAATCAAGGCAGGCTGTTCAGTGGGCGCAACTAGAAGGTTCGATGCCATGTTTTTGTTGCTAGTTTGATATCTGATGGAAGGCCTTTGTGGGTTGCTCATCGATATATCAAGATATGAAAGCATTTATCACAGTCACATGTCGATGTGACTTCCAGAAACACGGCCTTGGTGCGTGCCACGGCCTTGGTGAAGGTTGGAAGACTAGTTTCAATCGCTGACAAAGAGGGCGCCAGAACGTCAGTTGGTCCCATCTTGTGTGGCCTGGGGAGTGGCGATCGGATAAGTTCTCATGTGCGGTTCCTCAATCAGAATTAAGAGCTTCAACAAGGATCCTTTCATCACTGGATATCGAAAAGCGATGAAGGCATCATCACGTGTCATCCCACCATGAAGTCTGAGACGGAATTGCTATTTCCCAGCACAGGTCCCCGAAGTTCCGAAAAAAGGAACACAATCTTGCAACTCCTGCGGATTGGTGTAAGTGTCAAAGGTCAGAACCAGTCCAATACAACATCTAGAATACTACATGTGACTTGTGCCATGCATACATATTCAGACATACAAGTTGTTATAATTGAACTCAAGATGTTTTAGACTCACTCCGTATCTCAATCATCTGCCCCAACCTCGCCGCGTTCTGCCGCACGGCGCCCCGGAGCTTCGATGAAAAGCTCGGCGGACAGACAGCGCACAGACAGAGGACATAGAGAACATATCCCGGACACTCCATTGGGACTGGTGGAACATACCGATCAGTTGGGGTGCGACCCAAACGGGGTCAGGTCCATGTGTGCATCTATGACAGACATCGGGTCATGTCCGTGTAGAACCTCGCGCTCCTCGCGCGCTCCTCGCGCCCTCCTCGCGCCCTCGGGGCTGAGCAGCTCACTTGGCGGAGTGAACCACTCGGGCCTTCAGGACATCTTAAACTTTGGTTTGCTGATGGTGAACAGCGTGGAGTCCCTGAGACCTTCCTGTGTGGCGCCCCTCGGAAGAAGGGGACTCCGTTGACTCCCTGCGGACCGAGTGAGTTGACACCACGCACGCAGGTTCCGCGAAGGACGGCGTGGGACTCCGCCGGAGTGGCGAGCGAAATGGAGCTTTTTGAAGGGGGGCAATCCAGATGGAGGTGGCCAGGTGTGGCTGTTTGAGTCAACCATCCCTAGGGCTCCTGTCCCATGTCCTCAGAAGGTGGTTAGACGGTTAGACCCCAAAAATCCACTCCAACCACCTTCTCAGGAGGTGGTTGGAGCCCTAGGGCATATTCAGAGTTGAAAGGGTCATGGGCAGTTCAAAGGTGACAAGGTTCCCATAGGTCCGGTGGGAGGAAACTGACTGGTTCTTTCTCCTACATGCCACATGCCAGCCGCCTTGACACTGTCCTAGTCACCGATCTCAAGTGAGAATCTTGAATGAGTATGATCTTATGATCTCACCCGATGACCAGTATTGCTTGTCTTTGTTTCATGAAGCACCCCAGTCTTTCATCACCTGGGACATGACTGGGCATAAGAGTGCCTGCCGTGTGAAAGGTGGAGGATCCAAAGAACTGTCAAAGCTCAAGAAGAAACCAATTGACGCCTTGTTTTGATAAGAAAGGACTAAATATGTGGCACTGTGATTAGGTGCTCCAAAATAGAGCTCATTCAGGTTCTACAGGAAAACCAGACTGAACTCCGTTTTGAGTGTCGGTTTTCCTCAAGACTGACCTCAAACAACGGAGTGTTCCGGAGAATTCAGGTCTGAAACCGGAACCAACGCTCCCGGAACCATCGCACCTGGCTGTGAATCACCTTTCCCTCCGACCCCCTGCACCTCGGCCCCTTCTCGGCTGTGAAAACAGGGCGGTTTGGAAGCGTTTACACTCCCTGAAATCATCATGGGAAGTGGTTCCCATAAATGGAAAAACAGCAGCCTATGTGGGTCTTGCGTTCACATGGTCCTCCTTAAAGTCGGCCTCCCCGACACCGATCTCCGCCTGCTCACTTGGACCGATCTCTGAGGCCTATCGGATCTGAGGGGCGGTGGTACATCTTTTTCTTCCTACCCTATGCCTTGTGACCTGATTCCGAATGGAGAATACTCCTGTGGAGACGGTAAGATGTGGATCCAGATGTGATGATTCTTCGATGGGGCATGGGGGTGTTGGTCGGCTTTCTGGTTCCTTTTCGCCTGTAGAGGGACACAGGGTGGGCTATCTCCCAACTTCCCATCCCCGATTATAGTTTATTGGATCCATAGAGTTTTTCCATTACTCACATGGAGACATGGTGAATGGGTCGGTGGGTTGGAATCAACTATATCCATCTATCCTATTTGAATTCCAACCCAACCACGGACATTCTTATCCACTACTCACGTCGGCGGTAACCTTGGACCACCGTTGAACCAGGGTCCTCATCCTTCAGTGGCTAGGAAAACCCGTCCCTCTCGGTACCAGGTGAAAAGTCTCCGTTTCTGCCAGGCAGATGTGCCAAGCAGGCGCCAAGGGGTTCACGAATTTCAACTATCCTCAAGACAGATCTACATTGTATATATATATAATCGTATACCAGCACCCTCGAGCAGGTCTCCACCGGCCACTTGCAGGTCGCCTCCTTTTCAACCACCAGAAGAGACCTGCTGGAAGAGACCTGCTGGTATATATACATATACCCTGGAAGTCCAAGACTGCCTGGAAGTCCAAGACTATTTCAATGTTGGTCTTCAGGTGATCCCAAGAAAAGGAATTTCCTCTACTTCGGTGGTGCCAAATATGATCTTTGGACTTCCGATGGGTATATAAGACCTACTTGGACCCTCCGAAGTACCCGAGAAAATGGGACATCACCCGATAACAAGAGGTACCCATTTTCCCAGGTACGAACGAAAGCGTCTCCAGGTTTTTGTGGGTGGTGCAAACCTTTCCGAAAGGCACGGAGACGGTTCTTCCCCAACAGGTTCATCTGTATACTATATATGCATGTTTCATGCCTTTGTCAAAGGGCAAAGAGACTGTCACTGGATGGATTGAACCTATGAGAGAGTTCCCACCTTCACGTCCTTCAAGGGCTTTAAACTCTTGGGGGCATCTACGTCTATATATGTATACGTCTTGTATAGGTACAGGTGGCACCTTTTGGTTTCAGAGACCGAGTCTATGGCAGAGTCACCGCTTACCAACTAGCTAACTACTTAAACCCCTGCTAGGAATTGGTCAAAAGAGCAAAACCAAAGACTGACCGTTTGACCATCCAACAAATCGCAGGTACGCCAGCGGGATCTTTTTCGTCATTTGCCGCCAGCCGAACCGCCGGCAGCGGCGTCGCATCATCCTCATGATCTCCGGTGGCTTTCTGCTGCTACTGGGTGGATGTCATGAGTGGTATGTGGTGGCGGTTGCTTGAGGGCCATGCAGCCAAGGAAGACCAAAAGGGTCTGCAATTGAACATGGAAAAGTGAAGAAGACTCAATGCTTACATGGTATCAGTATGTATCAGTTATCATCAGTTATCAGGTGAGCAGCTCCTTTTCTTGGCCTTTCTCATGAGGTGCATGTAGGGATGAACCATGAGGTGCCTTGATTGGCAAATCCATAGTTCAGCACATCCTGCAGCCCAAATCAGTCTTATTTGAAGTTCGACCAGGTCGTAGCTTTTGTTTCAATCAGGGAGACCTAGAATGTACATCGGTTTACCTATTTATGTAGCAAGCTTTGTATTCAAGGAATTTCGGGAGCATTTCTTTTTTGGCTTGTTTAGGCACAACAAGCACGGCCCAGCCCACCAAGTTCAGAACGCTCAAACCCCACAGATGACGACCACTTTACGACAAAGGTAGGCTAATTGTCCACTTCAAGGTGGTGCCATCCACTTCCATGATGATTTCAAGGCGTGCTGATTCATTGATCAGATCGGCGGAACCGGTTGTTTGATGCACACAAACCTTCAGACCTGCGGTCGGTTGCGCCAGTTTTAAGCCAACAGACTCGGTTCCAGGTCTTTGACTATATCCCGAGCCAAGGCACATGGACGAAACAGCACGAAAGCGTTGAACACCTCATGAAATTGTAAGAGGCGGTCTGGTAAGAGGTAAGGAGCTTTTAAACAGTTACTCCATATGAAAAAAGTGTGAAAACAACGCGGGATCAAATCCCTCCGCACTCAAAATCCACAATTCAGATGGGACCACCATGTCAAACCCCTAGGGCTCCTGTCCCACTTCCTCAGAAGGGTAGTTAGACTTCCCAAACTCAACCCAACCACCGAACCTGAGGATGTGTTTGCAGCCAGTTTTGGAGCCCTATGGAACGATTACTTTGCCAAAATCTCTAGCAGTGCTTAGCGGCTGTGTTCTTCTTCCTCACTTCCATCTTAACCCCTCCAACCCGTCCAGACCGCCGCGCCTCCGATTTTATGACCCCGAAAAACCGTGGGGCGCAGCCTCCTCAAAGCACGGCTGTTTGGGCTACGACCATTGGTGCTGCCACAACGCAGAAAGACACGCCCAAACATCAAGACCGACACAACCGCAGCGTGAGGTGAAAAAAGAAAGCCGTAAGCCATCCCCACAAGGAAAACCTCTATGACTCTATGTGATCCAAGGCATTAAGGTCCCCAAATCAGGGGGTCATTCCATAGAAGGGCTTGCTATTTTTGAAGCTTGAAGCCTTCAAAAAGGGGGGAGATCGTCATTCTCCGGCCGTTTTCTCGTGTCGCAGCGTCAGGTATCTTTCACCGCTGCATTTGCTCAGTGCCTCCATGATCTTCGACTGCGTCGACTCTGCGGGGCAGCTGGTGCTGGACGCGGATCGTGGAGCCACTTGGGTTCACGGGCGCCTTTGGTGTTTGGTGTTGGAGCTAGAGGGATCGGACCTAAATCCTTTGGAGGGGTCGAAGCAATAGCTAGCTAGGTGTTCTCAGGGACCAGTCAGGCTGTGTTGCCGGAGCATGTCATGGGTGACCATGGAACTGTTCCAGTTGGGGAAACTGGCCGACAAAACTGGGAATCCAAACTGCTGGAGCTTGTAGCAACCCATGAAACTTATTTTTCGACCAATTTTTCAGACAGACCAAATGCTGATTGAGGGGGGTGTCTTGGGAAGATGGGTGAGATGGAGCTGAAATATCAGAATATTATGCAACATCATTAATCATTGTGCCAGATTCTTGACGATGCCTGGGATTGCCCGGGTATAAGAACATGTTCATGTCAGTATGTTGTTCTATATTGGAGATCTACTTTGCTGACTTTGAACCTGTTCCCTCAAGTGTTTGCTACCTCCAGTGGGAAACCAAACGGTTTGTGTTCTTTTCTGAGGCCATTTTGGTGCTTTTCACTCCAGCACGATGTCAGTTCGTTCGTCTCTTGCTTGTTCCCTATGGCACCTGTCATACATAGGAATACATGAGACTGGAACTAATTAGTGGTCGATCAGAACGTGTTTTGAACAGTTCAGATCGTTTTGATCGGTTGCCATCTATGTTGAAAAGAACTCTCCCCCAGCGCAACCGGAGTCAAGCATGTTTGGCTGACGTGGAACCTGAGAAGGAAAGACCCGTGGTGGAAGACCATGTTCCGAAGACTCAAACCAGTGCCAGGTGGTTGCTTGGTTGCTTGGTTCGTTTTGGGCATCGTGGGTTCGACCCGGCACCGCGCGACGACAGGGACGGTGGACGAACCGACGCTCGGACGGACCCAGATTGCCTGCTGGGTGGACCCCGCGTGGTACCGCATGTTCGGCGTGGCAGTGCCTGGGACGAACGACCCGCGGTGTCTGGTCTTTCCGCGGTTTCGAGCGAGCGGGTTCGAGCGAGCGGGTGGGGGCTGGACGAGGGACGTGGGAGTTCGGGTGGTCCTGGACGAATGATCGGTTCGGGTGCACGGACGAAGTATCGGATCATTTTGGATCGATGTGGCTTGTCAGGATTCACTTGTGTTGCTTGCTTGCCGTCGTGAGTCTTGTGGCCTTGACCTCTCTCACCGTGGCTGCCGTGGCTCAAGACCTCGTTTGAACGTTGAACATCAACGATGCAGGTTACGGCTGTATCTGGCAAGACAGTTGCTCAGCTTGATGAGGATGAGTTGCATTGCATGGTGGAAAGTGGGAAAACTGTTCGGGACCTAAAGCGACTTCTTTCAAAGCAGGTAGGGTGCTCAAGGTTTCAGCAAAGACTTGTGAGTGACGAAATTGGCGAATTGCTGGATGACATGCCTGTGACACCACTGCCAAGTGTGCAGCTGGTAATCCTGCCCTTTTGTGTTCTTGACGAGACTATGGAGGAAGAACTAGTCCAGCAATGTCGGGAGAATCACGTGAGTCAAGTTGAAAGACTGCTTCAAAAACCACAGAAGCCAAACAGCAAGGCTTTGTTTGTGGCAGCCCACAACGGTCATTTGGAAGTAGTGCGACTGTTGCTCGATGCTGGAGCTGACAAAGATGCAGCAATGATGAATGGGACAACGGCTGTGTAAATCGCAGCCCAACAAGGCCACTTCAAAGTTGCACAATTGTTGCTGACAAAGATACAGCATTTACAGGTGGGGCAGCAGCTTTGTTAATTGCAGCCCGAGAAGTTGCGCGACTGTTGCTTGAGGCTGGAGCTGACAAAGATGCAGCAAAGACAGATGGGGAAACAGAGTTGATTGTTGCAGCCCAGGAAGGTTACTTGGACATTGTGCGATTGATGCTCGATGCTGGAGCTGACAAAGATGCAGCAAA